>JAVGWX010000004.1:19270453-19870453 GCA_036924085.1 Ariolimax columbianus | reverse complement strand
ATAAGAAAATAGAGAGCAAACTTATGTACACATTATCTATGAATGATTGTGCAGATGTTGCAAAACACATTTTCACTACCTATTAGAATGGTTAGGGTTTAGACATATATAAAATACATTGTTTCTTTGGGATGGAGTGCTTTAATGCAAACATAAAAGTGAACTTCAATGTTTGCATACTGAAGATTCCTGGTCAGTATAAACAACATGAACAGAATTAATCACCTGTGTACATCCTGGCTAACAGTCCTAATTACTATTACTTTGAAATGCTTAAGGACAGGGGTTTATATCACAAACTC
This sequence comes from Ariolimax columbianus, assembly GCA_036924085.1. Lineage (NCBI taxonomy): Eukaryota > Metazoa > Mollusca > Gastropoda > Stylommatophora > Arionidae > Ariolimax > Ariolimax columbianus. Next base: position 19,870,151 of record JAVGWX010000004.1, on the reverse strand, counting down.
AGAAGTGTCCATGACTAACGCAAGCAATAGTCACCTGCTTGGTTTTTATGTGTATGCATACTTAGAAATCATGTTAAGAATCTAGAATTAATATTAGCAATCAAATGGCAGCCAACATCCACAATAAGCAAAAGCAAAAAAGCAAATAAGGAGGATTGCCAATCAGGTTAGCAATCTTATCATGCAAATCAAACTGTTTTACAAACCATCAATGCAACTGGGTACCTGATATGAAAAGAGTAGGGCCACTGTCATCTTCCAAACATGCTGTAAAAGGTGACTAAAGGGTGTTGTGATTGGGGCTAGCAACCTCATTATTAAAACAAAACTGCCATATACTGGAGCGACTTGAATAATTGCAAATTCTTGGTAAAAAGCTTCCTTTTAATGCGGCTAGCTGCAGTGGTGGTCTATGTTTTACATTAGAGAAAAAAGGTGAAGGAACCATAAAAGCACATGTAGTGCTTTGGCTATTATATGTCTATATTAAATGTTCAGATCATGGTAACAAATTACTAATACTTCTTCTTCTTCGTACGCAGTCAGACAGTAACCATAATTTTTTCGAAAAAAGCGGCGGTCATCCTGAGGCTGTCGACACTGCCATAGAGCTTGTCTTGCAGTTCCACCGGTGATGGCCACATCTGCTCTCTCTGATCCTCATATGTCGGGCAGTTCTGCAGCAGATGTTCAGCGGTCATTTTACCGGTACCGCACGGGCATTCGTCGGTACCACCTATCTTCAATTTGTTGAATAGGTGGTACCTCAGTCTATTGTGGCCAGTGCGAAGTCTGAAGACAACAACCTGCTCTCTTCTGTTCAACTGGTAATAGGCATCGTTTTTGGTGTAACCAGTATGTTCGGTTTCCCATTTGGTCATGTATCTGGCTTTAATAAGCCGTTTTGACTCTTCGTATGTCATACTAGTATCTGTTTGTGGTAGTCTTGCACATTCTTTTGCCAGTCTGTCTGCCTCCTCGTTGCCTTGGATGTTGCAGTGTGATGGGACCCACTGTACCACTACCCTTTTTGGTGCGGACTGCTGGCACAGTTGGCAGACTGCTGCTCTTAAGTCATTTAGCTCAGTGTTTTTCTGGCTTTTTAGCGATGTGACTACGGCCAGAGCATCTGTAAGCAGGACTGTATGGCTTTCATTTTCTTTATGTGTCACCATTTCTTCCACTGCCGCCCTCAGTGCCTGTGCCTCCGCTCTGAAATTGCTTGTGTACTTACCAGTAGCGAATGACAGTGTTATTTTTCTGCCATTTGGTAGGTTCAGGAATGCTCCTGCCCCTCCGTTCTGTGTAGTGTTTGTTACAGAACCGTCGGTGTATGCATGGGTCCAGTCCATGCTTGGGTAGTTTTTCTATATAAAGCTTAGGGTAGTATCTCTCCTTTCTTTTTCAGTCTGGCAGTTTTTGTTTCCAATACCTGGTATATTTTCTACGACCTCTGGAAATATATCCTGCCTCCAGGTAGGTTTTTGTACAGTAGTGATGCATTTTGGTGTTGTTAGTGCGTTTATGGGATCTTCATGCATCTTTGCTTGGGCTATTTCTGCAAAGTTTCTCCGCTTTAGTTTCCCATTTCCCAAATTGTTTAGTCTCTGGTGCATTTGATGGTCAGTCAGTCTTCGGAGTTTCTCTGACTGCAGCTGGGCTCTGCAGTCTCTTCTATCGGTCATGGATTGCAGTTTTGTAATCTTTTCAAGTTCTACAATTGGCGTTTACTTCATGCCTCCTGTTATAACTCTCATGGCTTGGTTTTGAAGTTTGCTAACTTTATCGAAGTTCGTCTTTACTGCTGCTGTCCATGCCGCAATGCCATACTCGAGAACTAGTCTCACTCTTCCAGTGTACAGTTTCTTTAGTATGCTTTCGTCTGCTCCCCAGCTTGTGCCAGCAAGTTTCCTCATGATTGCCATTCTTTCTCTGGCTCTCATTCAGTTTCTCTCGATCTGACTTTTCCATGTCATGCGCCGATCAAATGTGACTCCCAGATAGTTTGGGTTGTCGTTTGGCTGCAGGAATTTGCCATTTAAACTTAATTTGGTATTTTGGGGTTTGATTGAAAGCGAGAATATTGTGCATGTGGTTTTCTCCTCGTTTATTTTGACCAGCCATGAGTTCGACCACTCTTCCAGCGATGTTAGGGCCTGCTGCATCCGATTTCTTGCTATGGTGAGATTCTTTTCAGAGGTCCACATAGCCAGATCGTCTGCAAACATTGAGCTATGGACTCTTCTTGGTATATTCTCTGTAATGTCGTTTATATACACCAGGAAGAGTGTGGGTGACAGTACTCCCCCTTGGGGTACTTCCTGCTCGAGTGTCACCTTTTTTGCTCATCTGCCCTTGTACTTGGACTCTGGCCGTTCTGTTTTTGAGGTAGTTGTTGATCCACTTGTACATTTTCCCACAAACATCACTTCTTCTTAGCTTGACTCTAAGTCCATCTTTCCAGACTTTGTCAAATGCCTTTTCCAGGTCCACCCAAACCGCTCCTGGTAGGCATCTTCTATTTCCTGGGCTATGAGGATGACCTGGTCCTCAGTGGATCTGTGCTGTCTAAAACCGGCTTACTGTGGAATTAGTTTTCGTTTTTCTTTCAGATGCCACATCAGTCTGGTGTTTATCATACGTTCCATAAATTACTGATACAATAGACATAGTATGTTCTTGAGCACTTTGATATGAGTCAACCTCTCCATCTTAATATCATCAAAGCTATATTTTCTTGTAAAAAATAAAAATAAAGAAAAGATTCTGTTTATATGCCTTGAGTATGGTGTGTTAGGCCCATATTCACCAGACCAACGGTACACTACGGTTGATGTGGTCAGCATCACGCTGGCCGTCTTTACTTCCCAGACTTGCTCTGGTACTCAATTTTTTTGGCTGGGTTAACCCGGATACATTTGCAATAGAAGAAATATCCCACATTAATTGGGGATTAAACCTAGATTGCCCAGGTAGTCAGCTAGTGCACTAACCACTGCTCTATCTCTATATCTTTCCCAATCAAAATTAACTTATATGATGAATAAACACTCAGTATATTGATCAATGTGACATTTGCAGAATGATAATGCTCGTGCACTTAATGTAGCATGTGTCTTCTGGCATGTCATGATATCATTCTTCACATTTTAGCTCAAACGTGAGCAGTACAGACTTTAATTAGATCGCTCTAAGCCATCTCATCTTTAACAGGTCGCATAATTTTTATTTTTTTAATGTCTTAATTTTTTCATCAAAAAATGTCTGTAGTGGATAATGGGTGTGGGCTGATGGGACATTGTGAGGAATGAAAACCTATGGGACAGGAACCAGTGAGATGGCAGATAATGTGTTAGAAATGGGGTTTGGTGAGACACACGGTACACAAAACACCATCGAATGTGGCCAGACAGGCCATGACATGGAATCTGTGGGGGAAGAGAAGGAAAATTAGACCAACAAACACCTGGAGAAAAGACTGTGAAAATGAGTTTTAGTCCCTGGGTCATGGCTAGAAAGAGAAAGAGAAAGGATGGGGTGGACAGATAACAAAATTGAACTTGCTGACAAGGATTGTCCTGAAAGGCGCAAAGAGCATTGATTGATTGTCTGGCTTTAGAAAACCTCCTCACAATCTTGGAGTGGTGGCATTAGAAACACTAGTCTTAGCTTCTATAGCTATGTTTTTACAGAATGAGGCAGATAAACCTATGCCCTACCTGCCTTCTGCAAAACATCTGGTCTGTGACAATAGTATCCTTCTACAAAACACCTGGTCTGACAATAGTAGCCTTCTACAAAATACCTGGTCTATCACAATAGTAGCCTTCTACAGAACACCGGTCTGTCACAAAAGTAGCTTTCAACAAAACACTAGGTTTATTACAATAGTAGCCTTCTACAAAATACCTGGTCTGACAATAGTAGCCTTCTACAAAATACCTGGTCTATCACAATAGTAGCCTTCTACAGAACACCGGTCTGTCACAAAAGTAGCTTTCAACAAAACACCAGGTTTATTACAATAGTAGCCTTCTACAAAACACCTGGTCTATCACAATAGTAGCCTTCTACAAAACACCTCGTCTATCACAATAGTAGCCTTCTACAAAACACCTGGTCTATCACAATAGTAGCCTTCTACAAAACACCTGGTCTATCACAATAGTAGCCTTCTACAAAACACCTGGTCTATCACAAAAGTAGCCTTCTACAAAACACCTGGTCTATCACAATAGTAGCCTTCTACAAAACACCTGGTCTATCACAATAGTAGCCTTCTACAAAACACCTGGTCTATCACAATAGTTGTTCTTTGTTTCTCTTTAACTACCTGCACTATCAACATGTAAGAATAAATGTGATTATGGTAACTAAAGAATATAATATGTTTATGATAATCAATCATATTTCTATAACAAAGGTTTATACCTTCATCTCCTTGGGGTATAATGTAGCATATTGTGAATACCCAGTTCCCCTTGATCCAGCTCCAACAATAAGACATGTTACTGGCTCTTCCTTTCCTGCAACAGGACAAGATATCACTCATAAAATATACCACAAAAATGTTTTCAATGAATAAAGAATGTTTTTAAGATGCTTAGAACTGTTGAAAGTATAAACAATGTATTTTCGATGCTTTAGGGTGCCATAGCAAACATGATGGACATCTGAAATAAACTGACAAGATCTCCTATCATGCTCTCATTGTTTTCCTGAGGCTGTACTACTGTAACCTGGTCAATAAGGTGGAGATCGGCACTATGATTTCCACAGTTGTGAGTCTGCTGAAAAGTCTTACAATGCACTTCAGCAAAGAAGATTCAGAACAGGAAGTTTGCAGACTTGATGCCTACCTCCACACAATGGGTCTTAGAAGCACTGCCACATGCAATTACAGAGCACCCAAGCAAACCCCAGAACATATCCTGCAGGACTTCCCTACTTATGCAGGCCAAAGAGAGTCAGTCTGTCCCAGAAGAGCGACAATGCTCAAAAAGCTTTGGGGGACCGGTGAAGACTAGTCTCTTTCGTGAACCTCATCGGGCTAGAAGCATAGCATCAGTTGATCAAAGAAGAAGACTACAACAAGGAGGACTCAGGTTCACCTTGTTCTGTACACTCAGGATTGTAGAAAGAGCCATTTGAGAAAATTATTCAAGAATGAAGAGTTCCATGCAAGTAACATCGAAAACAGCAACAAATTCTTAAAAGATGTGAACAAAAAATAGTTTTGTATAATCACCACATGTGTGAATCCAGTGAGATAATAAAGAGCTGGGTCACTTTACCATGTCAGCTACATTGTTAAAAGTAGTTAAGAAGTTTGTGTATTGAGCAATAAAAACAAAGTACTACAGACTCTGTATGGTAGGAACATATGAATTACTTAGGGTAAATTCTTGACAGGGAGCCAACAAATGTGGTGAATCTACACACCTGATGAAATCATAGATCAATAAAAGTCATTTTTGTCAACATACAAACTGTTAAAAGGAAAAACACTGCAAGTGTCATATTGTGTTACTCCAGTTCATTATCATAAAGTAGCATGTGAAATGATTGCAGGCTAAAGTGCTGACGTAAACATAGACACATGATGGTGACTTTGTTTCTCAAAACAATGTAGTGATCTGCTAAGGCCCTCTCCTTGAAACTTTAACATTTTTATAAAAAGCTGAGGTAAACTTGAAGATGTTGTTATCTTCATACATTGTATTAATGGATCTGAGAAGGTGAAACATCAAGGAGTTCATCAGAAAGCTGGAAAATTTCAAAGCTAGGTATAAGGTAGAGATCATCAACTTGACGTTTCTTTCCTCTTCATCACAAGCCTAACATCATATTAGAAGGTGGAAGCCAGTCTGAATGATGTAATATCCTTTCTACAAGCATCTATCAATTGAGCTTGCTGCTCGCATTAACTTGGAAATGATCTGGAGCAATACATGGTTTCTTTTACCGGGCACAGGGTTAAGTTTTCTCCCTTCTGCATATATCAGGATTGTAGTTTTCTTTGTTTCTATTGCTAGGGATGGTACATCAATGGTCTCCGGCTGTATTCCATTGTTTTTCATTAGGTGTAATCCTGTAGCCTTTGAAACATTAGTTTCTTATCTGAAAGGCTACATGTGGTTTGAAAGTTTTACTTCTCAAAGATGAATTGATTTCTCAGCTAATGAGTCTCATCTAACCAGGTTGTCAAGTTTAGGCATGCTTGAGCAAATGCAATATCACAACCATTTCACACATCATCTGTGCTCATATGTGATATACTATTAGAAAAAAACAATCACTTGTCTGGATATTGAGCTATTAAACACACCTGGTGTATGAAATATAGTAAACAAGTGTTTAACACATCAAAATGTTTTGATGTTATTTAGTGACATAAGTGAAGGTAAGCCTGGGTGACATAATAAATATGATCATCTGAAATGTTAACCATTTATGCCTCAAGAATGAAGAGTTCCTAACTAAAATATTAGATGGTTTTCAAAATAGGACTAGTCAGGAGAATTAGTCACAGACTATGATAGCTGTTACAGTCAAATCAGTGATACAAACACGAACATGACTTTTACAGTCAAATCAGTGATACAAACATAAACATGACTGTTACAGTCAAATCAGTGATACAAACATGAAAATGACTGTTACAGTCAAATCAGTGATACAAACATGAATATGACTGTTACAGTCAAATCAGTGATACAAACATGAACATGACTGTTACAGTCAAATCAGTGATACAAACATGAACATGACTGTTACAGTCAAATCAGTGATACAAGCATGAACATGACTTTTACAGTTAAATCAGTGATACAAGCATGAACATGACTGTTAGTCAAATCAGTGATACAAACATGAACATGACTGTTACAGTCAAATCAGTGATACAAACATGAACATGACTGTTACAGTCAAATCAGTGATACAAACATGAACATGACTGTTACAGTCAAATCAGTGATACAAACATGAACATGACTGTTACAGTCAAATCAGTGATACATACATGAACATGACTGTTACAGTCAAATCAGTGATACAAACATGAACATGACTGTTACAGTCAAATCAGTGATACAAACATGAACATGACTGTTACAGTCAAATCAGTGATACAAACATGAACATGACTGTTACAGTCAAATCAGTGATACAAACATGAACATGACTGTTACAGTCAAATCAGTGATACAAACATGAACATGCCTGTTACAGTCAAATCAGTGATACAAACATGAACATGACTGTTACAGTCAAATCAGTGATACAAACATGAACATGACTGTTACAGTCAAATCAGTGATACAAACATGAACATGACTGTTACAGTCAAATCAGTGATACAAACATGAACATGACTGTTACAGTTAAATCAGTGATACAAACATGAACATGACTGTTACAGTCAAATCAGTGATACAAACATGAACATGACTGTTACAGTCAAATCAGTGATACAAACATGAACATGACTGTTACAGTCAAATCAGTGATACAAACATGAACATGACTGTTACAGTCAAATCAGTGATACAAACATGAACATGACTGTTACAGTCAAATCAGTGATACAAACATGAACATGACTGTTACAGTCAAATCAGTGATACAAACATGAACATGACTGTTACAGTCAAATCAGTGATACAAACATGAACATGACTGTTACAGTCAAATCAGTGATACAAACATGAACATGACTGTTACAGTCAAATCAGTGATACAAACATGAACATGACTGTTACAGTCAAATCAGTGATACAAACATGAACATGACTGTTACAGTCAAATCAGTGATACAAACATGAACATGACTGTTACAGTCAAATCAGTGATACAAACATGAACATGACTGTTACAGTCAAATCAGTGATACAAACATGAACATGACTGTTACAGTCAAATCAGTGATACAAACATGAATATGACTGTTACAGTCAAATCAGTGAAACAAACATGAACATGACTGTTACAGTCAAATTAGTGATACAAACATGAACATGACTGTTACAGTCAAATCAGTGATACAAACATGAATATAACTGTTACAGTCAAATCAGTGATAAAAACATGAACATGACTGTTACAGTCAAATCAGTGATACAAACATGAACATGACTGTTACAGTCAAATCAGTGATACAAACATGAACATGACTGTTACAGTCAAATCAGTGATACAAACATGAACATGACTGTTACAGTCAAATCAGTGATACAAACATGAACATGACTGTTACAGTCAAATCAGTGATACAATCATGAACATGACTGACTGGAAATTATTTTCCATGAGGGATGATATATATATATTTATATATATATATATATATCCCATAGATTACAGGCTCTTAAATCTTTGGTAGTTTCAAAGGCGCCATTAGTGTTATTTGTATTTATCCTTGCATTCCAAACAACAGTTTCGTGGTGAAAGCATTTAGTAACAACTGATCAACAGATTTCCAAGTATTGGTATAACATATTCCACTGTATGTAAACAATGATGTTGAAATTTAATGTTCTTCCGCATTTAATAATTAGGTTAATTAGTCATGATATATTAAGGCACTACTTAGAGAACTATATCTCTTATAAGGAGCACACTTCAAAATTGAAGACTGTGATAATAACTGTATGTTTGTATTGTTATCAGTCTCAAACAAAATTAAATGCCTAATACAAAACGTGAGAAGAGAATGATAAGATAGATCTTCATGTTAGTAATTTGACATTGACAAATTGATGTCCAGTTAATGCAGGTAAATAATGTTTATAATCAAATACTAATTGTAAAAATACACAGACCTTAATCTAACAGCAACAGATATTTCAATTCAAACTACAGTTCCAAAGATCATCTTTGCATCATTACATTAATAATGATTTAGAGTGAACAATATTTCTTTTTCTCTTTGTTGTTCACTAAATCTCAACCCAGTAAATATGTCTGTTGTATCATTGTCTTATAACTTCTTCCTGTTACAAAAACCTTCCTCAGCATACCAAATAAATTTATAAAATACAAATACAAGAGAACCTCGACTCTGGCTCTTTTGTTGGTTATACATTATAAGCACTTTCACAAATTATTTTGCTATTTATCATCTTATACCATTTTGTCTTTGAGAAGTAGTTGTGTGCATTGTTTATTTTAAATTTGTCTGCATATAATCTCTTATAGCTGTGACTATACATATTAATACTACTAGTTTTTGTCATTAAAATAACAAAATTATTCATTCATACTATTTGTGTGACTATGCTGTAAAACGCTACAGTAACAGTTCTTTTTTCATAATGTATCCTAAATGTAGTAACAAAGTTAAAAGAACCCATAAGGGTGTCAATTTGCAAGAAAAGCTAGAGCTTATCAAGCTTATTGAAAGCTGGATGTACTTCATACTACAGTTAGCATAATTGCAAAGAACAAAGCTATAGTTCTAGCGGAGATAAAATCGCTATGTTAATGTATACTAAAATTATTAGTAAGGGCACAATTTAGTTGGTAAGATGAAGTCAGTGTTAAATGTGTTGATTGAAGACCAAGTCAGTCACAATATTCCTTTGTCAAAGTTTGATCCAGGCAAAATATCAAACTTTATTTAATAAAATGAAGGCTGAAATATTAGAGATATCAACTGAAGAGGCATTTGGAGCTAGCAGGGGCTGGTTTGGAAATTTAAGAAAAGTTCACATTTACATAATATAGTAGTGCAAGAAGAGCCAACCAGTACAGAAACTGCAACTGAAGAAGCTTAGTCAGTGGAGCTTGAAACAAATTATAGAAGATATTGGCTACACAAACCAGCAGATCTTTACTGTAAATGATACAGACCTCTTTTGGAAGAAGACATCATCCAGAACTTTTATTGTCAAAGAGGAAGCAATGATTGAATTAGGTAGGCTTACTCTGCTGCTAGAGGATGCAGTTGGGGACTGCATTCTAAAGTATGGTGCTCATTTACTATTCAGAAAATGTGCTGAATAATTATTTAAAGTCTTTCTTTCAGTTTAAGGAACTGAGATGCTAGTCCAGTTAGGCACAAAATACTGACCAGGAATTTATGTCAGGGTCAATACACTGACTAAGACTACAATCTCTCTTCCATGTAGCGTTCCCTGGAAACAGGCTGTTTTCAAGGCAGCCTGGCTGACGAGATGTGGATCAATGGCATCCTTTGTAGTAGTGAGCGCCACGCAGATGAAGCCAAGCATAGCACAACCGCCTGGAGGACCGTGGTCAACCTTCATCAGCATGCTCTAGATGTGAGGAAAGCTACTACAACTTACCACTTAACGTCCTTTTCAGGGCGCACAAAAGAGTAAACTTACTTATTGTGGGCATTAAATAAAAACAACAACAACTTTCAGTTTATTTAAATTCCAATAAAAAGGCATGGATCTCTTCTCTTCCTTTTCACTTATCTTGTGCTTGTGCTTTTCAGCAGCAGGTTATGAAGAGGTTTCTTGAATGGGCCCTAGTATATGCTTTGTACATGGGGAGCTTCATTGCTGATGTTATTTCTGCTGTCCACTATATGCCCATGTGGCCTTTGTGATATCATCTGATGTTAGTCATGTCATGTAGCCGAACCATTTGGTTTGCTGTCTGTTGATGAAGTCAAACACAGGTGTTATGCCTAATTGTCTCCTAATATCTTCTTTTCTGATTTGATCCATTCTCGTTACTCCAGGCATTCATTGAAAGCATTTCATCTCTGTTGTTACAATATTAAAAAAAATCTTTGTCAAATTCTGGCACTGATAGCACAATTTGGGTAGGAATATCCAGTTGTACAGAGTTCTTTTTGTATCCATTGTCACATATTTACATTATAATATCGGGGACATTTCCCCAATGATTTGGCTTTCTTTATTACATCTATTTTGGATTTCATTGTTGCCTTTTCCATCTCCTGAGATTATGTTACCACATACGTGCAATCTTTCACATGTTTTACTTGTTGGTTTTGTATGAATATGATAGTTTATTTTCTTGAAAAGCCTGGACGACTGGTGAATTATTGACAACTTGGTTCGCTGATAACTTCAAGCCTGGAGTTGAGGATTATTGTAAAAAAAAACAGCATATTCCATATATTATCCTACTGCTCTTGGATGAAGCTACAAGTCACCCAAAACTTGTGATTTGGGTTAACAAAGAAATTTAAGTTGTGTTTCTGCCTCCAAGAACAATTTCTTTGTTTCATACTATGGATCAGTGAAAAATGTCATCATATAAAACTTGCTATTTCAGACGGACGTTTGCCAAGCCTTGGCCCAAGGCTATAACTATATTAACTGCACTAGATGCTGATGTTGATGAGCAACCTAAACAAAATATATTATTAACAACTTCTTGGAATACAGTTGATAGTCTGGATGGCATCAAAACTAGCAGAGATGCATGGATTGAGGTTAAAGAATCTGATCAGAAAGGCGATTGGAAAACGTTTATTCCAGACTTCGTTCGAAGGGTTTGAAGAAACATTGTAGGTGATCACTTTAAATGTCGGTCAAACTGGAAGTAGAGTCCGAAGATATTCTGAAGATTGTCAAACTGTATAAAGCATTAGTTAGACCTAGATTGGAGTACAGTGTACAAGTGTGGTCCTTATCGTAAAGGAGATATAAACATGCAGGAAAGGATACAAATAAGAGCAACAGATCTGATAATGGGATTTCAGTTTTGAGGAAACACTCAGAAAAACCGTCCTACAGTGTCTAGAGAAGAGAAGAATCCGAAGTGACTTAAACAGGTTTTTATAAGATAACCACAGGAACGGATAAATTCGACTAGAACAAGTTTTCAAAATACAACCACCTACAAGAACAAGAGGGCATAGCTACAAATTAACTAAATAAAGGTCGAGGTTAGATATTAGGAAATATTTTTTTTAGTCAGAGAGTGGCAATTGCTTGGAAACCATTGCCACAGGAAGTAGTGGAGGCAGGGTCAATTAATTAATTTAAGAAAAGATTGGATGCACAATGCTTTTAGAGCAAGGGAATGTCAACTGGTTGTATGCAGACTCTGCAGAGTCTTCTAAGCCAGTATAAAAACATTAAGTAAAGTTAAGAAATCTGTCTACGGTGTTTAGTGTCCAGCACGTTAGAATTCCTTGGCAGTTGGAAATAGAAAAGAGTTGGCTTAACGGCCGCTAGCTGGGCAAAATTCAAATTAAAAATCTACCAAAGTTTGTACCTTTCCCAAGGTGGTTTGTTAAAAGCAGCTAAAGATGGCGCCTAACTGGCTGTGGGTCTACTTAGCTCTGGTGTTTGAATGTTTTAAGATGGACTCACACATCGGTAAAAACTACCATCCACGAAGCTGGTTGTATACATACTCTGTAGAGTCTTCTTAACCGGTATAAAGACGTTAAGTTAAGATATTAGAGAGCTGCATGAACGTCATGATCATACCCTAAGTGATATGAATCTCCTGATGATGGAAGAACAAAGAAGATTTAAATAAGCAGAAACCATGCTTGAAGATACAGCTCAGAAAACGGAGATAACCAAAAGAAATGGAGGACAGAATCATCAAAACAGAGAACACAATTGCATATTGAGAAAGGGTGGATCCCAATTTTGACATAAATTCTTAAGTAAATAGTGGACTAGAACAACAAATAACCTGTTATATAGACCTTCTTAGAGAAATGAAGAAGGTTTCAATAAGACAAATGTCTTAGCTATTCGTTTCCAAGTAGCGACCCCCATAGCACTCACCCCTAAGCTTTCAGATTTTGAGCCATCAACATGAGCCCTTTCTTCTTCTCCTAAACGAATTAAATTCAGTTTCTCCAGTCTTGAAGATACGCCTCTTCATTTTTTCCCATCAAATGTTCTACATTTTGAACTCCCATAAATTTAATTAAATATGTAGGCCTACATACTGTAGATCTATATATTCATAAACTATTTAGTATTTATCCACTAATAATTTTCAGGTAAGATTTCATTTACCCATTGCTGATTTATAATTGTATTTTTTATATATGTTTACTCAGGTGTTTCACACATTCATAAACAGTATTTTGTTGGCTATGTACATATTTTAGAAGCGCTAATGCAAGTGTAAGTTAAATAAAAGCTATCAAATATAATTATAATTTCAACGGCCCTCTAGTCATTTAAAAGAGCAAAGTACGAAGTACACAAAATTTGCATGAATTGCTTCACATATAGTTATGCTGTGATAACTGACAAGCACCATTGTCACTTGCCATCACTCACTGAATGAAGCACATAATGATGAACACAATCACTCCATCAAAGTATTGCCATTGTTAGTTACCTGATGATAATTGCATATTTATTCGCCCGTTCCCAATATTGTGCCGTTTTTGTCTGTCGAACCCGAGACAAAAACCTCTAGACAAGACATTGCCAAGTCTAAACTAATGGTAATAATAATCATTGTCGAAACAACAAATTCGCATGTTGGCGTTAATCTTAATAAATAATAGGCTTACAATGTAAGTCACATGATAAACTTCATTAACTGATTTATTTATATAATGTAACTTACAATGTAAGGATACTTATTAATTAAGATGTAACAGTTCATTCTAAACTATCATTAAAGGACATTAACTAGTACTTAACTACTAAACTAGATCAAAAGCAGACCTCCTACTCACCCTTGTGAGACTTGTGTGTCGATGCGGTGTCACCCATTTTCGTTTTTAATTTGAAGCAAAGTTCAGCAAAACGCAATATCTTCTTGTTTGTAACGAGGCTTAATATTCAGCTGGCAGTTAAAGAAACTGGACTGAAAATTATTTATAATAAACCAACCACGTTGACGTTTGTCTTCAAAGTTAATGATCGACAACTGCGATCTTCTTATAGCAGTAGAAGCCGGTGTTGTGTTTACTATCTTAGCAGGTGTGGTGTGAAAGACTATTCTCCGAATTGCATCCTGGTTGGTTTTGGAAATCACTACTGTCGTACACGTCCTAAGATCCTTTACAAGTTGTCATTGTAAACTTGTCCATGTGATTTAACATTAGTCACGTGATTAAGCTGAATCTAGGTCATGTGACTACACAGTCTAGGTCACGTGACTGGTCTCGTCCTCTCTCTTCTTACCTCACTGTTTCTTTTGACTGCCCAACAATCATACTCTTGCACAACTTTCACACGCCCCCTCAGGGTGAGGCCCTTTCATTGCACTTTGGTTGGGCTAGCTTTTGAGAGCCCAGAAACCTAGCATAGGTACATACAGACGCACACATACATACAAGCACTGGTTTATGTTTCTTAATATCGCCAAATTGACTACGTCCTATGGTGGAATAGGCGTGCCTCCGCCAATATAAACTAGTGAGGCAAACGCATACAATAAAAGAACAAACAAACAAACTGTGAGCATCTAATCTATTTTTGAATGCATTAACTGACTCTGCAACATCCTGATCCTGCGGCAATGCATTCCAAGAATTCCCCACTCTCTGACTAAAACAAGTATTTCCTAATATCTAATCTAAACCTGCCTTTAAACAATTTGTAGCTGCGCCCTCTTGTTCTTGTAGCCGGTTGTACTTTGAAAAACTTGGTATAGTCTAACTTATCCTTTCCATTTATACACTTGTACTAAGTTTCCTGGAATTCTCTTTGGTTCAAGACATTGAAGACCAGTTTTTTTAGCCTTTCCTCATAACCATAATTCTGAAATCCTGAGATAATTTTTGTAGCTCTTCTTTGTACACTTTCCAGCATGTTTATATCCACTCTATTATATGGACTCCACACCTGAACACAGTTCTACAATTAAGGTCTCACTAATGATTTACATAACTTGACTATTACTTTCTTGCTCTTATGTGAAACGTTTCTTTTTATCATTTCCAATATGGCATTTGCCTTTTTCACTGCCACCTGGCCTTGCTCCAGCACCTTTCCTGTATGATCTATTACAACTCCTAGGTCTCGTTTCTTTTTTAATTGTCCTAATATTGTTCTCTCCCATACTGTAATTAAATTAATTATTGGATCTTCCAAAGTGGAGGACTGTACATTTTTCTACATTAAACTCCATCTGCCAGCTCTCAGACCCTTTTTGAATCGTATCTAAATCCGATCTCAATAGATCTACCTCTTCAGGAGAGACCCTGCCGCATAATTTGTGTCATCCGCGAACTTTCAAATCATGGATCTGATATCAATGTCCAAATTTATGATATATATTAAGAACAAAATTGGTCCCAATACCGATTCCTGGGGCATTCCACTTATTACATCACACCAGTCAGAGTACTCCCCATTTATGCCCACTCTCTGCCTTCTGCCCGTCAACCAATTGGCAACTTCACCATCTATTCCATGTGATTTCAACTTTCGAAACAATCGTTGATGAGGTACTCTATCAAATGCCTTTGCAAAATCCAGATAGATAACATCCACAGGCTCTCCACCATCTAACATTTTGGTTATCTCCTCCATGAATTCTAATAGATTGGTTAAGCGTAGATGGATCTAGGTATATACTGATGGACCAACAACCAGACCAGTGGGGAATGGAGACGCAGAAATCTATATTTTCTACCAAGATCAAGAAAATGAAACCACTGGTTCGCTAACTTGAAAATTATGTTCAAACTACTCGGCTGAAGTACAGTGTAGAAGTACTAAGTGTTGCTGATAGCTGCAGAAATAAAAATAAAAAAAAAATAAAAAAAAAGGAAAAAAAAAAAAAGAAAAAAAAGAAAAAAAAAGAACAGAAAAAGCCTTACCGTTAGACGAAATAAGCCCAGAAGGGAATATATTAATACAGTGAATACTATCACACTGTGCAATACCAGGAAAGGATAGATGAGATACGTTAACAGAGGGGGTAACATGAGAAGAAAAAAGAACAAACAATCACCTTTAGAACAATAAGATCCTTTTCTAATCGATAAGAAAAGTCGCCCAAACAAGGTTAATCTAGTTCTGCACAACAACAGGACACAACAAACTGAATAACTACTTACACAGACCAAAATGCCTTATCACTCATGTGTGCACGCGGAGAACCAGCACAGCCGTACATGTCCAACGAGGCCTATATGTTTAGACAACTGCCTGATGATTGCTGGCCTTCAGAATGGAACACATAAACTGTTATTTGTAAGGCTTGACGAACTCTCAATAACAGCAACCTTTATCTAGAGAACTAATCTTCGCGCGTAGTAGAAGTAACCCATAGCATTACTGCCGTAGGAGTGTGAGGTGTGAGCTATCCCACATTTCAAAGGCTGTGCTAAATGAGAGCGGTAGCCGTCTCCTCTCCCTCGCCGCTTTTACTCCCTGGACTGAACCGGTACCCATTTAAGGCTGGGTCGACCCGGGGACCGTTGCAGTCTGAAAAAAGGTCCACCTCAACTGGGGAATGAACCGCTACGCGGCTCTAATAGGCATAATAAAAAAAACATAGTGAATAATAATAAGAAGACTCGCAGCGAAATTTACGGGGATAAAAATGTATGTCAGACCAGGCTCTTTTGATGGCCGTGATGAGGTGTTAACTACCTGAACAGCTCTCAGTTATTTGTTATTTAAGTAGGGTGGGGGGGGGGGGGGGGGTTGTTGTTGAAGGTTAGGGTGACCAACTGTCATCCTGTCTGCTCTGTTGGAGATAGGAGAGGGGGGTAGGGAATGAGAGAGTATGAGAGGGAAGAGGTAGAGTCAGATATGAAATATTGAATAGAAGATACGTAAGAGAGAGGCGATAGACACGAAACCTAGAATGAAAGTTAGAGATGATAGAAAGGGAGGGATGGAGGGTATGCGAAAGATAGCGTGGAAGATATGAGAGAAAAATAGCGTGGGGGCAGATATGGGATACAAAGGAGAATGACAGAAAGGGAAAATGAGAGATCGTGGTGAATATGAGAGGAAGAGATAGAAACAGACTAGGAGGAAAAACAAAGTATTAAAGACAGAGAGAAAGATGGATGGATAGAGAGAGAGAGAGAGAGAGAAAGAGAGAGAGAAGAGAGAAATACGAAGCAAGTAGATTGAAATTCGAGTCTATTCGAGTGAGGGAGATAGAGAGAAGATGATAGACACACAAATATTGAAGAGGATATAAGAAAGAAACATGTGAGTGAGAGTGAAAGAGGAGAGACATAGGGAGAAGAAAAGAGCGAAAAGGAGAGGGAAATGTGTGTGTGAGAGAGAGAGAGGGGAGGGAAAGTGAGCGAGAATGAGATATGAAAGAAAGGGAGAAGAAAAGGCGCGAAGGAATATGAGTGTTGGAGAGCTAGACATGAGCGTGTCACAGAGATAGAACTAGTCAATTATGGAAATGATCATAAAACATACATTTTTGTACCAGTTTATCGTTTGTCTCCTGTCTTTATTTTGCTGTTCGTTTGTCGTTGCTTTTTGTTTTGTTGGTTACTATTGTTTTATATATTTTGTTGCTGTTAGTTTTGTTTGCGTTGTATTGTTTACTTCTTGTTATTATGTGTGTGCGTGCATGTGTGTGTGGGTGTATGTGTGAGTGTGGGTGTGTGTGTGTGTGTTTGTGTGTGTGTGTGTAGTTTACTGTTTGTTTTTCGCTGTTGTTTTTTAAAGTTTAGCTTTTATTGTTTATTTTATGTTGTTTGTTATTTACTTTGTTATTGTTAGTTTTTTGTAGTCTGCTGTTTGATTTTTATAGCTTATTGCTTGTTTTTTGTTGTTTTGGGATTTACAATTTTTTGTTTGTTGTTTATTTTTTGGTGTCTATTGTTTGTTTAGTTGTTTGATTTTTGCTTTGGTTGTTTTTGTTATTGTTTGTTTTTCTTGCTTTCTGTTTGTTTTTTGTTGCTCATTTGTTAATGTGTTAGGCTGTCAGCCGTAAAATAGTTCTCTGAATCCGCCTTGTGGATCGATTGACACTGTCATTTGGATTGGGGCTTGATACATGTTTGTAGACCTCCATCACTATGTTTTCCATGACCAATCGGTTCATCTAAGTTTCTTTGCTGTTTGTAGAGATGTTACTGGATGGGATTGTTTATGATACGATCTCTTCTTTGCTGTTTGAAAGATGTTACTGGATAGGGGGAGGGGGGGGGGAAGGGGGTATGACTCGACCTCATCTTTGCTGTTTGAAGAGATGTTTCTGGATGGGGCTGTTTATGACTTGATCTCTTCTTTGCTGTTTGTAGAGATGTTACTGGATGGAGATGTTTATGACTTGATCTCTTCTTTGCTGTTTGTAGAGATGTTACTGGATTGGGGAGGGGGGGGGGGGGGGGTTAAGACTCGATCTCTTCTTTACTGTTTGTAGAGATGTTTCTGGATGGGATTGTTAATGACTCGATCTCTTCTTTGCTGGTCTGTCTGTCTTGCCATTGCCAAGTGATTTTGAGTGTACACAGATCCACTGCATGACTATTTTGGTGACATGGGTGATGGTAATGTGGTCAGCATCCTGGGCTATTTAGGGAAGATCGGGTCTACAACATCTAGCATCTTCAGATGGTACAAAACGTTTTCATTGCAGCGATTTCAGCTTCATAGTTGTAGCAGACCTCAATACAAGCATCAGACAGCTCATCATCATCATCACAATGATCATCGTCGTCATCATCATCATCATTATCGTCGTCATCATCATTATCATCATCATCGTCGTCATCATCATCATCATTATTATCGTCGTCGTCATCATCATCGTCATCATCATCATTATCATCATCATTATCAGCATCGTCGTCGTCATCATCATCATCATCATCATCATCATCATCATCATCATCATCATCGTTATCATAACCACAAATCATTCGTCTATAGTCCCCCGGTGAACCATCATTTCTCAACGAACAATCACCAAGCTTATCTGTCGTCCGTCAACATCTAGCTGGTTTCACGTCTGACCAGCTCCCGCCATGTATATGGCTATTCCCCCCCTCCTTCCCTGGGGCTCCCTTTACTCCTCTTGCCCCTTGAGACTGACTGGCAACTCTGTTTGATATTCTCCATAATGTGTGCATTCACATGTATCACATGAACATTTCTTCTTCTTCTTATTCTTCTTCTTCTTCTTTTTCTTCTTCTTCTTCTTCTTCTTCTTCTCATTTCCAAGTCTTCAATTACATTTCCCTTTATTTGTGCTTTCTGCTAAATTATTTAGAATGAATGTTTGTCTTCAATAGAAACAAAAATAACACTTCTCTCAAATTCTTAAAACGTGATGTATATAAGGTACTTATTTTGATGTGGCTTCAAGTGATATTGTTGCACGACCTCACGCATTAGTATACTTATGCTCTAGCTACCGACGTCTCTATTAGACATACACATATTTCATTCACCACTGACGACCCCATTACTACTACAATCACAACGACTAGACCAACATTCACATATCAGCCAAAACAACTCGTCAAATGATTGTGACAGTTAATTTCTCTTTTCTTGATAAGATTATTGTGCAGTTTTTGTTAACAATTAAGAAAATGAAGACGTCAACAATTAACGACAATTATTGTTTTAGTGAGTAGATGGTATACCTTTCATTATCAGACCGATAATAATATTGTAGCAGATGACAAAGATGACAAAACATGAGAACTGGGACATTTTTAGAAAAAAAATCTTAAAATAATTATGACAGACGCATTTGGCGTTTCCCGTTCAAAGGGCAGAAAACGATGAGATAAGATTTAAAAATCACTTTAAATTAAACACAGTGATAAAAATATCGCTCACACAACAATCACAAGTTTAAGTGTATTTAAATGAAATTTATCCTCACTAGTGTATCTATTTTTGTGTGATTGATTTGGTACTTAGTCTTGTAATATGCTCAGATATTGAATGATTCAGTCGATGTGAGTTAGAACTTACTGTACATAAGCTGTATTAGAGCACATTCGTTACACCTATGTCATACGTCCCGGTATGAGACTAACCTCAGTCTAGGTCATGTTACTGGTATCTTGACAACATCGTGATTGTGCCCCTTTTCGTGGTTTCCAGAATTATCATTTCAGCCTTCATCTGTATCAGTACACATACTTTTTACACTTCCTGTGTTGTTATTTTCCTGCATTTAACATGATGGTTCTTTGGTCAACATACAAGATTATATCTCTCAAGTTGAATTATTTCTGGACTTTTGGTACTCATTAATGAAATTAATCATCCTATTATCTATTATTGTGGGTAATTTCCTCTACTTTAATTGTAAAGCAAACAGAACACATACAATTAAAAAAATAGAAAATAATAAAAACACCAACATAAAAAACCCCCAAAAACGTCAAACACGCGGAACCAACGTTTTATACTGCATTATATTTGGAATTATTGACCATACTAATTATAGCCTGTTAGATCTTCATTAGAGGGATTCTTCTCCCTTTCCATGGCTCATAGTCACGTCACTTCCTGCCATAAAACGTGAAGGCTATTTCAGGATGTTCTTATCAGCTCTATTTGACTCAAGTAGTTAGACGAAATTAGGTTGCACGTGTGCTGGCTGGTGCAGTAGTCATTTAGTAAGAAACGATTGCGTAATCGAAAAATGAATATGTATCTGTTAAACTTCCAGTTTTGTCGAGACGATCGTGTCTCATTCTTCAATGTCCAGTTATTTTAAAACGAAAACAAAAATTATGTACATATACTGCTAAGATATACGACAGTTCATTCCACAATCCACAACAGCTGCTTCTGTTTGTTAACAATAACTGAATGTTATTTCTCGGTCAGGGGTATAATTTTAGCGTGACGCACAGAGTTATTTTTTTTCCCCAGAACAACTGCATCAGCAGAGACCGAAATACAAAAGAACATCATGAAAAATCCAACGAAGTACGTCGCCTACGCAAGTTTATCAAGTTGATGAGCCGCACCAAGATGGCCCCCTAACCTGCACATGTCTAGTCTTGTTCTCGTGTTGACGTCTATTATGGATATGGCCAAGTCACGGATGTAACTAGAATTCACACTATATAGTTGACTACTATATAGTTGTGTCCATGGAAACGTGTTGTGGTTTTTTACCTTTGGATTAGTTCGGTTCGTCCATTTTGTGGTGTTTCCCCCTTCGATTATCCTGGCATGGTTTTTGACTATTTGCAATAGTTTTTCAGTTACCGTGTGTCCTGTTTCCATGGTCAAGTGCACACGGCTGAACTTCACAAGATTGACATCCGTCGCCGTGTTTGCTGACTGACAGTGCCGGTGTTTTGGTGTGGCTGGGAAATGCACACACGGGCCAATAATAATAAAGGACTAACACATCACCTTGAGAGATTAGGTCCTGCCAGGTTTGCAACAAGTCCATGAAACATTGCTCACACAGTGAGTGATGTTGTCAAGAGGTAAGACACTCTCCTCTCAAAGCGAAACTGTGGGCGGTCGAATCCCGTAAGTTTCAAGCGACTCCTGGTCTGAAGTGAGATGAGGCCAGAATGCCTGCACCATGAGTTTTTTTCAGTCGTCTTGACTTATGTCTTGCCCCTGATTCAAGGTCGCTCGGGACCAGAGAGTGAGGGCGATGACCAGCCCAGACTCCCTCACTATACCCCAAATACAGCGCAAGTTAGATCACAAGACAAAACCGTCCAATGATGTCGCCATCATTGCTTACGATGGGCATCTAACTAGCAAGTTCGTCAGTAAACGCGAGACAATAAACCTGCATCCGCTGCTACCCTCAATCGTTTCGACTAACACGTCTTACCATCAGACCAAGGTAGCCACGAGTGAGTGATTACGGCTGATGATAGCACAAATCTTCTACTCTTGAATATAAATAGAGTTCAAGTGAGTTTCACACTTTAGACGATTGAAAAAAATGTCTATATCCTGACTCTCTCTACCCTGATGCTCTCGTCATCGCTTATAGCGAACAACTGGTTTTATATTTAACAAATATTTATATATTAAAAACAAAAACAATAAAAAGTTCTCATTTAAGATCACAGCGAGACTGAGTTTATGTTAATTGGCCTGTTCACCGGACATTGGAACTCGACGAATGGTTAATACTAAGATAGTTCTGTCTCTTTGTTGAGATTCTACTGCTCTTGTCAGCGAATTCAGTTCTTGTTGTTACGGATCCAGCAGCATCCGGACTCTCGCCCTTCGGCCCAATGCCATGTAATGGTATCTGCACGTGTTTATCAGCTGTTGTCTTGTGCCATACAACATTTTCCATGTATCTGGCCACGCGGAGGAAGAAGAATTTTCCTAAAATCAATGAGCGCTGAGCACTCAAAGAGATGATGATCAACAGAGTATGTTGTAGTTGGATTCTGTTCAGGTGTTTGTTTAGTGGGATGTGCTGGGTTCTAAGTCGAAAAATGGCGAGACAAG
This sequence comes from Ariolimax columbianus, assembly GCA_036924085.1. Lineage (NCBI taxonomy): Eukaryota > Metazoa > Mollusca > Gastropoda > Stylommatophora > Arionidae > Ariolimax > Ariolimax columbianus. The sequence goes on along the minus strand of JAVGWX010000004.1, from coordinate 19,847,823 downwards.
TTTTTCAGCAGTTCCAGGGGTATTGGGACAAAGATGTATCGGTTGGTTCTTGAAACAGTTCTGGACTTAAAAATTACGGGTAGGTCTTTGTGCGTAGGTTTTTAATGTGTGTGGGAAAATGACGACATACCTAATTGTTATTGGTTTTGAGAAGGTACGCATTTCGGAAAAGGTTATGGACCACTAAAATATCACCATTGATATCTAAGATCTTCGTAATGAGATGTGCCTCTAGCAATGCAACACTCAGATCATGGTTATGATTATAATTTTACACGAATAATTTAGAAGTGTGTTGACAGATTCATGTCGGTATTGATTGTAATAATAGTAATACTCCAATGTTATATTTACATGTTTCATGTTAACATTTATGTAAAAAATGATAACTTTACTTTACTGTCAGATTATTAGGATTTTGAAAATGCGATATCAGTAGCAAGAAGAAGAATACTAGGATTGGTTAGCCTTCCAGCTTACTTAATATTAAACCTTCACTTTGTTCAATAGTCGTATCCAAAAACACATATCTGGTCACATAAGAAGTAAAAGTAGTCCATCAAAAGTCACTGCACGTGAGAATGAAGTGTTAGAGACTCCACAGTACAAGATATAAGTATTTTGTCACGTAGGGTGACTAATTCCTTTCTTCACTGCCCTGCCTTCTATAGCGGGAAGCCAAGTACACGTTTCGATCTGAGAAGACTGCAGCGTTGTTGCTTCCAGGTAACGAAACCGATAGCTTTGAAGCAAGACACAAGTGCCCCAACCACCCTGCCTCTGATACAAATCTGGTGGCGCAATAATTTTGCGACCACAACAAGGAACCATCTAAGTTGTTGAACACATACATTTTCAAACATGTTTTAATTCCTTAAGCATTAATTTCGAAACTGAAATACATATCAGTTGTGGTTGGTTCTCTTGTCAAGTTATAATTCACTTCAGGATCTCAATGTCCGAATGGTACGGGCGGTGTTCAGACGGTGTCGGCTGCAGTGCTGGCCCTGACGTGTAGAGAAAGTAGTTCTCTATCAGCCTTGGTCAACTGTTGCTGGACAAGTGGAAGTCTGGAGATACCATTTTGAGAAATGCTATGTCTTGGCTCCCCTGAAAGCCTGTTTTGGAAGAAAATGTTTTAGAAATATTAGTAAAATAAAAACTTAAAGACGGTACTGTTATTTCTTGATCGTGTCCGCTGTAATCGTTTATATCTTCCAAGTCTTTCTTATTAGAATTGTCAGATTAACTAACACACTGTGAAAATGAGTTCTGTTGCAAGATAGGCTTGCTGCAACAAAATTTAAAAAAAAAGATACAGGAGAGATAAGTGCAGAACAGCGTAGTAACAGCATAATGTTTCCTCTTCTTGCCCCTTTTTAACCACTCTGGTCGGAGTATAGAGCCACCACTGCAGTGACCTTATTTTCAGAAGCCAGCAACAAAACACTTTGAGCACTTTTCAAGGCTGCTACCACCATGCAAACCTTCCTTTAGTCGCTTTTCACAAAATGCATGAAAGGGCAGTGGTTCTATACTTTCCTCCACAGGAATGAGCTACTGGATTCACTTAGGTGCTCAACATAAATATATTATTCGCATTCCTTAAACAGTTGCCAGATTATTATATTTTTATAAAAAATATTTGTCAATTTGAATGCAATTTGTAAGTAAGAAGAAAGAAGCAGACAAGAAGAATGAGGCTAGGTAGGTCACAATGATCATGGCCGAGAACATCATTATGTTCTATCATTACTGTCACGATATCATTGTTTTCGCACCGAATGTTATCTGCAACTTCTTTACTCCAGAATACTTTGACCCCTTGAACATATTTATTCTTGTAATGTAAAACTGCCATTAGGACGTACATGTATATTTATTCTTGCAATGTACAACTGCCATAAGGACGTACATGTATATTTATTCTTGCAATGTAAAACTGCCATAAGGACGTACATGCATATTTATTCTTGCAATGTACAACTGCCATAAGGACGTACATGTATATTTATTCTTGCAATGTAAAACTGCCATAAGGACGTACATGTATATTTATTCTTGCAATGTAAAACTGCCATAAGGACGTACATGTATATTTATTCTTGCAATGTAAAACTGCCATAAGGACGTCCATGTATATTTATACATTTTGGAATACTTTGTATGGATAACCTTTTCCGAATGTTTGATGTTTTTTGTAGTTTTTTTGTTCGCCTTAGTCTCTAATCCCCAAGGCTGTATGCGTTGCAGTGTGGTTTTTATTTTGCGCCTGGTGGTCCAGTGCATTCGACTTCAGCATGCATTTTATGTAAGGGTCTGTTTCTTCCTGCATTGTCTAAGGGTTTGCTTCCCCGGGGTAACGGCCGGTGCTGTGATGGGGATCGAACCTAGCACCTTCGGGTTGTGAGCCGTGCCACTTAACAACTAGGCCACGCCGTCCCCTTTGTTTTATGTTTAAGTGTGTACAAGGCAATTTATCAGCTCTGCAATATTGTACGGACATTTGGGTGCCAATCTATCAGCTCTGCGGAGGGAATCACTTAGCAAGATAACCATTTTTTCCTTAAATGGTATCAACATGATAAATGTAAATATAACATTGGAGTCTATAATGACTTTCATAATCAGACCGTCTTCGTGTTATCGCTATAATTAATACCGACTTAATTATGAACATCATGGTCATAATCAATATCACCATCTTATCAAAATCATCTTCTTAATGAATATCATCATTATAACAAACATTCTCTTTACAATTATTCTCAGTCGTTCTCTCTTCATCATCATTTAACAACAAAAAAAGTTAATTTAATCCTTATTATCAACACACACATGTTCTCTTAAACATTATATAGTTATCAACATCACGAACATTCCTCATTATTATCAACAAACAAACAATATCTTCGTTACTAACATTAACATCACAAATATTTTCTTCATTATTAACATCAACATCACAAATATTTTCTTCATTTTTAACTTCAACATCGCAATTATTATCTTAATTTTTAATACCAACACGTACAAATTCTCGTCCTCACTATTATCAACATCATGAACGTTCCTAACTTACAAATATCAACATCGTTTACGAACAACGGCAGCAATTAATGACAATATCATTAAACGCTGAGGCAGTTCTGAAAGTTAAATATTAGCATCGCAAACATCAACTTGATCATTAATATCAACATCATTATTTGCATCATCTTCCTTACTAATATCAAAACCATTATGAATATGATCACCATTATCACATTAATTAATATCAACCTTATTTATCATCGTCATCGACATAAACTCTATCATGAGTATTATCATAACACATCATTGCGATTATTTCTTTTTCTTTCTCTACTTCACGAACACGTTTTTCACACTTTATCTTGTTTCTAACTTAGCTACTACCTGAAATCTTCTACTTCGCTGATGCTGGTATAGTCGGCTGTTGATCCTTTCGGAGTCGGGCTGCTGTTGAGGCAACATTTCTTCATTGAACTTGGAACTCTACTGACCAGTGGAGCTCTCCTGAACAGCAAAACAAAGAGATGTCTACAAGTTGTGTAGTTTTTCTAGCGACGAAATATATAGGCACAGCTTCAAATACACTATAACGTTAAAGGGTTTACAATTGTGTTCACACTAGCATTTACTCTCTGTCTCTCTCTCTCTCTCTCTCTCTCTCTCTCTCTCTCTATTTATATATATATAAATATCATCATCATCATGTAGCATGTCCTTTGTAGAACGTCGCTCCCCATCACAGTCTGTCTGAAAGAAACTCGTTCCCTTGCCAAAACACCAGCCTCCGTCACAGTCATACTCAGGCATTCCTGAATATCTTGGTGCCATCATCTTCTTGGTCTACCCCTTCCTCTTTTGCCTGGCACCATACCTTCCATCACCGTTCTTTCAAGACCTCTTCCCCAGTTGGCGTCGATGATCTGCCTGGCCTGAGGGCCTCACCATCAGATCTTTGAGTTTCGTTTCTCTCGACTGTCATTTGTATATATATATATATATATATATATATATATATATATATATATGCCGGCGTGCGTGGGCGTATGTGTATGTATGTATGTATGTATGTATGTATGTATGTATGTATGTATGTATGTATGTATGTATGTATGTATGTATGTGTGTGTGTATGTGTTTATGTGTGTATACATGTATGTCTATGTGTGTATGTGTATAATAGTAGTATTTAGCCAACAACGACCACTGCACGATCTTCCGTAAAGAAAACATTGAATAGCATTTAGACAAGTTTAATCAGATAAAAAATAATCAGCATGAGTTTACTAAAGGGCGATCGTACTTAACATATTATTAGTGGAGGAGGTTAACAAAGTGATAGATGGAGGGTAGCCAATGGATGTTATTTCTCTAGATTTTGCAAAGGCCTTTAATAGGGTATTTCATCAAAGATTGTTGAGAAAGTTACAATTAACACGGAAAATGTGACGAAATTGCGAAATGGATAGAAAAGTCGTTAAGGAAATTCAGTAATCATATTCTTCTTCTTCTTCTTCTTCTTCTTCTTCTTCTTCTTTTTCTTCTTCGTCTTCGTCTTCTTCGTCTTTGTCTACTTCTTTCTCTTCTTCTTCTTCGTCTTTGTCTACTTCTTTCTCTTCTTCTTCTTCTTTTTCTTCTTCGTCTTCTTCGTCTTCGTCTACTTCTTTCTCTTCTTCTTCTTCTTCTTCTTCTTCTTCTTCTTCGTCTTCGTCTACTTCTTTCTCTTCTTCTTCCTCTTATTTTTTGTTCTATTCTATATTGTTTTTTAAAAGTATATATCATCAACAGCTGATGTAACTTAAATAAAGGAAAAGGAACTTTTTCCGCAATTGAAGTGATGATTTCTGTAGCAGTTCATTTTACTTGATTATTTGCTAGTCTTAGTCGACCTGTACTTTTACAGGAGTGGATGCCCCTGTGCAGATTCCAGCTCTAGAGTGAGCTGGATCTAGCCGGGATGAGGATTTCCTTCTTAGCTGGCTAGGCTCGAGCAGCTTATTACTCCGCTGTGTTGGGACACAAGCCGCAGAGAGTGGTTAAACGATGTGCGATTTCATCCTAATAGACTCAAACATTAGAGCAAAGTAGACCCGCAGCCTGTTAGGCGCCATATATGTTGCTTTTAACAAACCAGCTAACCATGGCGGTGTTATGCCATGTCACACAGTTAGTCGCCTCTTACGACATGCTCTCTGTGGGGACGGTAGTGCTATTTTTATCTGTGTCATACACAAAAACCCCGACATACCACTCGGTTGTATAAGGTCACTAAGGAAGGTTGTGAATGGGACTAACCTACTAATCATGCAAAACAAAGAGCCACGGCTACCACTACTGCCAGAACGTAAACACTCAAATACACTCTGAAGTAGGGTTTACAGGGGAGTGTAACTGAATAGATAGCCCAGTGCTTGTAATGCATTGCTGCAATTGAGGAAGGTTATCGTACAGACCAATAATATGATCCAGAGTCCTCAAAACTACAATATGTAATCTTTTTTGTATATTAGCTGTATTTCTTAAAAAACTATCTGGTTTCATTAGCAGAGATGTGTCAAGACCTGTAAAAATATCGACACCGGTTGATTACGCCGCGTGAATATATCGATACATGTAACAGCGACGAGACATAAGTTATAACATAACAATCATTACATGTTGTCAAGTTAAGTCATCCCGTAACCACTGAGGTGGTTGGAGGCACACATGAAGACACTCTTACAAACCCACGCCATCCCTTTATGTCAGTGGTCGCAACCTGTGCCTTCTATGATCGGTTCATTCTTTTATGTTGTCTTCCCACTTCTTTTTGGGACAACCTCTTCGTTGTCTGCTTTGCACCTTTTCGTGCATCATCGTACTTGCTAGACCACCTGATCTCGATATATGCCGTACCAAAAGTGTTTCCTTCTTTCGACAGTTGCATAAAGGTCATCAGAAGGCCCGATTGCTGTTTTAATTCTTTCTCGAATTTCCTCATTTGTAACTTGATCTTTGTATGGGACATATAAAAGTCTTCGTAAACATCTCATCTTCAAAACATGTATCCTCCGCTGCAGGTCAGCTGTAATTGTCCATGTCTCACAAGCATAGAGGAATATAACATGACCATAGTACGCATTAATCTGATCTTCGTGCAAATGGCCAACATTTTATCTTGCTAGATTTGGTTAAGCCGTGCAAGCGCCGCTATTGTCTGTTCTATTCTGGCCAACACCTCACACTTTGATCCTTCTTCACTAACAATCGAGCCCAGATATTTAAAACGGTCGACCACTTCGAGTTCCTGGTCATTAGCTTTTACCCGACTGTTGAAGCCCTCGGCATTGTTGGTTATTCATTTGGTCTTTCCAGCGTTAATCTCCCTACCATAGTCAACATGTATCATAGTCGTATCCTTGAATATGATACATGCTGATGGTGAATGGTGAATGTTTATGGTAGAGGGATGATTTGCTAGTTCTAGGCACAACCCTGTTCAAGATGCAGTGTACAGCAGTGTCCTATTCTTTACTTTCAAGTAAAGAGTCACAGGACGCACCACTTGGAATGGAAATTTTACAGATTTAAATAATTATACCTTTTAATTGCATCATGTTTATTTAATTAAAAGCTTTTAAGAGATGCTAAAATAGGATAAATAACTTAATACAAACGCCCCTTTATATATTTACATGTTGGCTGTAATAGTTAGAGCTTTCCATTGGCTCGATCCGTTGTTCAAACATAGTTTTGATACGCACCTGATATAGCGGCATACACGTGTACTGAAGATCCCATAGATGATAGGGTTCGCCGCTGAGTTGAGAGGTGCCAGGCTCTGTATAAATGTTGTGACCTTGAGAATTGTGTCAGAATTGGGCCAGGCTCCAAACACATGACAGAGATTGAATATGAAATATGGGCTCCAACATATTATAAACACTGCAAGAGAAAGGCCGATATTGAACTTTAAGATTTAACAAGCAGTAAGGGAGAACAATGATCGATTTGAAATATGAGCCACACCCAATGGATGACATATATCAGAAAAGAACGGAGATTGGATACAAAATGTGGACAACAATATTTAATACATACTGATAACAATATGTTGAATATGAGATTTGTATCTCAATATATATATATATATATATATATATATATATATATATATATATATATATATATGTATGTGTGTGTGTATATATATATATATCTATGTATATATGTATATATATATATATATACCTAAGAAACGGAGGTTGAATATGAAATATGAACTATAAAATACAATACTGAATATAGTATACGATATAACTTATAATATACAGTACCAACTATAATATACACTATGAGCAATAATATACTATATGAACCATAAAATACACTTTTGAGTAAAATACAATATTACTTATAATGTACAATTTTGAGATACAATGCACAACATAGACTATAATATAAAATAAAAGTTATAACAAACACTTTAAGCTATAATATATATACACACACATAATTATAATGTTCGCTTAGGCGTCAAAGGTCCGTTGCGTGGATTGACCATTCCAACTGCTGAGGCTTTGTCCATGCGCACTGTGTCGACCGAAATCCCTACAGACACCCTCCCTCCCCCCCCGCCCCCCCCCCCAATGTCCAGGTGGAGCCGTGTACTCCGCAGCCTTGAGCTGAGGGTCGCGAGGATTGTGTAAGACCAATGTTTGTGTCAAGCATTGCCGTCTCTGTCCATGTCATATTCCCTGTTTCCACGTGTCCCACCGCAGAGGCTTCTGACTGTGTCCACCTGTTGGTCAGCATGACCTTTGCTGTGCTGAGAATACGAAACTGGGAGAGTTATCGTGTAACTTCCGATGGAGGGTGGGGCGGGCCGGAGGAAGTCGACAGAAATGTCCTTGAGTAGTGATAATTTGGACTGAATTCTGGTGTGCAGTTAAGCGGACGTTGAACTTCGTCATCGACTGGTTTCCCACGGCTTGAGCCAGGCATGAAATGCAGCGAAATGCAGCATAGCAAACATGATAACCGATCGAAAGCACAACAACACAAGCCTCCCACCTCCCCCAGGTCAAAAGAAGAAGAAACAAAGGAATGCATTTTAAATAAAAGCTGACGATCATTATTTTTAATGTATGTCATCAAAGGCTTACCAAAAACAATAATAAATGTCATTTTAATAGTTCTGATTTTGGCCTGTGGAATAATTCCTCTCGAACTTTGGCACTGGGCACTTCTCTTCCGCCGTGAACCTACGTCATTAAGGGAATCTAAGAATAAAGAATTGAGGATATTAGTCAGCAAGATTGTTCTGGTTTTTGCAAGTTAGACGAGGTTATAAGTTCTACCTTTGTTTTATATGCTATTTCCAATAATTTCTTTAAATAATGAAAAGTATTGCAGCTCCCTTTGGAGCATACGTTTTCAACAACTAATTGTCAAGTCCTCCTGTCGTGAGCCATCTGTTCCAGTTCCATCCATGTCTCCTTTATGTTTGCTTTGAGATCCCCAAGTGTGTTATGGGTCTGCCTCAACGCCTTTTACCTTAGAGGTTCCAGAACAGAGATTGTCTTGTAATGCTACCAACTACTTTCCGTAAAGTGTATCCTTTCTAACGCCAGGTCTGCTACTGACGTCATGTTCCACTGATGTATGTCTGGTTTATGTCAACAGTTCCACATTCATGATCTTGTCTTATCACTGAACCCCCTCTATTCTGCGCAGGCACCCAGTTATGAATGTATGTATCTGTTTCATTGTTGATTTTGTTGTTCTCCAATTTTCGGAAGCATATCAAAAACGGACTTTAAGGTGAAGATGTTTATTGTTGTGTTTATTTAATATAATGTGGATCCCAATCTCCATCATTGCTTAAAGTCGAGCCGAGATAAAAACTCGTGATGTCCGGAACTTTTTGATTCACTGACACGGTCGTTGGTTCCAGCTTGAGCGCTCTATGAGAAGACAACTGTTCCATCTGCATATCTTAGTTCTGGTATTTCCTTCCCGCCAAATGTGAACGCGTAGAACTTTTCATACTCTTTGTCATTTTTGACATGTTTTTTGCATAGGCATTGAACATGCAAGGGTATAATACGTGTCCTTGTCTTACTCCGTTGTGTACCTCGAACCAGCGCGATGTCTCTCCAGCTATTCTGATTGTTGCTTGTTGTCCTTGATACATTATTTCAATCAATTTATTCAGGTGCGTCGCGAACCCCACGTTGGTTATAATTTCCCATAGCCTTTAATGTCGCACACAGTTGAAAGACCTTGGTATAGTCAATGAAACAGGCGTGTAAGTTGACATTGAACGATCTTGACTTCTGAAGAAGATTTAGCATGTTCACAAAGCGATCCTTCGCACATCGATCATGTTTAAAAGCCTGCTTGATCCATATTGACTTCCTTGCTGGTTTTGTATTCAAACTTGATGATCAGGAAGAGGATTTTGCTAAGATGCACAATTCGAGCGATGGTTCGGTAGTCAGTGCATCGCTTCAGATCACCGTTATTTGAGTGTCGGATAAACACAAATCTTGTCCATGCACATAGCGGTGTTTGGCCGTAGCAGATCTTCTTGCATAGTGCCTGGTAGATGCTGACGTTGGCCTCTCATCACGTTCTGGTGGGGCTTTTGTTTTCAAGCCTTGGATTGCTAATCGGATCTCGTCTATCGTAGGTTCCGGTACTTTGTCCTGGATCTTAGACGTTATACTGGTGCTTCCGACGACGTTTTCACACATGCCTCTAAAATACTATCTCCGCCTTTCTAGCATATCCTAGCTCTCCCTCAGTGTATTACTGTCGTCATCGTGTATCATATGCAAATATTAAGATATAGCTTGAATAAATATATAATAATACTCTTTTATGCTGTATTCATACGATTTTTCTTGTAATAAAGTTAACTAATGACTGTTGTGTTCTAAGAAAATGTTCTCTTTGAATTTTTCTGCCAGTCTTGAGCAAAAGAGTGAACATTTGGAAGGAATAGTCACTGAAGATATAGGTACAAGGGAAATAATAAATATTGAATTAGGGCAGCCAAGGAAGATAATCTTTCCCGAAATTATAAATTGCTAACTAAGGTACGAAACATTAAGACTGCAAAGCATCTAATGATGAAGATGAGGGCCAGTACTTGTTCCGTAATTCCCCCCAAATAAAGTTCTCTGGGTTCCCATCACACGCATTTGACAATTGATGAACGTAGTAGGACATCCAATTTCAGGTTTGGGGGTTTACAGGACGATATCATTTTATTTTAAATAAATAAGTAAACACTTGGATAATGATAAGATACTTTCAGGGCATACATGACTTATAACATTTCAAATACACGCACGCACGCACGCATGCACACACACACACACACACACGCTACCTCATGGTGAAGCCCTTCCATTGCACTTTGGCTGGGTTTGACCACATATATCGCCCTAACTATCATATGTGCATACAGGCGCACACACGCATCCAGACACTGGTTAATATATCCTGATATCGCCTAAAAGACCGCGGATTGGGGTGGAAAAGGGCATACCTCCGCCAGTAGAATACAAAAAAGAAAAAAAAAGAAAAAAAGTGAGATGTGTAGAAAAGATGGTTACATTCAGTTGCAAAAATGGATGCTTGTGATCTCTGAAGATCAGCAGTATACGAACAAAATGATCTGCCTGTATGCCATGCGCCAGCTTTGTAGCCAAGTGCCTTGGACTCACAGAGATATCCTGCCAACATTGTGCTTGTTGACATCTCCGTCTGTCCTGTCGTTCAGTCAATGACAGCACCATAACATGGTTGTTAATTCATCGTCTGACAGCATGGATAATACCACGCTGTTGTAGAAACTGTATGTTAATCTCAATATCATGAACTAACGTTAATAGGTACAAGAAATTCATTGCTGATTTAGAATAAGATGGCAGGAACAAACGGAAACAGAAGCGAAAGCAGAAGTTCGCGGAATCAGAATGTTAGACACCGCCGACAATTAAAAAGTGAACTATTCCGTGACGTCACTACCTCTAAATCAGATGCTAAAAATATATATCTTTTGCTAAAAATAGATATTCTATTTATTTGAAATGAATTGAGGGACAAGTATCTGAGGGCCTGCATATATTTTATATCAGAGATAGGAATGAGGTGTTACTGCATGTCAAACAATACACACACTTCATACTGATAATACACACTCTATACTGATAATACACACACTCTATACTAATAATACACACACTATATACTGATAATACATACACTCTATACTGATAATACACACGCGGTACATCTCCAACGTTCTGTATATTGTGGTCTCGTCTTATTGCTTGAGCATCCATCTATTTTAACTGGCAATTCGTTACTCGTTTTAAGATTTCTCTAATTATTTAATTTCTCTGAAATCAATTTTCTTTGCCTGTGAAAACTTACCTCCATCTGTGCTAACAGTCTTCTTAGTAACACTGTTAATTAGATGACTGCTGTTGACGATTAGTACGATAATAGCGAGGTAACACACCAGGATGATGAAAGCGGGGATGAAAAATACCGATACAGCAATAAGGCAGATATATACCTGTGAAAATACCGACACAGCAATATGGCAGATATATACCTGTGAAAACACCGACACAGCAATATGGCAGATATATATATATACCTGTGAAAATACCGACACAGCAATATGGCAGATATATACCTGTGAAAATACCGATTTGTTAAATGATCAATCAACATTTCCATTATGTTGTATTGCTGGTTTAGTATATAATTGTCTTGTAACCCTTATGTTGTATTGCTGGTTTAGTGTATAATTGTCTTGTAACCCTTATGTTGTGTTGTTGGTTTAGTTTGTAATTGTGGTGTAAACTGTGCTATTGTTCATTTAATGATTAATGGGCATTGACCTATCACTCCAGATAGCGTCAATAAAGGTCCTGCCCCGCATTTTTTTAATCGTAACCAGTTTTCACGGAATCCTGTATCAATTTGTTTTCAATGTGGTTTAAGTGGGAATAATTGTTTGCATGATATGGTTGTTAGCCCCATGGACAACCTTTCGTAGTCGCCTGTCAACACTTGCCAGGAAAGATAAAGTAGCCTTATTTTCGTGCCTGGATTCCATGCGATAAACACCAAGTTTTACACCCACCAATCGGGATGCCGCACTACATTGACTCACTGCAATTAATGCGCACACTTATTCATAAAAGCAGATGCTACTTCTGTGTGTTTATGCGTCCTGATATCGCCCAATGGACTACGGTCTGGGGTGGAAAATGGCGCGCCTCCGCCAGTAGAAACTAGTGGGGCAAACATCTAAGCAAAAAAAAAAAAAAAAAAAATGTGTTCACATTTGTAGATAAATACAATTTCTGGTCAATGTTTCATCAACTTTTCATCACGTTATTATTGTTGTGCTGGTTTTGTTTGCGGTTGTTGTATAAGAAGAGCTATTGTTCTTTGTCGTGTTAGTCCTCACAAAGCGGGATCAAGATGTTGAGCAGCACATGAGCTGCAGTGGTCAGCGACCCATAGCTGACTGCTAGCGTCAGGGCCAGCGAACCATAGCTGCCAAGATCCTTCTACACCTCCACGCGGTGATCCTGGATAACAGACTACAGCAGGGCAGACTGGCTAAGGAGAAGGGATCGAAGAGGGAATGCTAACCCGGTACTAAAATAATGCTTGCTGAAGTCGGATGTGTTGGACTGAAAGGTGTAAATATCGCAGCCGAGCTGTAAACTACGACACAACGTATTCCGTTATCTGGACTACATTCTGCTACTAAAGTCCTTTCAGGATTTGGTAGTGGGAGATTGAGAACGAACAAAGAAGAAGAAGAAGAAGTCCTCACAAAGCGTTATAGAAGCAGATTAAAATGTGTATACGCAGAAGTAGCTGCAATACTCTTTAGTTATCTGTCGGATCAACAGTCACAGTATTGTCTGTGTACTGTTGTAGCAGGGCCGACAGTTGTAGTTACTACTATTTTAGAATACCCAGAGAAAAAAAAACTCTAATATTATGGGAATAAATGCAAGTAACAGCAATCAGGTAGTGTTGGCCCAATGGACAATTTAACTTTGACTAACATTCAAGTACATCAGCAAGCTGCAAACATGATTTATAACAACAATTCTGAATGCCACCAGGTAACCATTTTCTCAGGTGCGCTATCTGCACTGCAAACTCTCATGGGTGGCAAACACCTGCACCTAAGGAATGAACTAAGCAACGTAGCTGTCAGAAAGCGAAGCACACTTCAATGGGTGCCGTCCCATATTGTGGCGTACCGTGGAACAAGAAAGTAAATACGTTTTAATAAGGTGTGGAGATCGTGAACAAGAAGACGGTGCCTTCACATAGTTTGAGAAAATGAGAGCTTTTCTGGCTGTCAGAAGAGAACAGAGCCGACCAAAAGATGACTATCACACCCTTGACCGGGAGGAACAGATCGCCATTTCTCGACTCACGACAAGGCACACCAAACTGAACAGACACGAACACGTTTCGACTGTCTGCGTTATTACTAATGAACATGTATTACAGGAATGTTCCCTGAATGACCAGTTAATGAAAATAGACTGGATCAACCATTCAACACTAGACTCAAAACTAAACTGCGCTAAAGAGGAGCTCCAAACAACGGACGAGTTCATGACGGGAACTCAGTTTCACTGTGAAAACATCAATGTTGTTATACAAAGAAAAAGATTACTATCATTAGTTATAGTAGTATTATATCATTCTTTTGTCTCTCTCTCTCTCTTTCTCTCTCTCTCTCTCTCTCTCTCTCGCTCTCTCTCTTTATTTCTATCTTTTCCATACACACGCAAATGCCCACATATTTGCAAATGCACACATATATGTACATATATATATATTTACATTCGTCATCATCTGGTTGGTCATTCCTAAGACTGGTTGTAAGGTTGTCTGAGCATGTCACTCTACTTGACCCTATCCTCTCCAACTGTCTTCATTGCAGCACAGGTCTATAATGTCTTTTTTATGTCTAAGATATCAAGCTGAGTTCTGGTCGTCAATTTCCTCTTTTCCCCTGGGGCATACCCTCTATTATCTTCTGTAAACTTTCATGTCGCATATTTTGTCAGAGCCAACTCAATCTTCTATTTTGTATCATTTTCAATATGTATCTTTGTGCGCCATCCTCAATGAGAACATTGTCATAGAATTTTCTTTCTGTCCAACTCACTCATTTGATTCTACTTTAGTACCACATGTCAAACGCTTTCAAGCTTGTTTCATCCTTCTTTGCGAGTCCACGGTTCAGCCCCATAAAGTACAATTGGCTTTACATGAGTAGCGGTTATCCTTTTACTCGGTTCTTTTTTTATATTCTTTGAGGTTAGCAATTTATGTTTTTCTACAGCAAATACAAACCGTATCTAAATTTATGTTTCATTGCTAGTATCTTCTATTATGGTTTGCTCCAAATATGTTAAGTTCTTTATTTGTTCGATTATTTCTCCATTGACTATATTGATTTGTCTGTGCTGCTTGGTTATTACCAAATTTTTGTTCTTGAAAGTGTTTATTTTCAAGTCAAAATCTTTGGCTGTGCTGTTAACTTTTTAATGCAGCATTTCAAAGTTGATACTGATTCTCCCACTATAGCTTGAATATGGGCTAAGTTAATTGCAAACAACCCTCACATCATTAACTTTGAAACCTCTTCTACAACTCTGAACAGCACTTCAATTATGATCTCAGAATATGCGTTTACAAATTCAGTGAAAGTAGGCAAACCTGGTGTACTCCCTGCCTTATTGAAACTGTATATGTTAGTTCTTCTTTGATTGAAATACTCGCCTTTTAATCTTCGTAGAGGTTTTAGATGAACCTATTTCAATAACAATCTATTGCAACATCTGAAAAAGTTTGCTTTCAGGGACTCGATCAAAGGCTTTCTCTTTGTCAAAAAGCAGATAAATAGTGGTCGTTCTTGATCGATCATTCTTTCTGTAAGAACCCGCAATGATCTGATGGCATCCCCTGCACCTCCGGCCTTGCGAAATCCAAAATGGCTATCTATTAGCACATTATATATCTTGCTATCGATTCTTTCCTTATTTATCTCTAAAACAATTGTATTGCATTCGATTATTTTTGGTAAGGAATTATTATGAAAGTAGTATGCTCTTCTGGTCATATTCCATTGTCGTGAATATCAATAGCATGCTTAAAATGTAAATTTCGTAAAGTCTTTCTTGTTGTTTTGAGGATCTCGATAGGTATTCCATCTATCCTTGATTTATTTTCGGGATTGAGTAAAATGTCTAACACAATTCTTTTCTAACTACATATAATCTCCCTTCTATAAAGACATGTCCTTTATGGTGTGTTATCCTGTAGCAGGCCATACTGTCATACAGTTCTTTATCATATTATCTCCATATCTGATGTATCTGCTATCTGGGCATGGAATGTTATTGAGTTCTCATTCTTATAATTAATTATCTGTGATTTTACACTCTCATTTTTCACTTTCATATGTCCTTGTACTATTTCTATTTTCTCTCCAAGTCTTCAATTTCCTTCACATGAGTATACACTGTTTTTCTCGTGCTATATTCAATCCTCGTTCTAATCCATTCTTGATACTCTTATACTTATTTGCGTCTTTCTTCCATTGTGTTTAGCATTTCAGTTGTTGCCCATGGTATCTTGTTTTCTGCTTTCTTTTTGCCCATTGAATGAATATACAAATATGTCACACGTGCATAAAGGCATGAATGTATACATTTTTACGAAAGTACGTATGTACCTACACATAATCATACATACGTGCCTGCATACATTCAACACTCCCGCACCCCCAACCACATACACAGCCACGCACGTACTCGATCCGCGTTGACATAGGTGGCAAGATATATGGGGCACGCAGACGGCTAATAGCACATAACCGGCTCTGCATATATATACATACATACATACATTCATTCATACATACATACATACATACATACATATATACATACATACATACATACTACAAACATACATACATACGTACATACATACATACATACACATGTACGTACATGCATACACATGTACGTGCATGCATACACATACATACGTACATGCGTACATACACACGAACATATATCATGTACAAATAGGCAAGATCATTTTCCTCACATATTCTTCATCAGTCATATTGTCCTTCAGAAACTTACACCTAACAAATTCTACAGACTTTCAGAAGTGTTCACATACACCATTAACAATAACAACAAATATAATTCGTACTAGTGCAAGATATTGGTAAAGAGGAGGTCGAAATGTTAGCCAAAGAGAGAGGAAACAAACCCTCTCCCCTACCTCCCAATAAAGTCAATTCAATATACGGAGAATTGAAAGCAAATTTAAAAAAACAAAACAAAACCAGCCACAGTCTCAAATACAATCTGTATTACAGAGGAAATGGTTTTTAAAAAATTGGAGGGGTTGAAGGTGAATAAATGTCCAGGTCAAGATGGTATTCACCCAAAATTGCTGTATGAAATAAGAGACCAACTAGCAAAACCATTGGCTATATTATGTTCTCAATCACTTACAAAAGGGATTGTTCCACGGGATTGGAAAGATGCAGGAGTGATCCCCTTTTTCAAAAAAAGGCAAAAAATCAGATCCGGAAAATTATAGACCGGTGAGTTTAACGAGCATAGTCTGTTAATTGTTAGAGTCAATAATCAAAGAAAACATTGTAATGCATTTAGAAAAATGTAATCTAATTAGAAATAGTCAGCATGGGTTTAGTAGAGGGAGATCATGCTTAACAAATATATTAGAATTCATGGAGGAGGTTACTAAAATCATAGATAAAGGGGAGCCAGTGGATGTTATTTATCTAGACTTTGCAAAGGCCTTTGATAGCGTACCTCATCAAAGATTATTTCGAAAGTTAAAATCACATGGAATAGGTGGGGAAGTTGCCAAATGGATTGAAAATTGGTTAACGGGAAGAAGACCTATTCAATAAACTGAAGATATGTGGCACTGACGAATGCACTTGTGGTACCGGGAAAATGATCGCTGAACATCTGCTGCAAAACTGCCCGACATACGAGGACCAGAGAAAGCACACGTGGCCATCACCAGTGGCAACACTAGACAAGCTCTATGGCAGTGTTGACAGCCTCAGGATGACCCCTGCTTTTTTCGAAAAAATACAGGTTGACGTTTGACAGCGTACGAAGAAGAAGAAGAAGAAGAAGAATAGATGGCACCTCAGTCTGTTGTGGCCTGTGCGGAGTCTGAAGACCACGACCTGTTCTCTTCTGTTCAACTGGTAATAGTCATCATTTTTTGTGTAGCCAGTATGCTCTGTTTCCCATTTGGCCATGTATCTGTCCCTAATAAGCCTTTTGGACTCTTCGTAGGTCACACTAGAATCTTGTTGTGGTAGTCTTGCACCTTCTTTTGCCAGTCTGTTTGTCTCCTCGTTGCCTTGAATGTTACAGTGGGATGGAACCCACTGTACCACTACTCTTTTTGGTGCGGACTGCTGGCATAGTTGACAGAGTACTGTTCTTAAATCATTAAGTTCTATATTTTTCTGGCTTTTTAGTGCTGTAACCACGGACAGGGCTACTATAAACAGGACTATCTGGCTTTCATTGCTTTCGCCTGTCAGCATTGCTTCTAATGCAGCCTTCAGTGCATCTGCCTCAGCTCTGAAATTTGTTGAGAATTTTCCAGTTGCCACTGACAGTGTTATTTTTCTACATATTGTTAGGCTCAGGAATACCCCTCCCCCTCCATTCTGTGTTGTGACTGTTACAGAACCGTCGGTGTATGCATGGGCCAGTCCATGCTTAGGTAGTTTTTCAGTATGTGTCTCAGGGTTATGACGAGACATATATGAGACAAAAGCTGTATGGAGATAAAACAGCCTTACAAACAACAGTGTCCTTTGTAAGATGAACTGGAACCTTGATCTGACGATAAACGAAGAAGAAGGAGAAGAAACACAGCTAAAGGATAACGGTTTGACGAGAAAATGCAGACCGCCAGATGAAAACACATGCAAAATTGGAAAGCGAATGACGAAGATAAATAAGAAATCATGTCTATTTACATTACTGAATACATAAACACATTCAAGTTAGCACATGTATACACACTTACCTGCCACCACAGTAATGAGGACAAAACAATGTTACACATAGGGCCTCCATGAACGTCGGAAACTTCAAACAAAATCAGTTCTGGTATAGCGAACAGACAGGAGAACGCCCATGCTATAGCCACTAGCAGCTTAATACGGAGCCCTGGTGGAAGAATCACAACAATGTATAACCTACCGTACAAACATACTCGCAAAGAATCACAACAATGTATAACCTACCGTACAAACATGCTCGCAAAGAATCACAACAATGTATAACTTACCGTACAAACATACTCGCAAAGAATCACAACAATTTATAACATACCGTACAAACATACTCGCAAAGAATCACAACAATTTATAACCTACCGTACAAACATACTCGCAAAGAATCACACACATTTATAACCTACTGTACAAACATACTCGCAAAGAAACAACAATTTATAACCTACCGTACAAACATACTCGCAAAGAAACACAACAATTTATAACCTACCGTACAAACATACTCGCAAGTATACTTATTTTTTCGCCATTCAGCTTTATGTAATGCAAAGGTCCACTATTGCACCTGATACATAAACAGGAATAATTTATCTGATCATCTGCAGTAGCGAACAGCAAAGGTGTGCACGAACAGTAAATGTGTATACGACCCGGCTGCTAGGATCGGACATAACGCTCGACAATTACAACATACTTAGAAGATTACAGTGGTTCTATCCATGTCAACCCGGAACCTACGCAAGTTGATCTTTAGTCGACAATTACAACATACTTAGAAGATTACAGTGGTCCAATCCATGTCAATACGGAACCCACGCAAGTTGATCTAGTAGGTACATGTTACTATTATATTTACTATCTCATCATCTCATTTCATCTTATCTTATTTAAGCTCATTTATTTTAACCTCATCTCATTTCATCTAATTTCAGTTCGTCTAATTTCATATGCACGCTAACGTCAATAGTCGCCGTGGGGAAAGTCATTTATGATGTGCACAATATGAATTTCCATTGTCACTTTCAGTCCGAACATCTGTAGTGTTTCTGAAACAATCCATCTTTATTAAATTTTGTATCGTACCCTGAATCCCTGCATTTGAGCATTAGCGCCGCTTGTGGGTACGGTAGCATTCTCGGCGCGTGTAAGACATGCTTCATTCGTTGTATACTCAAAACATAACCTAGGCGCTCCCATTTTCCGTCTGCCTATATGTGTCGAGTATTGGGTTGTTTCAATGTTATGTCTGTCTAAATGTGCCATGCATGGGATTGTTTTAATGTTATGTCTGTCTATATGTGCCATGCATAGGGTTGTTTTAATGTTATGTCTGTCTAAATGTGACATGCATGGGGTTGTTTTAATGTTATGTCTGTCTATACGTGTCATGCATGGCATTGTTTCTATTTTCTGTCTGTCTGTATGTGTCATGTATTGCGTTGTTTCCATTATCCCTTCTGTTTGTCCGATATTTGCTCTTGATAAAACATAGACCCATCATTGTAAGTTGATTCTGTTACAGGACGCCTGTCTAAAAAAACATGATGCTCTCTAGAATGTAGTTGATCCTGTAGTAATTTCTTTCACACAAAGATGTTGCTAGCTGCATGCGCAGCCCTCATGTGTTTCCATTTATGACATTCTTTGAAAGCAATATTTGGCAAACTCTTTTGCTCTCCTGGATCATAAGAGTAAATCTAGGAGCTAAAGTAAGTAGCATGTCATTTGCAGAACGTCGCTTCTCACAACTGCCAACCTATTTGGCTGTTATACGTTTCTTGGCAGGCAGGTATGGCAGGTTGCCATTACTTTCCGTACGTGGAAGAGCGATCACACCGAAAAAAATAACTTGTGTCTGCCAAATGGGCACGGAGTGATTCGTTGGGATTGTCAAACGGATTTTTACCCCTAGGCCAGGCGGCCTTCATAGGAGCTAAGTATGTATTTTATATGATATGCGTAATATATACCTATTATTACATCTTCAGTGATTGAAAATTCTTGATGTAAATCTAGGATCTATATCTAGTTATATATTATATTTCTAACACATATTTGAATGACGATAACTCACAAATAAATCGATCCATCAGTTATATAATCATTTTATTATAAATGATATATCAGTTCTAATATTCATTTGACAGGTGTTCGCGCATTCACTTACATAGAATGACACCCACACAAACGCATATGAATTGACTTAACACTTCGTTCGGTTCCAATTAGAATATCAATCCCCTCGTTTGTTTACTTATTCATCGCATGTCTGGTTATATTGTCATGCTTCTTTGTGATGTTGTGTCCTATCCATCTTCACATTCTTACTCCATTCTCCAGCTGTACTGGCTGTCAAGCCTGTTCACAAACACAAACAAACACACGTGATCAGGATTTGTTGGCGTCCCATATCTTCGATCATCTGAGTAGCGTCACAGTTCCCTAACTCGCTTTTTATTATATCGTATTGAGCCCTATCTATGGTATCATGATAGTCTAGATTATTTGCGTGCCACCCGTCGTGCTATATCACCATCATCAAGACTTACAACTTTGCTAGAGATTACGCTGTGCCGTGGTTACATGATGGTGGCGTAATGTGGAACCGATCACAGATACGAATGAAATTACGCTAACTTGTTTGATTGTATATTATTTTAACATTCGTTTCTCTAGTGTGTGATAACTTGGTTTGTTCCGTTGGTTTATCTAATTTCGGATGCGTCATTTGTATATGCATATCTGTAGACACTTTCCTAGCTTTGCAGAACGTCGCTACTTACAACCGCCAACTTATTTGGCTGTTAAAAGTTTCTTGCCAGGTTGAGGTACGGTAGGTTGCATTACTTTCCGTAGGAGCGATTTCACTGAGAAAAAAATTGAACAAGGCGGAATTCGAGCACGATGGGCTGAGATTATGAAACGAACGTTTCACCCCTAGGTTACGCTACCTCACATACGCATGCTACCATATAGATTTAAAGGTCGACAGGAATATTATTCTATTACCTACACAATAATAGTCTATGAGCTACTAAGTTGTGTCATGCTTCTTCGACTATTCTCCTAAACCACATACGGGCAGACGCTCAACCATTAGCAAATCAGGTCTTGTCTAGATGAGCATGTGAAGCCTAGATTCGGCTGACTGTGCTGATGAAACCGTTCGTGGGAAGATGAGTTCCAACGATGTGACGTGGAACGCACAGAGTACAACGAGACATTCAGAACACTATGGTCATCAATTGCATTCTTTTATAGTTTCAGTTTAGCTGTATCGACTGTGTCTTGCCGTTGGGCCAAATGGGTTGAGGATACGAAAGTGAGGTTGACGATATAAGAGAATCAAGTGACTGAGCGGGTTTTATACCGGCCTCCTGACGAAGGGGGCACTAGAGAAACACACCAGAAAGGTACATTTTCGTCTATAGCGAGTAAACAAACAACAAAAAACCTAGCCTGCGCACTTTCTGGTGACTCTAGTGAGAATCATCATTTCATACAGAAGAAAATTCATACTAATAGTTCTTATAGCTCGACGGCTGTGCACATTATTATTGCATATATCGTGAAAAGCTATATAATCTAATGGAATTTTAAATGTCTTTAAAAACATATCAGAGAAAGAATTTAAAGTCAATATTGCTTCTAATTATGAATTGAATTCTGGTAATTCATGTGCCAGTGCAGTGCTGCGAGAAGTAGCTGACAATTTTTGATGAAACAATTTGAATAACTGATTAATGCAACGTGAATGTTAAGAAAAACTGTAATAATAATTTTTTGTTGATTATTTCCCGTTTTGATTTCTCGCAAAGCGTTCGCAAACACGGTAGTTTAGTCATGTCTGCAGAATGAAAAAATAAACCGACTACCGCGACAGTTATGGATAGACAAGAACCAGGGACCCAAACTGTGACCCACTCTCCTCTTCCCCGCATGACGACACAAAGTCAGTTGGGATAATGACACACTATGGCTTAGACGAAAACATTAGACAGAACAGTCTGGCAAACCACAAAGCAGAAAGCAAAAGGAATAATTAAGTAAGTGTGGGAACAAAATAAGTATTTCCCGTATTCTTATTCATTCATAGGCGTCTCAGTTTTTGCAGACCATACGCGTAGCACCCTGTAAATAGCCTCTCAAGGTGCAAGCGTGTGCGTTGAATATGGAGACACTGGGCTGCCCAAACTGCAGGATCCCCCTCTCGGCCTCGCTGGTCTAATTCAAAGGAATGCAAAGCATGACAATTTGGCACCAGCTCAGCTGCAGGAGCTGCCGGAATGAGTTCGCAATTTTGAAACCTTCTGCCTTAGTGCTACCACTCCTGATTTTCTGTATGGGTTTACTCCCGTAGCTGTACCCTCTCCCGAGGTTTCTACAAGGCAGTGGAGTCGTTGCCCGCAGATGCTAGTTACTCGAGACATTCGATAATACTCTCATCGTCCCAAGACTAGCCAGCCCTGACTGGGACTTGTGGGTTTAAAATCAGTTCCTCCTCTCCTAGGCGAACTGCCTGAACAGGCTAACAAGCTTCGTCTACTTGGGTTTAGAGTCAGAGTTTACCTTCTCTTAGCTTGGCTGCCAACTAAGGCTAATGAGCACAATCTTTCCACCCAGTTATACTGCAGGATACTCGATCGCGAATCACATCAGGCTCTATATTCTAATATTAAAACGAGTAATACTAACAATAATGAGGGTAGAAAGACTGAAGTCTGGCCAGGCACAACATACTGATCATACATGTTAGTCAAGGTCAGGCAAATTATACTGGCCAAGACCCTCATCTAGGCTTCCTTGTCAAGGACAAGAATAGCACCACTGCCCCATAGAGAGCATGTCGCAAGAGGCGACTAACTGTGTGACCTGGCACAACACCGGTCATGGTTAAGTGGTTTCTTTAGAGCAACATAGATGGCGCTTAACAAGCTGCGGGTCTACTTTCCTCTAGTGTTTGAGTATTAAGATGGACTCGCCCATCGGTTAACCACACTCTGTAAACGCTTGTCCCAACCCTGCAGAGTATTAAGCTGCTGGAGCCTTGCCAGCTAAGCTGGAAATCTTTCTCCCGGCTATATCCAGCTCATACCAGAGCTGGGACCTGCATAGGGGCATCTGCCCTTGTAGAAATACAGGTCGACTAAGAACTAAGAAGAGGTTTGGAGTTTGTGGGACAAAAAATGGGGAAGTTAGTCGGAGAAGAGATGGTGGGATAAAGGCAGAAGCGACTTATGGGTTTACGGGAGAACAAATGGGCAAATAGGTTAGTGGGAAGAGTGTGGTTCAAATTTTGAAGAGATGGGTAAGCTGAAGAACGGGTGAGGTGGCGGGATATAGTGGGCAATGGGCGATTTGAGCGGTTTGAGGAAAGTTGGAGAATGGGATCGTTGGAAAGTGTGCGAGGAAAGAGTGCAATAGGGATGTGATTCAGGGGAAGGGTGCAGGAAGGGAAAACCATTTCATTGTTAAATTGTGGTGTTTCTTTCATTCTGTACAGTTTGTATATATTGCTCGTCTTATTCTTCGTCTTTGTCTTTTGTAATATTTTTCTTCTTCTTCACCGTCTCTCCTTCTTTTTCTTCTCACTTCTTCTTCTTAATTGCTTTTCTTCTACCCCTTCTTTGCACTTTTTCGTTTGTGGTTGAAGATACAGCACAGTGAATGAACTAACATCAGCCAGTGACTCAAAACTGGCTACTTGCATCAGGATCAGCAAATCAAAGCTGACCAATAGACCCCCCCCCCCCCCCCCCGCCTCAAACCGCATCCCTGGAAACATGCTGCAGTAGTGTAGTCTGGCTGAGAGAATAGAGATCGTAGTGGGAAGGCAAACTCTGCACACAAAAATCCAGCTGAAATCGGATGTGTTGGAACGAAAGGCGCAAATATAGCAGCCTGTAATTGATGATGTAACATCACATATTCCTTTTTAGGACAAAGAAGAAAAAGAAGAACACTTCTACTTCGTCCACATATTGCTTATTCCAATGCACATATCCCTCACTAACTCAGTTCTGTGGTATTTTCATAAGTGACTTACAACTTCCTGTAAAATGTAAAGGTCTTGCTACTGCGTCCAGCCTGTCAATGCTGAGGGCAACCAGCATATATGTGGAGGCGTACATAACAAGAACCTGGAGAATGAACAGACAATGAACACGATGAATGTATAATACGAGCCACTCAAAGTGACAATAATGTGCATATGTAAAAGAATATGAACAACTACATGATTATATGGTTATGAATATGTTTGTAGTTAGCTAGATATGTATTAAGAAATGTATTATTTCTGTACTCCTTTACCATCGTAATTGTTTTAAATTTGTTGATTACTCTCATTTGTGTTGTCTCTACTACGTCACAAAGAACGTGTGATCGTATAATAATAATAGTAGTAGTAGTAATAATAATAATAAATGTCCGCATAGACATCAGTGGCCCGATCCTTCGAACAAACAAAGCGATTTCCACGTTCTGCAGCCAAAAAAATCACAAACAAAAAAAAAACACAAAAAACAACCCATTAAAATTCTCATTGAACTTCCAATAACCAGGGGTGAAGCCGTGGCGCATTACATTTCAGGGTAAGTGTGTAGACCGTGGTCCTGGCAGATTCACAGAGTGAAGCCGTGGCGCATTACATTTCAGGGTAAGTGTGTAGACCGTGGTCCTGGCAGATTCACAGAGTGAAGCCGTGGCGCATTACATTTCAGGGTAAGTGTGTAGACCGTGGTTTCGACAGATTCACAGAGGGAAGCCGTAGGCGCATTACATTTCAGGGTAAGTGTGTAGACCGAGGTCCCGGCAGATTCACCGAGGGAAGCCGTGTACTCCACTGGATTGGGACGGGGGCCGCGAGGATTATAGGCATCACTCAGCATGTGGGAGATGTATCCTGGGCATGTTGCTAACTGGGCAGGTCCCAACCTCTTCCGGGCGACGTGTTAGTCCATTATTGGCCCATGTATTGTCAGCAAATAGTGCAAAGTGCGCCGATCTAGTTCAGCCATGGGCATTGATACGTGGAAACAGGACATAGAGCAGTCTAAATATTATTTTAAAATAACTTAAAACTTTGCCATAATAATCGGAGTAAAAAACACCACAAAATAATTAATACAAATGAAAAATCGTAACACGTTTCGGTGGACACAAGTGTAAGTCGTCAACTGGTGTACATTCCAGTCAAATTATGCGGCATCGATAATGGTGTTTTCGCCAGAGAAAAGTTAGCCTCACGGCCTGTTAGGCGCCATCTTTGCTGCTCTCATCTGATCGTATATTAGGGTGGTGGTTATTTTGTACTTGCAGCCACGTAAAACTGTCGAATTCCTAGTTTTGTCATTAAATTAATTTGACACTTTAATTCTGCAGCGTATCGTACATCAGTTTCACATTACAATAACGGTAAACGAGGAATTGTAATTAAATGGGTCATTTCCACAATATCTGCTCTACCAAAAGAACCTTCAAGGCTCCGGAGTTTATAGATCCAGAACAGACTGAGGAAAGGCATTAGTATTTCTCGAATTTTCCGGAAAGGCAGACACGAAAAAAAAGTTATTTTATTAATAGTTAACCCCACACAATTGCCATTAATATATTCCAGTTCTTTTCTGCAGCTTCACAGTACCAAGTGCTATATGTAAACATTAATCGTAGTTCAGTGTGTTGTCATAACTAAAGAAGTAAAGCTAATGATATTTTCATGTTTGAAAATTGTGATAGTAGTTCTATCCCTATATTTCTCAGATTAATAATTAGTGTGTCCTTGTACGATGTGTGATCCAAAAGCATCTGGATTGGCATCATAATTCTGGAACAAGATTTAAAACGAAGTTTTTAGGCATGTATTGACCTCTGAATCTAGTTTCATCTCATTCACGTCTACCCTGCTCCTTTGTGTTTGTTTGCAGTAGGGTTTTGACTTTACATTTGTAAATTGCATACGTCATTCATGGCGGGAAAAAAAATCGATAAACGGATTTGCATCAGATTTTGCTAAAATCTTGGCGGAACATGCAAAAATACATACTTAAGGTTACAGGCAATGTATAGGGAGGTTGGAGCACTTGTTACAACCTACACACAAACATGGTGAGATCGAGAAATCCAAGACATTTTAATGATATGTTAAGTACTCGTCCAAAAAGTACCTGACTATTATAAACATTTTGTGACAATTAGAACAATATCCTTTTTTCCAAGCATTTTATAGTTAAAATGTTCTAAGAAATATCGAGCTACATAATTTACTGAACTCAACATAAAGTTACTACTATTCCGGTGCCTAGATAGGGCTCGTTCTACCAATAGACATAACGATCTGGCCCTGGCCTACCAATAAACAGAAAGATCAACCCGGCCTACCAATAGACAGAAAGACCAACCCGGCCTACCAATAGACAGAAAGATCAACCCGACCTACCAATAGACAGAAAGATCAACCCGGCCTACCAATAGACAGAAAGATCAACCCGACCTACCAATAGACAGAAAGATCAACCCGGCCTACCAATAGACAGAAAGATCAACCCGACCTACCAATAGACATAACGATCAACCCGGCCTACCAATAGACAGAACGATCAACCCGGCCTACCAATAGACAGAAAGATCAACCCGGCCTACCAATAGATAGAACGATCAACCCGGCCTACCAATAAACAGAAAGATCAACCCGGCCTACCAATAGACAGAACGATCAACCCGGCCTACCAATAGACAGAACGATCAACCCGGCCTACCAATAGACAGAAAGATCAACCCGACCTACCAATAAACAGAAAGATCAACCCGGCCTACCAATTGACAGAACGATCAACCCGGCCTACCAATAGACAGAAAGATCAACCCGGCCTACCAATAGACAGAAAGATCAACCCGGCCTACCAATTGACAGAAAGATCAACCCGGCCTACCAATAAACAGAACGATCAACCCGGCCTACCAATAGACAGAAAGATCAACCCGGCCTACCAATAGACAGAAAGATCAACCAGGCCTACCAATAAACAGAACGAGCAGACCCGGCCTACCAATAGACAGAACGATCAACCCGGCCTACCAATAGACAGAACGATCAACCCGGCCTACCAATAAACAGAACGAGCAGACCCGGCCTACCAATAAACAGAACGAGCAGACCCGGCCTACCAATAAACAGAACGAGCAGACCCGGCCTACCAATAAACAGACCGATCAGACCCGGCCTACCAATAAACAGACCGATCAGGCCCGGCCTACCAATAGAGAAAACGATCAGGCATGGCCTACCAATAAACAGAGCGATCTAGCCCGGCCTACCTATAAATAGAACGACCAGGTTCAATCTACCAATAGAGAGAAGTTCTGGTGTAAGTACCGGTTGTCGTCAGAACAAATAAAAATGTATGTTAACTGGTTCAACCTAATTTCAAGTAGATGGCGATAACCTCTACGACGAATTGTTGATGAAGTATATTTTTCCTGACATGAAGGAAATGTAATAACTCATCATCTGCCAGCACGACGCAGCGTCTAGGTATGATGAGAGGGACAGGGTCGCACTGTTCACCTAGAAGACACGTAATTTCAGTGAACCGCATTTGTGGCCACGAAACAGTTCAGAACGTTCTATTGAATTTGGGGCGTTTACCTGTCTACCGACATAAAACTGTTAACGAGGACGAGCTAAGAGAGCGGATAAAGCAGAAATGGGATGTGCTAGAACAGCGCACAGCTGACATGTCAATCCTAAAGTGATATTACCAACTTCTTGCACGTGTTGCAGTTAGCGGCGGACATTTTGAGCACCAAGTAAAATACACAAAATTAGGTAAACTTTGTGTCACCATTGTCACGAAATTTAATAACGATCTAGTCATTTCCAGTACTGAAGGTTATGGATTTCTCGACCTTACCGTGTATGTGTGTGTATGTATGAATGCATGTATGTATTAAGGCACTCGCCTCTCACAGCAATGAACGGAAACGGTAGGCGATCGAGTCCCCCAAGTTTCCTGGTCTCACGGGAGGTAAGAGCAGAGTGCCTACATCCAGAGTTATCTCCAGTCGTCTCGACCAATAGTCTTGCCACTGATCCAAGGTAACTCGGGATAAGAGAGAAATTGATGACCAGCGCATATCCTTACTCACTATAATCCAAATACAGCGCACATCACATTATAAACACAAAACCGTCTGTTCTTGGGGCCATCCTCGCCTCGCGATGGGTAATAACTTTTAAATGACACACTATTTCTGGCTCTTAACGGGTAGTACACAACTTAAATCTTCTCGACTTTGAACAGAAATCCAGGTAAAGCTAAACAAGTAATAATTTCGCCGCGACACAGTAAAACAAGTACGAGGTATTCATACGATGGCCACGGAAAGAGAGATTAAAACTAACGCGCGTTCCATTACTGACGTCCGCCGACGGGACACCTAGAGCCTATAAATGAACACATTTTGACAGGACAGTCGCCACCAAATTTACAGAAAAGTTTTTATTTTATCGCCGATATAATATTTAATTGTATAGAGTAACGAGCCCGTATCTGTTCAATCGAGATCAGTATAGTAGATAGGTCAGACACTCCCACACCATCTTTGCTAATGATAATCACAGTGGTTTCTCGCAATATTACGGTTTGATTTTCCATACCTGTCAATCACACTAACGACAGATTTGACGTTGTTACCTGAGAAAATTTGTGCTATCAATCACACTAACGACATATTTGACGTTGTTACCTGAGAAAATTTGTGCTATCAATCACACTAACGACATATTTGACGTTGTTTCCTGAGAAAATTTGTGCTATCAATCACACTAACGACAGATTTGACGTTGTTACCTGAGAAAATTTGTGCTGTCAATCACACTAACGACAGATTTGACGTTGTTACCTGAGAAAATTTGTGCAGTTTGCAAAAAGTAGCTCCTGCATACCAATAAATGGTGATCTTTGTGATGAGGTCAGACAAGACGATCAGCGGCCCGTTGAGAAGGTCTACAAAAAAATGGAAACATAGCACATTTAACATGTAGTTGATGACTTCTCTCAGCTGCCAACTTACGCCGTTAGACGTGACTGGGAGGTGCACTCTTCTTGTGTGTGCCGGCGGTGCGACTGTTGTTATTTTAAATTGTTTCATTAACACGGTTATATTTTTTTCCATAGGTCTTTCTTTTGCACTGAAACCATACTGTCTCATGTTTTAGGTTAATGCGACGTTTACGTTTGAAGGTATGTTTGTTACATATCTAAAGTATTATATTCTTTGTGTATAAATGCCATGTAGGATGTTATTTACACTTTGTGTCCAACTTAATTACACATGACATTTCTAACAGCATTGTCAGGTCAGTTTTATAGTGTGTCTCTGAGCGACAAACCAAAACAAAGACAATAGGTTACATAAATTCATACTTAATGTTTTGTCCATCTCCTATCCCTCCACTCCTGATTGCTTCCTTCGTTTAGGCCATTTCGTTTTCATCTCCTATCCCTCCACTCCTGATTGCTTCCTTCGTTTAGGCCATTTCGTTCTCATTCATCTCCTATTTCCCCCCCCCCCCCCCCCACCCCCCACCTCACAACCAAATTTATATTTCCGTCGAACAAATCCTCATTTGTCCACACTGACACTTGGAGTACTTGTTGGATTCCTGGCATTCAAACATGCAGGTGTATTGCTGCTGTCGGGTAGCCGAAGCATCATAGTAGGCTTATTTTGTCGGCGCTTTTACTAGGCTTGAGGGAAAGTATGGGGCAAATTCGGTAAGATATTACTTAGTTTTTCGAAATTGTTTTGCAGGGACAGCGGTTAACAGTCTGCTCTATTTGATCTTCACCTGTTAAGAGTTCTTTTATGTGAACAGCGTGCACACAGGACTACCGAGATTGTGGTACATCCCCAAAAGGACTTGGAGCTTGATCTGACCTGCCTTGAAACCGGAGGCCTTTTGAAACCTGCATGTTTCAAACGTAATCTGTGCATGCTTTCGTTCGCCTTTGAGAGACGATCGCCTTACTTCAGAAAACTGGAATTGTGGTACCCGGAAACTTATAGCACCCGGCTCCACAGCCGACCAGTTCAAAGCAATTAGCCGACCGAAAATGTGTTTACTCTGACAACCTGATTGACTTCACGTTGGTCTCTTCACAGCAATATTATCTCATAGGACCAAACAAAGTGTTAAGCTGAATGCTAATCTATTCTTCCAGTGTCTAGCTGGTTCTCCTATGCCTACTAAGTTAATTAATATTCCCACCTGACATAGGTTTTCGTCCCAGAACAGAAGTAACATTTGAACTTTTACCCTATTAAATTATTTAACAGACTGGACTTACATCCACGACATTGTGTACCTGAAACTCTCAGAGATCAACAAAATCAATGATACAAAGCTACATACATTTGGACATGCCATTTTAAAGTCAAACTCAAGTCAGTTCTACTCTGTCTCTGGCACTCTAAGAGGCTAACATATAAAATGACAAGAGGTTACGTAAACTAAAACATTACATGTTTATGTCAATGTCAGGTCAGTCGTGTGGTGTTGTCCGAAACTCTCAAAGATCAACACCCAAAAAAAATTGTTGCATAAATTCATTCCTGTAGTTTTAACATCAGGTGTCTCAATCTTACCTCTGAGTTTCTCAGAGATAAAAAAAAACTATGACAAGAAGCTACATACATCCATAGGTTAATGCTTGTGGAAACACATGTACTAGAATGGTTTGACCTAATCATAAGCGGGACACTGACGAAAAAACAACATTTGCCTAGAATAATATTCAGAGAAAGAAAGAATGTTGACATTATATTAATAAAGGAAATAAATGTACAGATAATCAACACGGCAATGTTGTTTTTGATATTGATTGAACACAAACAAACCACACGAAGCAGACAGCAAAGACTGGATTCGATAAGGGCACTTAATAAATCACGCGTGTGGGCATAGATAAATTCGCTGCAACCTGCTAAGCATTTCTTTAAATGGGACTACAGAGGGTTGTAGATGAAGCTAGCAATGTCTTGACATAGAATGAATTGCTGCAGAATGCACCATTGTAAGAACCATATTAGTGATTTGGCACAGACCATGAATCTATCAAGCGCAGTAGTGCCTCTACGAGTAGTGTCTTGTAACGAGCAAAACTATTTCTAGAAGAATGTATGGAGACAGCTTAATCGTACGTCTCAGATAGTAGAGTGCGGTGTAACATAGCTGGAGGTACAATATGTTCAGCCTACTGGTGCGCTTCTCCTCTCTCGTTCACTTAGAGCCCTTTACAAATGATCTCGATAACTATAGAGCCCTTTACAAATGATCTCGATAACTATAGAGCCCTTTACAAATGATCTCGATAACTATTCATACTTCTGCAATCTTCGCAGGGTTTGGCCTGTCACTTCTCATTGTCCTCTTTATTATATTATATACTCTACATCGTTTGGTCATATACATTTAACTCAAACTGTCATGCCCCGATGTGAGCCGGTGTATCATATCCAGAAAGAGAGGTTGACGTCTGACAGCGTACGAAGAAGAAGAAGAAGAAGTATCCAGAAAGAGAGGTTGACGTCTGACAGCGTACGAAGAAGAAGAAGAAGAAGTATCCAGAAAGAGAGGTTGACGTCTGACAGCTTACGAAGAAGAAGAAGAAGAAGAAGTATCCAGAAAGAGGAGATGTTTGTGCCTGTACTGCGAGGGATGTAATCAATTCAGCACTGTTTTGCCCTGAGGGTGCCAAACTTGGCATTGCGCAGAGTTGAGTGTGCTATATTCGGAATTGCGCTGTTGAGAACGTATGTCTTGCCCCATTGCTCTGATGAGAACGTATGACTTGCCATATTGCGCTGCTGAGAACGTATGCCTTGCCCCATTGCGCTGCTGAGAACATATGACTTGCCATATTGCACTGCTGAGAACGTATGACTTGCCCTATTGCGCTGCTGAAACACAGTAAAACTGACGGACACGAGACTTCTCTCGTGGCCGTGTATGTTGGTGGAGATGGTAAGTCCGCCACGGCTGCTCAGAATTGTTCAGCTAGTCACTCGACATTGTACACCTTCGAATGCATCACGCTCCTTTCTGTAATTGTGACAAAGACACGTATCTGGTTT
Organism: Ariolimax columbianus; assembly: GCA_036924085.1. Classification (NCBI taxonomy): domain Eukaryota; kingdom Metazoa; phylum Mollusca; class Gastropoda; order Stylommatophora; family Arionidae; genus Ariolimax; species Ariolimax columbianus. The sequence continues at coordinate 19,815,506 of JAVGWX010000004.1, read as the reverse complement.
CTTCCCGGGGTAAGAGAAAACCAACGGAACCCCAGTGTCACCATTGATTATCCTCAAGAGTTCAAGAAAGCTGATTAATAGGAAGAGAAAGGAGGAATGTTATTTGTTCTGAGTTGCACAAGTAAAAAAAACAAAACAAAACCCCCCAAAACTGTCATACGCCATTTTTCCCATTGCTGGGATAGTCGAGGGATTTTGAAGGCTGAGGCTTTTGACTACAGACCGCATCGCCACTGCTATCGCTAAGTCATATGGTGGCTATATTTCATCCCCAACCGAAAAACAACTGGGATTCGAACCGCTGCCCTCTTTGTCGGCAGGCATGCCTCGAAACCATTCCGTCACGCGCTCCTCTTGCACAAGAAATAACCGTATTATAACAACGATGAGCAGACTTTAGTCAAAAAACATTCAGTTACGTAAAAATATATTTTGAAAACATAGATAATGGATACCCTCCGACCTATAAACCATTCTTCGGCAATACAAGATGTCACTTATCTATTGTATTCACGTTGATGTTCCCTATTTCTATTTCCTATCATTCATACGCAGCTGTTGACAGTGCTTGCGTGCTTTTAGTAAGTAATCGGCGAACCTTGCGTGCGTGGTCCAAAGAACACTGTGGAAAGAAACCCTTGTGGAAACTGCAGACCAATTATTTTTTATACAGCGAGTGTTTTTGTTTGTGTAGGAGCGTAGTTATATTTGACTTGAATGGATTACTTACCACATAGAGCCAAATGCATGATGAAGAAGTTCATCCTTGATCTCCTTCGCTCCTTAGAGAGAGCGATAGCAGCGAGAACAATAACGTTCCCGATAACGATGAAGAAGAAAAGTATAACCAGGAAACCGATCTGAGCATCCTGAAACAAATAAAAGAAATGGTCAAGCCCTCATATTGTATCTGAACCATATTTGTCAAAGTCCTGTAGGAGATGAATACACCAACCAACATTTATATAGATGAAAGAATGTGAAGGTAATGTTAATTAAGCCTCGTGTTAGACAAACAAAGCAAGAAACGGTTTAAATAAAGTCTTTTCAGAGAAACGGTAAACTAAGATGAACAAAATAGAAAAGAAAGATCAAAAGTGCCAAGGGTGTTCGGATTGAATACAGTCACTTTTATATTCAAAGACCAAGGTATGTGCAGATGATATCATCCTATAAGTTTTTACTATTTTGTGTCTGAGCTTTGTTACTGCTTTATTGACTGTCCAGTTATGTTGCTCCTGCATCACATGTTTACTTTTGATGATGATTTACTAGACCGTCATTTCATCGTTATTTCTCTTTACACTTTGTCAATGATCGCTGCAATTGTGCTCATTTCATGTATTACATACAATTGTATCCCTGACCGCTGTACTCTTTACAATTGTATCCCTGACCGCTGTACTCTTTACAATTGTATCCCTGACCGCTGTACTTCTTACAATTGTATCCCTGACCGCTGTACTCCTTACAATTGTATCCCTGACCGCTGTACTTCTTACAATTGTATCCCTGACCGCTGTACTCTTTACAGTTGTATCCCTGACCACTGTACTCCTTACAATTGTATTCCTGACCACGGTACTCTTTTCAATTGTATCCCTGACCACTGTACTCTTTACAGTTGTATCCCTGATCACTGTACTCTTTACAATTGTATCCCTGACCACTGTACTCTTTACAATTGAATACATGACGGCTGTACGCCTTACAATTGTATGCATGACTACTGCAGTCCTTACAACTAAATTGTATCACAGTACCTACTATATTACGAGGCGTGTTCAAATGAAACCGGACCTAACTACACCAAGTGAACATAAGCACGATGCGCATCATGACATCACTTCTGATGGATAAAGCACATACTAACCGTCAAGTTTGCAAAGTTTCATTATCGTCCGATTAATAGTTTCCTCAGCAGACCGTTGAAAACATGGTGGGTCTGATACGAAATCCATTCAGAGTTGATCAGTGAACACTGATTCGGTTTCTAAAAGCTGAAAGATGTCGATCAGTTGACATTCATGGCAGAATGCAGGCAGTGTATGGTGACAAAAGTGTGTCGAAGACAACAGTGAAGAACTGGACAACGATGTTTAAAGAATGGTGTGAGTTAACGAAAGATCTTCCAAGAGCAGGTCAGGTGCATATTGTTGCGTTGACTCACGTTCTTCTTTAAACATCGTTGTCTAGTTCTTTACTGCTGTCTTGGACACACTTTTGTAACCAGACACTGCCTGCATTCTGCGATGAATGTTATCTGGTCTTCAGCTGTTAGAAACCAAATCACCGCTCCTTGATCAACTCTTGACGGATTCCGTATCACACCCGCCATGTTTTCAACGGTCTGCTGAAAAAAAAACTATGAATCGGAGGATAAAACAATTGCAACCAAAAATAAATTTGGCAAACTTCACGGTTGGTATGTGCTGTTTATCTCAGACGTGACGTAATCATGCGCATCGTACGCATTTTCACTTGGTGCAGTTATGTCCAGTTTCATTTGATGAAGCCTCATATTTGCCTTAACTTAGTCGTCCATGTCTACCATGTGGCGAAGTTGTTCCTTCCTGCCATGCGATAGAACTGTTCCGCTTCAGCCATGCAGTGGAGTCGTTCCCTTTCAACCATACGGTGGTGACGTCCTCCTCCTACCATGAGGGAGAGTAGTTCCCCTTCTAACATGACGTGGAGTAGTTCTCCTTCTACCATGATATGGAGTAGTTCCCTTTCTATCATTAGGTGGAGTAGTTCCTCTTCTACCATGAGGTGGAGTAGTTCCCCTTCTACCGTGCGGTTGAGTCGTTCCCTTCTAGTATGAAGTGGAGCAGTTCCCCTTCTATCATGAGCTGGGGTAGCTCCCCTTCCACCATGAGGTGGAGTAGTTCCCCTTCTTAGAGGTGGAGTAGTTCCCTTTCTACCATGAGGGGGAGTAGTTCTTCTATGCTGTGATGAAGTAGTTCCCTTTCTATCTAGAGCTGAAGTATTTCTCATTCTACCTAGAGATTCAGTAGTTCCCCTTCTACCATGAAGTGGAGTGGTTCCATTTCTACCATGATGTGGAGTAGTACCTTTTCTATCATTAGGTGGAGTATTTCACATTCTACCGTGCTGACGGAGTCGTTTCCCTTCTACCGTGTGGTGCAGGAATTCCCTTTCTACGACGATGTTGAGTAGTTTCTTCCATGAGGTGGAGTAGTTACTCTTCTGTCGTGAGGTGGAGAGGTTCCCCATCTATCATGAGGTGGAACAGTTTACCTTCTACCATGCGATGGAGTAGTTTCTCTTCTACCTAGAGGTGGAGTAGTGCCCCTTCTATCATGAGGTGGAGTACTGCCCTTCTATCATGATGAGTTGTTCCCCTTTTACGTGCGGTGAAGTCGTTACCTTTCTACTAGGTGAAGCAGTTCCCCTTTTGCCTAGAGGTGAAGTATTTCCCCTTCCTTCATGAGGTGGAGTAGTTCCTTTTCTACCTAGAGGTGGAGTAGTGCCCCTTCTATCATGAGGTGGAGTAGTTCCTCTTCTATCTAGAAGTGGAGTAGTTCCCCTTCAATCAGGAGGTGGAAAAGTTACTTTTCTAACGGGAGGTTGAGTAGTGCCCCTTGAATCATGAGGTGGAGTAGTGCCCCTTGAATCATGAGGTGGAGTAGTGCCCCTTGAATCATGAGGTGGAGTAGTGCCCCTTGAATCATGAGGTGGAGTAGTGCCTCTTCCATCTCGAGGTAGGGTAGTTCCCCATCTACCTACAGGTGGAGTATTTCCCGTTCTATCATAAGGTGGAGCAGTTCCCCGTCTATCATGACGTGTAGGTTTCTTTCTACCGTGCGGTGGAGTCATTTGTCTTCTACCATGAGGTGGAGTAGTTCCACATCTATCATGTGGTTGAGCAGTTCCCCTTTTCCCTGAGGTGGAGTAGTTCTTCTTTCACATAGAGGTTGAGTAGTTCCCCTTCTATCATGATATGGAGTAGTTCCTCCTCTACCGTGAAGTGGAGTATTTGGTCTTCTAAATAGAGGTGGAATTTTTCCTCTTCTATCAAATTCCCCTTCTACCTAGAGGCCAAGTAGTTCCCCTTCTAGCATGAGGGGGAGTAGTTCCGTTTCTACGATGAGGTGGAGTGGTTCCACTTTTACCATGAGGTGGAGTAGTTCCACTTTTACCATGAGGTGGAGTAGTTCCCCTTCTACGATGAGGTGGAGTAGTTCCTGTTCTACCTAGAGGTGGAGTAGTTCCCCTTCTAGTATGAGATGGAGCAGTTCCCCATCTATCATGAGGTGGTGCAGTTCCCCGTCTACGATGAGGTGGAGTAGTTCCTCTTCTACCTTGCGGTGGAGTCGTTGTCCTTCTACAGTGTGGTGGAGTAGTTCGCATTCTATTATGCGTGAGAGAGACCTTTGATTGCTTTTCCTGTCTGTAAAAGTGTTTATAATTGGATAGCCGTCCAACGTCAATTTCTACCAAACGGGAATAAATTGTACCTTGTATGTTAGTGTTATTATTCTTTGATATCAGACCCTGATCCCGTAGCACACTTTGGAAAAGGAGAGAGGGTTGGGGGAAAGGGGGGGGGGGGGGTTAGGGGGAGTGGGAGGTTCTGCTACTGTATTAATTGATTTAAAATAATAAAAACAAAATGCAAATAATTTTTTCTGTATTGTTTTTCTTGCATGTTTCTAATTGTTTATTCTTTGGAGCACCCTTCGTCCAAAATAAGAAGACGCATTCAAATGAATGTACTTTAGCGCTAGGATAAAACGTCATTGGCATTCTATTTTATTAACTACTTCCTTAGACGAGAAGTAAACTACGTCTGAAAGAGACTTTGAAGTTCATATACCCCAGACTCTCCAGGATTAAGATCACTTCACGAACCGAACGACGCTTGATTTGATCTGTTTTCAGGAATCTTAACGGCCTTTGGCTGTTAACTGTCCAACTCTGACAGACAGAAGGACAGAGTGGATATATGTGAAAGCCAAAATTGATTAATGTTCACGGTGAATTTTAAGAAATAATCTTATAAAGAATTGTTTGGAATCACAATAACAAATACACACATTCGCCCACAAAATGGCTGCACCAATCAGTAATGTAGCAGTAGCTTCTTTTTTGAACATAGAACAAAAAACTGTTTTTTATATATTTTTTTCTAGGAGCCTAAAGTTAGAAATAGTGCACCCTACCTCAGCCTATTGTAGATACAGTAGGCCATGACCCTACCAAATACGTTGTATAACGATTAAGAAGTGCTGGCATGTGATGTACTATATCGCATATATTCTTCACTTTGTGTTCTGTCTTCAGTTTGAAGATTTCTCCCTCTTTATCTAGTGTACATGTCTCTCAATTCCCATGCATTTTCTACAGTTAGAAATTCCTAGTATGTGTATGATACGAACTTTGTAGCTGTTCTCTATAAGTTCGTCTCATAAAAGGGGATTATTAGTTGTTTTGATGATATCTATGAGTCATGGGGAGCCGGGTAGCGCTAGTAAGCCAGTCGGCTTCGCATCTGAGTGGTTCTGGGTTCATTCCCCAGTTGAGGTAGAAATGTTTTTTTCAGACTATGGTAATTCTATGGGTTACTTTACTTTACTTATGATTAATCTATAAAGCTACGGTTCGTCTATCAAGTTACAGTTCGTCTATCAAGTTGTAGTTAGTGCTCCAGTTTAGTTAATCATTTCTTACAGCCAGGCAGTTTTTGTTCTGAGTAAAGATTGGGGAGTTGTAAACATGTAGAAATAAAGTTTCATTTTATTCCTGCGAAAATGTGTTTTTTCTAGTTTGAACGGCTAAACTTATATGAACAAATCGTGCTGTTTTAGAACACTTGGTCTGTTTCTATGCGAGTGTATATATGAATGACTCAAGCTATTCTATTTTCATTTACACACATTGTTTATGTTTCTCTCAATAATTTAGCATCATCATTCAATTCAATTATAACATCGTCTTCCCAAATGAAGGCTGGCTTAAATGGATCATCAACATTCTCTATCTCTCGCCCTGGTGGTACAGACAGACTGCTGCGCGTGCATCGTCTTGTGATGTCATCCTTCCATGTGCAGTGCTGCCTACCTCGCGCTCGACTACCTTCAGCTTTTCCCTCTAATAGGGTTTCTACAAGAGTGCCACATGGCCAACATCTGAGTTGTTGGCTTTTTACGTCTGTCAACAGTTCTCTTTTCACTCTTAGTTTCTTCATGACCTTAATAGTTATTAGCTTTTGTTGCCAAAAATTAGATCCATTCTATGTACACACGTATCTCCAGGGACTCTTTATATCTTTTCAGCTTGTTCATTGTCCAAGTCTACGCACCGTGCAGTACAGTACTGTTGATTATATATGACTTATTCATTTTTATTTTTAAGTTGTAACCTAGTTTTCTAGATGTGAATATCTTTCTCATTCTGCTGAATGCAATTCTTGGCCATATCGATTATTTTCTTGATTCCAGTTTCACATTTCCTATCATCGGTTGTTACCTGCGCAAGATATAAGAAACTTGACTTGTGCTCCAGTACCTCTCAATTTACTCTGAAACACAATTTGGGCTTCTCCCTTGTGTAGCAGCTATCTGACCTACCGAAGCAGATGGTGTAAGGGTCTGCACTAACTATATTCTCACTTCAAACAAATTAACTAAGACATTAATTTAAAACAAAACATGAGAATGAAACTTTATTTCTACATGTTTACAACTCCCCAATCTTTACTCAGAACAAAAACTGCCTGGCTGTAAGAAATGATTAACTAAACTGGAGCACTAACTACAACTTGATAGACGAACTGTAACTTGATAGACGAACCGTAGCTTTATAGATTAATCATAAATTGATAGACGAACCGTAACTTGATAGATGAACCATAACTTGATAGATGAACCGTTAGTTGATTGACGAACTGTTACTTGATAGATGAACCGTTACTTGATTGCCCAACTGTTACTTGATAGACGATCCGTTACTTGATAGACTAACCGTAACATGATAGATGAACCGTTACTTGATAAACGAACCGTTTTGGGGATTGCCACATACTGTAAGATTCGTTTTGTTCTACAACACAGGTGATTCGTCTATAGTCCTGTTCTCCTCGTCGACGGTGACTTGTAGTGATCGCTGAAGAGCTGGATTGCTATGCTAGTCAAATATCTCTCTAGTTAGACGCTGGATTTTGAAGATAATTCTCTTAAGACGCTGATTCTTGAGCTAATTCTGCGAAAACGCTGTTTCTTGAGATAATTGTCACCAGTGATGCGAAAAATAGTATCTAAGATGTCTACCATGTGCGTGTTCCTCGTGACGTTCTACTACATCTGTTTGTAACACTTGCTATGCGAAACATCAATTTAATTACTATTTTCCTCTCCCTGCTATGCTGCTGAACATCTGGACTTTCGTTGTGAAAGATTGTCTGTCAAAAACTCTTTCTCTGGACTCCAACAATCTATTTTCTTTCTCACGACTAGTGGCATGTATGTTTTTGGATCTGCTTTCTTCTCCTCCCGCTATTAACAGACGGTCTTGTTCTCTCAGCATGTCCGATTTCAGTACTACTGATCATGCTTCTATGCGTCTAGGCGTTATGCAAGGTTAAGTAGTTTTAATATCTGCGTGGCCTGAAAATGAAAACTATGTATTCTAAGCATTCCTGTGTCCAGATTTGAGTACATCTGTACTGGCTAGCTTTGTTAGTTTAATTCTCTAAGAAACAATGAACGGCTACTGACAAGCAATGGTCTACTCCGACCATTTCTAACTTTTAAAAAACATGTCTAAAATTCTATCCCTAATAAATCTGCACAACTTGTACACACTTGTACTGCTAATTATAATAGTTGTTTTTTCAATGCTAATGTCTAGTCCACCTTTACAATGCACTTATTGACTATCCACACAAGTTCTTGTAACTCCCAATTCACTTTCAACCAACAGCACTGTGTCCCCAGCATAACGAAGATCGTTTATAATTCTCCCGTTCACCATTTATTCCAGACATTTCTCTGACTTGTCTGAAGATATTTCCAGTGAACAGGTTAAAGAGGCAAGGAGGCAACATGCCAGAATATACAACAATAAACAAAGAAATGTATCAGAACCTCAGAGATGATAGAAAAGATTATATACACAATTCTTTTTTGTGCTAGATAAACGGTTAGCAATATGCACGAAAATAGGATTAATGCGTACACATTGGTCATGTTAATACTCCTCTATGCTTGTGAGACAAGGACAATTACAGCTGACCTGCAGCGGAGGATACATGCTTTGGAGATGAGATGTTTCCGAAGACTCCTTTACGTTACGTACACAGATCGAGTTACATATGAGGAAATATGAGAAAAATTACATCAGCAATAGGGCCTTTTGAAGACCTTTTGACAACTGTCAAAAGAAAGAAACTCGCTTGGTACGGTCACATATCGAGATTAAATTGTCTTGCAAATACAATCCTGCACGAAAAGTTGCAAGGCAGACGACGAAGAGACAGTCTCAAAACGAAATAGGAGAACAACATAAAAGAAAAGACCAATCTCCGACCAGAGGAGGCACATACAACGGCTGCTGACAGAGTAAGTTGGCGTGGGGTTGTGGGAATGTCTTCATGTGTGACCCAACGACCTCACCGATTACGGGATGCCCTGACCTGACAGGTTAAAAGGGCAATGTGACAACACATATCCCTGCCGCCACGCCTCTTTTTATGGCAATGTTTGATGAAGTATTTATTTTTGTTTTTCTTGCTCTTTGCTCTTTCCTACAGATTATCAATGGTCTGATATCTTTCACATCTAAGGCTATTTGAAGAAGGCATGCAATTAGCTGTTCCTGATGGACTCTGTCAAAAGCTGTCTTGTAGTCTGTGAAGCACGCCCAAAAGAGCCTTTATTTGCTTCTATATATTTTTCAGTCAACAATCTTACACAAATTATGACTTCTCCCTTGCCTTTATTTACCCCTCCAAAAAAAAAAACAACAAAAAACAAAACAAAAACAAACAAACAAAAAAACAAAACAAAAAAAACAAAAAACAAAAAAACAAAACCAAAAAAACAAAACCAAAAAAACAAAAAACAAACAAACAACCTGTTATTCGCTCACGTCTCTATCTACTTTATTTGTAGTTCTTTCGTGAATGAATGTTAAGAGTATTTTAGTGGTGTGACTTATTAAGCTTAGTTCTATAGTCGTCACAGTTCACTGTCTTTGGTTTTCTGGACAAGGCAATGAAAACTGATGTTTCCAAGTCTACGGGGACGTGTGCCGTTGTGTAAATGTCGTGACATAGATTCATAAAAGTGTTAATGTCAAAGGTTGATAATATTTGTGGCATCACTGTGGTTATCATGTTAGGACCTGCAGTAGTACCTTGTTTCATAATTATTTTAGCTCTTTCTTATCCAGATTTTAGTTTTGTCTGAGGCTTCATAATTATTAAACATGTGTTTTTTTGTCGTCTCTGTTGACGTCTAATAAGTCTTTCATGTAGTCTGCCGAATGTTTAGTCGTGTTATTTTGATCTGTTTTAACTACTCCGTTTTTATCTTTGATATAGCCGGCTGCTAGTATATGATCTTTTGTGCTCGTAACTGCGCATCTGATGTATTTATTTGTTCATTGTTGTATATTCTGCTTTGTTTATGGCTGTTTCTATGAAATTTTAATTATGTTTTCTTCAGTTTTCCGTAGTTTGTGTTTTCTTTTTTTCTTTCACTGTTTTGGTGGTATTTGCTGTTTGGATGCTAGTTCTTAAACATTCCAATTTTCTATTAATCATTTCCTCTAGAATGTCTCCTCTATGTTAGTTAGTACTTTCTTGGCTTCCTCTATATTAGTCAATACTTGTATCGTTTCCTCTAGACTATCTCCTCTATGTTACTCAATACTTTTATCGCTTCCTCTATACCGTTTCCTCTGTGTTAGTCAATACTTTCACCGTTTCTTCTATGTTAGTCAATACTAAGTCTAGAGGATGCGGAGAAAATAATGACTAATATAGAGGAGACTAGAGGAAGAGGAGAAAATATTGACTAACAAAGAGGAAACTATGAATGAGTGCCCTCTCTGTTAGTCAATATTTTCTCCACTTCGTCTAGACCCTCTCCTCTATGTTAGTCAATATTTTCTCCTCGTCCTCTAGACTCTCTCCTCTAGTCAATATTTTCTCCGCTTACTCTAGACTCTCTCCTCTATGTTAGTCAATATTTTCTCCGCTTCCTCTAGAGTGTCTCCTCTATGTTAGTCAATATTTTCTCCGCGTCCTCTAGAATCTCTCTTCTATGTTAGTCAATATTTTCTCCACTTCCTCTAGACTCTCTCTTCTATGTTAGTCAATATTTTCTCCGCTTCCTCTAGACTCTCTCTTCTATGTTAGTCAATATTTTCTCCACTTCCTCTAGAATCTCTCCTCTATGTTAGTCAAAATTTTCTCGGCTTCCTCTAGACTCTTTCCTCTATGTTAGTGAATATTTTCATCGCGTCCTATAGACTGTTTCCTCTATGTTAGTCAATACTTTCATCGTTTCTTCTATGTTAGTCAATACTTAGTCTAGAGGACGGGGAGAAAATATTGACAAACATAAGGAGACTAGAGGAAGAGGAGAAAATATTGACTAACACACGGGAAACGATGAATGAGTGCCCTCTCTGTTAGTCATTATTTTCTCCGTGTCCTCTAGACTCTCTCCTCTTTGTTAGTCAATATTTTCTCGGCTTCCTCTAGACTCTCTCCACTAGTCAATATTTTCTTCGTGTCCTATAGACTCTCTCCTCAAGTCAATATTTTCTTCGCGTCCTCTAGATTCTCTCGAGTCAATATTTTCTCCGCGTCCTCTAGACTCTCTCCTCTAGTCAATATTTTCTTCGCGTCCTCTAGATTCTCTCGAGTCAATATTTTCTTCGCGTCCTCTAGATTCTCTCGAGTCAATATTTTCTCCGCGTCCTTTAGACTCTCTCCTCTATGTTAGTCAATATTTTCTCCGCTTCCTCTAGACTCTCTCCTCTATGTTAGTCAATATTTTCTCCGCTTCCTCTAGACTCTCTCTTCTATGTTAGTCAATATTTTCTTCGCATCCTATAGACTGTTTCCTCTATGTTAGTCAATATTTGGTCTAGAGGACGCGGAGAAAAAATTGACAAACATAGAGGAGACTAGAGGAAGAGGAGAAAATATTGACTAACATAGAAGAAACGATGAATCAGTGCCCTCTCTGTTAGTCAATATTTTCTCTGCTTCCTCTAGACTCTTTCCTCTAAGTTAGTCAATATTTTCCCCGCTTCCTCTAGACTCTCTCCTCTATGTTAGTCAATATTTTCTCCGCGTCCTTTAGACTCTCTCCTCTATGTTAGTCAATATTTTCTCCGCGTCCTTTAGACTCTCCTCAATGTTAGTCAATATTTTCTACGCGTCCTCTAGACTCTCTTCTCTATGTTAGTCAGTATTTTCTCTGCGTCCTCTAAACTCTCTCCTCCATATTAGTAAATATTTTCTCTGCGTCCTCTAAACTCTCTCATCAATGTTAATCAATATTTTCTCCGCGTTCTCTAGACTCTTTTCTCTATGTTAGTAAGTATTTTCTCCGCGTCCTCTAGACTCTCTCTTCTAAGTTAGTCAATATTTTCCCCGCTTCCTCTAGACTCTCTCCTCTATGTTAGTCAATATTTTCTCCGCGTCCTTTAGACTCTCTCCTCTATGTTAGTCAATATTTTCTCCGCGTCCTTTAGACTCTCCTCAATGTTAGTCAATATTTTCTCCGCGTCCTCTAGACTCTATCCTCTATGTTAGTCAGTATTTTCTCTGCGTCCTCTAAACTCTATCCTCTATGTTAGTCAATATTTTCTTTGCGTCCTCTAAACTCTCTCATCAATATTTTCTCCGCGTTCTCTAGACTCTCTTCTCTATGTTAGTAAGTATTTTCTCCGCGTCCTCTAGACTCTATCCTCTATGTTAATCAATATTTTCTCCGCGTTCTCTAGACTCTCTTCTCTATGTTAGTAAGTATTTTCTCCGCGTCCTCTAGACTCTATCCTCTATGTTAGTCAATATTTTCTCCGCGTCCTCTAGACTCTATCCTCTATGTTAGTCAATATTTTCTCCGCGTCCTCTAGACTCTATCCTCTATGTTAGTCAATATTTTCTTTGCGTCCTCTAGACTCTATCCTCTATGTTAGTCAATATTTTCTCCGCGTCCTCTAGACTCTATCCTCTATGTTAGTCAATATTTTCTCCGCGTCCTCTAGACTCTATCCTCTATGTTAGTCAATATTTTCTCCGCGTCCTCTAGACTCTATCCTCTATGTTAGTCAATATTTTCTAGCCTTGATTTTGAGTAGCATAATGCTCCTTTTATATGCCCACCAACTAGCATTCTAAGTAACCACCTTTTTATGAACACTCATCGTTCGTGAACATTTCCTCTCGAGTGTATGCATGTGTGATCTCTTCTTCTTCTTTTGTTTTTTTTGGTCTTATTTTTGTGATCCCCAAGGCGGTGTGCGTTGCCCTGTGGCTTTTATTCTGCGCCTGTCGACCCAGTGAATCCGATTTCAGCATGCATTATATGTAAGGGTCTGCTTCCTCCTGCATTTTCTAAGGATTTGCTTTCCCAGTGTAACGCGGTGCTGTGATGGGGATCGAACCTAGCTCCTCAACACATTGCACCGGCCGTTGCTCCGAGGAAGCAAACCCTTAGAAAATTCAGGAGCAAGCAGACCCTAACATAAAATGCATGCTAAAGTCGGATGCACTGGACCGGCAGACGCAAAATAAAAACTGTAGCGCAACACACACCGCCTTGGGGAATAGAGAAATAAGGCGAACACAAAAACAAAACAAAAAACTAAAAAAAACACAATTGAACCAACGTCCGTCAACCGTGACTACGATAACCCTAAGATTTCTATCCATATTTTTTTGGCTTCGGAAATCATGTTGGTGAATTTTCTAGCTTGATGTACTCGTAATATTCGTACGTTCCAGTTTCATGTACCGATGTTTAGACGTGTATTGCGATATTTCAGGTAGACATTTTCAGATCGTGCATTTTCAAGAAAATCTGTGAAGTACTTTACATTATGTGTCACAGAAAGTATAATTCTGTGCTGACCTTCAATCAATAACTATAGAAATGTACGTGGTCAGGCCCAAATCGCTTCCTCTATGGACGGCCGCCTGGCCCTTAATGTCCTTGACGCGTCGCTCTTGAGACGCTATCATAATTATCAACATCATAATGAACACCATCATCATCATCCATATCAAGTTGGCTTTCAATCATGTCTTGTCACAGACTTTGAACAGTTAATTAGTGTATACATTTTTACTGTCACCTATCATTATGTCACATCTTCCATTCTTCCATTCACTGATACCAGAAGCGCTTGACACTTAAGGGACGAACCACTCACTGTTTCTCGCTTTCGTTCGTTGGTTTCTTGAGAGGCGAGCGTCTTACCATTCAGCCATACAAACATCCCCCCTCCTCCTTTCTCATAATCTATTCAAACCCAATATTATCTTTCCCAAGCTCAACATTAAAAAGGGTAGTTTTTCTTTCTCATTGTACCCATGATATTTTGAAGTCTGTCGTAAAATGTGTCATTCAATGAATCTTCTGTCATTGGTTGATGCAGAGCATTGGATACTGTTATATTTATCTTATTTTTGACAGTTTTTTTACGTAGCTTGTATCATTCTGGGTCCTTTGCTCCTATTCAATAAGTGCCTTTTCTGCGGATTTTTATAGCTTTAGGACCACAGTGTGCGCCTTCTTGAGTGTGCATCGAGGACCGCAACATTTATTTGTGCATTCTCTAAATTCCCTTCCACCTTGTTTCAGGCAGTTCAGGATTTCAATTTTGCAGTTTCTAATTTCATTTGTGATTGTACGTTAAACATTCCAGCTATAAAGTCGGGCCGTTATACTTAACGAAAACAGATACGTGAACAATGCAGATTCCTTGCCACTTTCTCGGCACAAGAGCCATTACATCTCTTGTCATAAGGCAATCTTCTAGGTTGGAAAGTTGAGCTGCTGATTTAATTTTAGTTGTCCTTATTTATTTACGGTATTGTGGCTAAACATGTACACAGGATGCGGTTGACGACCTCACTCCCAATCCTTCTTAGATGCTTGTTACCTGTTACTTGGTAGGTTACAGTGTCACTATTATATAATCCACTTTAGGTTTCCGGTAACATTCAGTGACTTTGTTTGTCAGTTTATGTTCGTGATGAAACAAAAGGCAGATAGTAAAGTTGATTTGTTAGTTTATGTTCGTGATGAAACAAAAGGCTGATAGTTAAGTTGATTTGTTTGTTAGTTTATGTTCGTGATGAAACAAAAGGCTGATAGTTAAGTTGATTTGTTTGTTGCTATCTATTACCTCCATTAACGTTGTGTATATCTTTCCATTCTTGTGACATTCAACATTTTAAAAAATCCTATAAGCTGAAGGTATTGGGGTATTATTAGATTACCAACAAAGAATAGAAACTGAGACGCTAGTCCAGTCAGGCACAACATACTGACCAGAACGTCGTGTCAGGGTCAGGCACAATACACTGACCAGAACGTCGCGTCAGGGTCAGGCACAACATACTGACCAGAACGTCGCGTCAGGGTCAGGCACAATACACTGACCAGAACGTCGCGTCAGGGTCAGACACAATACACTGACCAGAACGTCGTGTCAGGGTCAGGCACAACATACTGACCAGAACGTCGCGTCAGGGTCAGGCACAACATACTGACCAGAACGTCGCGTCAGGGTCAGGCACAATACACTGACCAAGACCACAATCTCTCTTCCATGTAGCGTTCACTAGAAACAAGCGGTTTTGGCTGACAAGATGGGGATCGATGTGATCCCCGTAGTAATGAGCACCACGCAGATGAAGCAAAGAATGACACAGCCATCTGGAGGCGCACAAAAGAGTAAACTTATTCATTATGGGCATTGAACAACAACAACCAACTAAGAAAGGAATGTATCAAATTATCTATAAAGTGCCATGATGTTACACCATGTTACATCACGTTAATTTGAGATGAAAGCATTTTAATATAGCTAGCAGCATAAACAGAAGAAAAAGTTGTAATTTGAAGTGAAAATGGAAAGAAAACACCACTACATAAATGTGCGGTACAGTTATACAGCTTCACTAGTCAAAATATGGCTCACTTGAAAACATCGAGTATGTTAAGATAACCGGATATAAATGAGAAGGACACAAATGAGCGGTAAAAACACAATTTTTGACGAAGAAAATCCACGCAGAATACATCAAATAAGAATATTTATAGCTCACTGATTATGACAACTGAACAATCAGTTCAACAACAGTGACGAAGTTAAGACATTCAGAAATTGTGGATAAAAAGGGATACAGTTACAAAGTTAGAACAACTATACATTTTTGCATGAGTACAGTAAATACTTTAACGGAAATAAGCCACTGATTAGTTCGTGAAAGTACCTTGTAATATTCTGGTATATATGGAATACTTTCGTTGTTGGAACTTCCATTTTGCAAAACACTGGCTCCAATCGGATGCTTGGAGTTTATGGGCGTGGTCAGAGACAGTGATGTTTGCTTCAATAATGTTGTCATGGTGATAACGACAACCTGTCTTTACTTGTCCCTTCAACATGAGGAATATACTCCGGTCTGTAACAAAAAAGGAAATCAAATTTATATAATTAATTAGCTTAAATAAATAACATTAGTAAGTTGTTTTTTAATATCATTATGACTACATAGAATGTATAGCGATTCTTCGAAACCACATGAATTACATACTATTAGAGAAGTAGGATAGGATAAAAAAATTGGACCGTTGGAGGTCAATATAAAAAAGTGCAATACAAATTTACAGAAATGCAAATAAACATGATTTTTTTTAGCGAATATCATCATGGCATTATGGAAAAATATTGAGTGAGATATAATACAAATAGGAAATCACAATAGACAATGAGACGTACATAATTTTACAGTGAATATATTTTATTATTCTGTGTTCGTCCTGAAAAGGCGTTGTAACGTAATGCCTTAGTTTGCAGTAAGGCTGACACATCCGATTTCAGCTGTCTTTATTGGGTAATGTGTTTGCCTTCCAACTGCGATCCCTATCCTCTTAGCCAGACTGCACTAGTGCAGCCTGTCTCCAGCGCTGCGAATTGGAGGCTGAATTGGGTCGTGGTCAGCTTTGGTTCGCTGACTCTGACGCAAACAGTCAGCTATGAGTTGCTGGTTGCTGTCAGATCGTCCCCTGTATTGCAATGTTCAGTGCCCGTGAATATATAAATATGAAACACTTATATGTTAGTCGGAGTCAATGACGTCGACCTGAACAGCTGAAGCACATTCGGTGATTGTGCTGCATTAGATATTAAATATACGAATCTTGCATGTGTCATTTTAATTATGTTTGTGTCATTTTAATTTTCAAATTCTTTTAACATCAGAACATGAGCTCAACGTTTAAGCTTTATTTATTTATTGTATCAATTTTGTATCAATCTGCATACTAAAAAAACAACAACCCCACACACATATATATATACACACACATCTACACACATACACACATATACACACAAACGCATACATACACACACGCGCGCGCACACACACGCACTCTCTCTCTCTATCTCTCTCTCTCTATCTCACACACACACACACATACACACACATACACACACGCGCGCGCACACACGCACTCTCTCTCTCTCTCTCTCTCTCTCTCTATCTCTCACACACACACACATTCACGCACATGTTAATTTTTTGTTTTAAGTAAGCACCGATAAAGACGAGGGCTGACGTGTCGACCAATATCATGGATTAAACAAAACTATGATCGGCGGAAAAGAAACTTTCGACTGAGTTAATTGGAATAACTTCTTTTTGCATCGTTTGTCCTGAAAAGGACGTTTTTGTTCAAATGTGTAATAATAAAAGGCGAGGCTGCAATATCTGCGTCTTTCGGCATGACACACCTTTTGGGAACCGGGTTTGCCTTTCGTCTGCTATTCATATTCTGTCAGCGAGGACCGAAACTTGGAGACAGACAATCGTCTAGGACAGCTCTGGTGCCCTAGCCATGGCGAGAGTAGTCAGTCAGCTGTGAGTCGCAGAAGCTGTCCCCAGGTTCAGCGAAACTTCAACTCGACTAATTGAAGGGGGTATTACTCGAAAAGTAATTCAACAAATTCGAACATTAATAAAGCACAGCAGTTAATTAAACGTAGTCAACTTTGGAAGCTATGATTCTATTTGTGGAATGCCAGCGATGGTTCTATGTGCAGTCAAGCATTACAATAGCACGGATGAGGCGTCAATGATCTGCGAAAAGGAGATTGAAAAATGAAAAAAAAACAATACAATAAGCGGTCAAATGTGACAAGAGAAAAGAAACGAAATATACGAAGTTTAATAGAAATTTTTCAGTTACAGTATAACAGGAATTCACGGCACAAACCTAAACATCCATATTTGAATAGCTTCTTTTGTATTTTTTCACTTCCCATTTGTTACAAAGGCAACGTACGTTGTGCTACGTTTTGCGTATTAAGCCTCAGTGTATCCGACTGCAGCACGGATTGTTTTTAATGGATTGATTCAATTAGAGATACGATTTTGTAGTTTCAGAAATCCGAACACAATCAAGTTTGGTTGGTGAGCCGTGTCCGTGTCACTAACCACTACTCTAATCTCGCCATCTGGATGCTCTCCTAGTCAATGCGACTCGAAAGTTGAACTGTAATTACTTGGAATTCATCTTCTGTTAGCTCCACTGTATGGACATAATGTTGTCCCTCTGTTAACTCTGCTGAATGGACATAATGTTGTCCCTCAGTTAACTCCGCTGTATGGGCATACATAAATGTTGTCGCTGTATTAACTCCGCTGTATGGGCAAAATATTGTCCCTCTATTAACTTCACTGTATGGGCATAATGCTATCCCTCTGTTAGCTCTGATGTTTGAACATAATGTTGTCGCTTTGTTAACTCCGCTGTATGGGCATAATGTTATCGCTGTGTTAACTCTGATGTTTGAACATAATGTTGTCGCTTTGTTAATTCCACTGTATAGACAAAAGTTGTCCCTCAGTTAACCCCACTGTATGTGCATAATGTTGTTCATCTGCTAACTTGATTATATGGGCACATTGTTCTCTCTCAAAGTGTATTGGTTACATTGGGTTCTTCAAAACATCTCAAAGTGTCAGCGATATACCGCACCTCGAAAGTAGGGGGGGGGGGGGGGGGGCAACAGGCTCTTACGTCTTTCCACTGCTAGGCTATTGTTTTTTACAAGTATTTATGGTATAATCCTTGATGTCTTCTGTCGAAACCTTTTATTATACTTCTGAAATCCACGTACTACATTTTTTATTTCATCACTGTGCTACATTATACGTGTTTTTTCCCGTGCCTTTGATGTGTTGAATATCAATTTTAATTCTTATTGCAGCGCTGACTAATTGGCACATGGGTTAAGGTAGGGATGGCGTTTGGAGAATAACAAACATAAACATCAGTGATTGGATGATCGAATTTAAAAAAACAGTGGAGTATCGCTAGTTTACAGTTTGACTGCGATATTTGCACCTTTCGATCCGACACATTACTAAATCGTAACTACCGACTTCACGGGTTTAGCAATGACATAATATTATTAGTTATAAATAGCTGTATGTATGAATTTGTGAATGTATTTGTGTATGTGTATCCATGTGTTTATGTGCATGTTTGCATCGGTACATATGCGTCTGTGGGCATGCATTTTGTATACATGTATGTATGTATGTATTTATGTATGTACGTACGTATGTACGTACGTACGTACGAATGCATGCATGAATGCATGTATATATGCATGTATGCATTTACATATGAACTTTTCCAGATTTGAAACTTGTATAAAGATATCCTTTCGGCCTCCAGGGAAAGACATAATTAACAATCTCCAAACCAAAGACATTTTTTAGAAGAATTAAAATAGAATTTGTTAGGGATGGATGTTGGCATGAAGTTGATCACGTCAAGGATGCTGACAATTATGGACTGATGTTGTATTGTTTAATTAAATTGTTTTTATATTATTTTGCCTTAAACTAGTTTCGTTAATTTATATTGTGCTTATATTTTGTCATGAGTCTGAACCATTAAATCTTTCAACGATGATTATTGTGTTCAAACATTGTGAATGTTTACAGTCATCAGTGTCTCTACAAGAAGGATTTTATTTGTCGTACACTGTCCTAAAATC
Organism: Ariolimax columbianus; assembly: GCA_036924085.1. Classification (NCBI taxonomy): domain Eukaryota; kingdom Metazoa; phylum Mollusca; class Gastropoda; order Stylommatophora; family Arionidae; genus Ariolimax; species Ariolimax columbianus. Next base: position 19,796,216 of record JAVGWX010000004.1, on the reverse strand, counting down.
TGTTATTTTACTACAATGTAAATATACTTATCGTTGAAACGTATATACAAATTACTACTGCCAACTTGGAAGAATAGAGTGCATATGATTAAAGGTCCATTGTCCACGCAGTGGTCACGAAGTGGGCAGCCTTACATTTTGTTTTTACCGCAAATGGAAACAAAAGATAGTCCTAACAAGTGTTTCGAATCTGTGTCCCATTTGCTAAGAGACTGATGTCACAGCCCATTGGACACATACTAATCAGTTCATTGTCTGCATTAGCAGCAGAGTATGACTTGCTTCAATAGCCGCAGCTTATAATTCTCTGCAGTAGCAGTAACTTATGATTAATTACAATATCAACAGCTCATAATTCACCACAATCCTAATAATTTATAATTTTTTACAATAACCCCAGCTAATAATTTAATTCAAAAGTAGCAGCTTATGGGTCGATACAATAGCAGTAACTTATAATTCATTACAATAGCGGTAGCTTATAATTTACTACAATAGTAGCAGCTTTTGACTTGCTACAGCAACTGCAGCTTAAAGTTCATCCGGAAAGCAGCAACATATCATTAATTACAATTGCAACAGGATATGACTCGCTACAATACCACCGGCTTACAATTCACTACAATAGCAGAAGCTTTCAATTCAATACAATAGGAACATCGTACAATTCACTTCATTAGCAACAGCTTACAATTCACTACAATAGCAGCAGCTTTCAATTCAATACAATAGGAACATCGTACAATTCACTTCATTAGCAACAGCTTACAATTCACTACAATAGCAGCAGCTTATAATTGAATGTAAAAGCAGCAGCTTACAATTCACTATTTAGCGACAGCTCATAATTCACTGAAGCAGCTACAGCTTTTACCGTTTCCTCTCGTTATCGTGTTACTGACGCCCAAACAAACGGTGAAGAATAATAACAATGTAACCTGCCGACGATGTTGTAAGAGACAACTAGGAATCATTATACCTGAAGTCGGCTTTTCCTTCCCCTAGAAACTACGCCACACAAACTTCACAGATGCGGACATGTCAGCTATAAGAACAAATATCTCTCAGCCATCCCTGAAAGAAAAACTGGTAATCTGTCAAAAGTGCTAATGACGCTCACAAAGCCGAAATAAATTTGCTTTGTGAAAGAGTCTGGAAGGATGGCACATCACATTTTGACTTGACATGTATTTATATACCGGCGACAAAGGCGTGGCTCTGTGTAAACGGAAGTGAGTTACGGCATGATTGAAGGTGAGAAAAAGCGTAAATGTGGGAGCTGTATGTGTCCGTCAGGTTATAGTACACGGTGATGGAGAGACAGGATGACAGATAGAAAGAACGTTGACTCATGTAGAAGTGATATGAGACAAAGCATATGGATGGAATTTGTTAACAAAGTCAATAAAGCTAGACAGGGCAGTCGCACACATATCGGAAATGCTCAACAGTCATAGATATATCGGTAGCAGAATGCACTTCTTCATACTTTCCCTGGGCCTCAGCCTTGTAATGTCTCATTACAGTTTACTCAGCTGCTGCGTTTTCTACGCACGTGCCAGAAAGATGAAGTATTTCTACTAAAGGCACACGACATACTTTGATTCTTCCACAACGCCTTAGTCCTGAAGCTATCTTTACCTTGGTCCTCCAGCGTGTGACCCCTATTTCTTGTAGTGCCGTCTAACCCGTTCCCACTGGACTCCACCTGATGGCGTGAAACTGGTCCTTTCTTTCCATACTCACAACTCTTCTATCCATGAGAACTTATGTTGCCACCTCATTATCTTTCATTCTGATCTTTGCGCGTGTTGTATTTCCAGATCCTTCTTTGGTAGCCTACATACTTGATATAACCTTGCGTAACCTTTAAGTCAGAAGTCGACACAAAACTCAACCTGTGGACCACCCTTGCTCCTTGTCTTACAAGCACAAGCCTGATGCCGCTATGTAATCCAGACACACCGGAGACCATCCCTATAGTAATTTATAGATAAAAGCTGGGTTCGCTTGCAAGCCATGCCATTTAATCTACACTTTTTTTCCCACCGGCGAAAAGGAAATTCACCGAGGAGATTAGCCTTGAACTCCGTAGCCACTTCCGTCAATATCTCAGTGATATTTCACAATGACTTGTAGTAATCCGGTCGTTAACCATTTCAATAGTCTTGGGTGGCATTGTAAGATTGATATCGGAGTCACTGGCATCGTCTCCTTCTTCACTGATGATGGACACCGGTTTGAGCTTGAGAATCGTTCGAACTTCCTTGTGTGATGCTACAGTTGAATTTGAATACATTCTATACCTTTACGCAGTCTCTCGTGTATATGTCTTTCTTTCCTTCTCTCACTTTTCTACTTTTCCTTTTGTCTTTCTCTCCGTGTTTTTCTTATCCTTATTATTATGTTTATACATTAATTTTTGTATCTGTATATCTGCTTGTGCTGGTATAGACGTCTGTTAATATGTACAATTTATATGTGTCTCTCGATATATATGAACGTATAACGGTATGTGTTAGTGCTTATAATCATTGACTCATGCATTATACATATTTGTATTTGTCCCGATGTATGAACGTATTTACTTATTCATTTGTATACATTGTATAATACGTGTACTTTGGTGTATTCATATTGCCAATGTCAGAGTGCCAGTGAAGTTATTGTAAGAATTGTGATATGTAAAGGTGTCCGTGAGATAAATAAATTATATCCTTCAGTGCTGAGCCACTGGTCGATAGATGCGGATTTTCTTTGCATTAACAATTAATAAATTGCGATTTTCACAACAATGCATTCTGCTGCACATCAATCCTTACTGAGGAAAAACTTAGATTTTTATACAGTCTGGACGAAAAGATGGAAAATATTGGAACACATCAGACAAATTGACATTCGGCCTGTGCGAGAATGTATATGATGTGACATGTCTTGTAGTCGTGGAATAAATAAATGGTTAGATATGTCTTTCTTTTCGTTCAGAGAAAGAATTGGCTCGTGCTGATAATAAAATAACGCAGGCTTAAGAAGAGATCTCTAGGCCTTATTAGTTCTGGAGAGGGTTTGACATTTGAGTCTGGCTCACAAAACAAGGACGGGTTTCCGTGTGCAAAAGCTCGAAATGGGATATTTTAGATTAACTCGTGTATGAAATAGCTTGGTTTACTTTGGCTCAATGACTCTTCTGAAATCTAACTTTCTCTCTGACTCTGTTTATCTAGCTCTCTATCTCTTATGGGTAAAAAGGTAACCGTATTCTCACAATAGTTAATGCTGCTCAGGACATAATGTGTTAGTGATATCATTGTGCAAAGGTTGTTATACAGCAGTAGCTATTGGTCAATAAATGGTGTGGTAAAGATGTAATTGTGATAAGGTAGTCATAATCATTGCGGGATACCTGTTTACAGGAGCGGCTTCGGGAGTATACCCAAAGGAAAAGTCTGCATACTGTGTTATCTCCCGTTGTCTTGATAATGTCTTGCCACTGGTCAAAGATAGCACAAGACGAGAGAGTGAGGTTCACATATTGCAAAAATTTATCAATTCAATCCAAATCACCGCGGAAACCACCCATTTCAGCGGAAGAATGAAAGGAAAAGATTGTCCACACGGTTGGACATAGAGAAACAGAGAGATAGAGAGAGAGGGAGAGAGATAGCGAGAATGACAGAGATACGGTGAGGGAGAGAGTGAAAGTGGTCTTCATCACACGTAATGGACGAACATCTGGGGAGGGGCAAGGGGGGTATAGATTAGAAAATCCAGTGAATAAGATGAAAACAGTAGTCTTCTTCTTCTTCTTCTTCTTACGCTGTCAGACTTCGACCTTTATTTTTTCGAAAAAAGCAGCGGTCATCCTGAGGCTGTCGACACTGCCATAGAGCGTGTCTAGTGTTGCCACTGGTGATGGCCACATCTGCTCTCTCTGGTCCTCGTATGTCGGGCAATTTTGCAGCAAATGCTCAGCGGTCATTTTCCCTGTACCACACGAGCATTCGTCAGTGCCACCTATCTTCAATTTGTTGAATAGGTGGTACCTGAGTCTATTGTGGCCAGTGCGAAATCTGAAGACCACGACCTGCTCTCTTCTGTTCAACTGGTAATATGAATATTTTTTGTGTAGCGAGTATGTTCTGTTTCCCATTTGGTCATGTATCTAGCTCTAATAAGCCGTTTTGACTCTTCGTATGTCATACTAGTATCTGGTTGTGGTAGTCTTGCACCTTCTTTTGCCAGTCTGTCTACCTCCTCGTTGCCTTGGATGTTGCAGTGGGATGGAACCCACTGTACCACTACTCTTTTTGGTGCGGACTGCTGGCATAGTTGACAGAGTACTGCTCTTAAATCATTAAGTTAAATATTTTTCTGGCTTTATAGTGCTGTGACACGGCCAGGGCATCTGTAAGCAGGACTATATGGCTTTCATTACTTTTACCTGTCACCATTTCTTCCACTGCCGCCCTCAGAGGTGCCTCTGCCTCCGCTCTGAAATTGCTTGTGTATTTTCCAGTTGCCAATGACAGTGTTATTTTTCTGCCATTTGGTAGGCTCAGGAATGCCTCTGTCCCTCCGTTCTTTGTTGTGTTTGTTACAGAACCATCGGTGTACGCATGGGTCCAGTACATGCTTGGGTAGTTTTTCGTTATGTACCTCAGGGTTGTATCTCTTCTTTCTTTTTCAGTCTGGCAGTTTTTGTTTCCAATACCTGGTATATTTTCTACCACCTCTGGAAATATATGCTGCCTCCAGGTAGGTTTTCGTACAGTAGGGATGGGCTTTGGTGTTGTTAGTGCGTTCGATAACAGTAGTGACTAATAGTTGAGTTCCTGCTTGCGACAGGGTCAGCGAACCAAATTTGTGCAAGATCATGCTCTGCCTCGTATCGAGGCCCCGGAAGTAGGCTGCCTTCATGCAGCCTGGCTGAGAGAATGAGGATCACAAAGGGAAGGAAAACACAATCTCCAAAAAGTGCTGTGCCGAAACTAGGTGTGAACGGGCGAAAGGCGCAGGTATTGTAGTCTAGGTGTTTTGTCTTTTTTGGGGATTCGCCTTATTTGTCTATATCACTAGGCGGTGTGCGTTGCACTATGTTTTTATTTTGCGCCTGTCAACTCAGTGCATCTGACTTCGACATGCATTATATGTAAGACCCTGCTTCCTCCTACGTTTTCTAAGGGTTTGCTTCCCCTGTGTAACGGCCGTGCTGTGACTGGGGAACAGACCCAGAACCTTCGGGTTTTGAATTGTGTCACTTAACCACTAGCCCACGCCATTCCCGCCTCCCCGCTTTAAACTACAACACAGCATTACAAAATGGCATTTTCATGACAAAAAACAAAGAAGTTGCTTATTGATCTTCTCCATAATCTTTGTAATTTCGGGGCATATTTCTTTTTAATTTATTTAGATTTGTGACGTTATTTGATTTTTCTCTCTCCTTACTTTCTCCTCCGTGAAACTGCTTCCGTTTTTTACAACTGGCCGGTGATCAACAACTACACAGATGTTGATGATTATATTTGTGTGTGCTCTGCATTGTCAGTATGTAACCAACCAATCTGTGATAGTATGTCTAAGTATCCGCACCTGAACCATTCTTTGGTACGACTTTATCTGTTTTGGAAAAAGTTGTCCTGCTCTAACGAGGCGTCACATTTTATTCTTAAGCAGTATTCATGTTGTGAAAATTTCAGCCGGATCATGGGCGTTTAGGGCAGGGGAGATTGAATTGGCGACTCTAAGAATAAAGGTTGCCTGAAAACGTGCCAAGGTCAATCACCGTCTCGACACTAGGTCGACAAAGGAAATGAGGGGTTTAGGTGGACAACTTTGTCTGGTACAAAAAGCGGGGGTGGGGGTGTTCGGAGTTGACCCCTCTGGCGTTCCTAATTGGCGTAGAGGGAGGAAGGGGTGGGGGGGGGAGCGTTGGGGATTGGTGACAGTTTAATGCTGCCACGATCGGCTATGACATTTAGAGTGACAGTGATTCGTGGATAATCATGCATTAACAATTAGTTGGAGATAGTTTCAAATAATAGTAATGGCTAAGTCCGACAACTAACAGAAGTCCATTGGAAAGCCATATTGTTGCTTGACACTATAGAATACTCTGCAAAGATGAACTCAGTAGATTGGTCAGGAGAGTGGCTGAGAGACTGTCAAGAGTCTGTGAGTGAGTGAGTTTGCAGGGTGACGGCATCTTCATATACCTCGAGTTTTGGCCACCGGCTCAATTGGTGTTGTATGCTGGACATTCTGTGAACAGTAAGATATCCGAAAGTGTGTAGTACGTGCAGCATATTTTGTGAACGATGTATGTTCTGAACAGTTACACGAGTGTACAGATAGTCTAAGGACGATATCTGAATGTGGGTCGTACGTACAGGACACCCAGTGAACGACGCGTTGACACCGACGGATCAGTAGTGCGCAGTCGGACATAAGGCTGGGGTTTCTCGGCTCGAGATAGAGGAGAGGTCGCTGCTGAGCGCAGTAGGGCCTACATGTCAACAACCTCTAGTATGAGAATGGAGACGGAAGCAGTGACCTCAGCACTGAAATGGATATCTGAGACTTCTATAACAAAGGCAGTCATCGTGACAGACGCGCAAGCCGTACATCAGAAAGTATAGAAGGGGTGGCTTATGTACAAGTGGATAGCTGCTGTTGAGGCCTCAAACCTCCAGGCGCTGACCTGGATTTACTGTCCTGCTCATGCCGGGGTTCAAGGCAATGAAAGAGCTGACATCCTGGCTTCACGGGCTCCCATCATGGGCACATTGGTGATGAACAGAAGTGACATTTTGAAATCAATCAATGACCGCCTGCTGGATGAGGACACCGCAATAGATGAAACAGAAATCCACAGACTGCAACGTTTCGACATTAAACGAGGTTCGAGCGGAGTGGGGCGCATGAGAGGACGGTGCAGGAGCGTGTACAGCCAGCAAACTACAGGGACCCTCATCATCCATACCTTACGCCATTTGATGAGAGAGACTGAGCACCTATGGGTTTGCCCGGAGTGCAGTGACGTCGATTCTTAGAAACAGAAACAGAAATGACGCGTGATGTAATTACATGTGAATGTACAGATTCATCTGAGTATGCGAAGTGATCTATGTAATCTGATCGTGAGAACGAGTTTGTTGATTGTGTGTGAGCGTACAGGCTCACGTGAAGTGATCTAATTACATATGAATGCACAGATCGCTTGATCATAAATGAACCGATTGTATGTGAATGTACATAATAGACCTGGATTAATTTTATTCAACTTTCAACTGTTAGTAGGCGTATTAGTGATTAACTTATGTATTTTGTTTCGACCATGAACTTTGTAGACGGAATGTAGACGTTTCTGCAAAGACACATCTCTCCCCCCCCCCCCCTTCCCCCTGTCTCAGTTATTCTGGAACGTCGCCGCATTTCCCTGTTCGGTCATGTTGTCCGACTGGACAAGGAGGTCCCAGCTCACCAGATTCTTCAAAAGACAGTCAACAGTGCAAACGGTCTCCACCCTGCTGGCTGGAAGCGCCGGAGAGGTCGTCCCCGAAACACGTGGCTCCAACAGGTAGCAGCCTCCCCATCTGCCTTAGAGGAGGCCTGGCAGAACGCTGTTACAACTGGACATGGTGGTGTTCATTCGCCGCAATGGGCCCCAGACGCCTAACCGAATATTATTATTATTATTAGTATTATGAACTTTGCTTTTTTCGATGGACACGAAAACGTAGATCATATTTGACTCCTTATGTTGTGCCACCATAGCTCTAGATTAGTACGTACTATATAACATGTCAACCGTCTAATTGATGAGAGAAAGCGGGATTTTTTGACGGAATTGTCGGAAGTGCCTGGCAAAAAGTGTCTCATTACATTGTCATCCCGGCCTGTACAGAGAGATGGTGTCACCGATCTGTCACCGATCTGGCACTGATCTGGCACTGATCTGGCACTGATCTGGCACTGATATCAAGCGATGTTGCCTCTTCCACACAATGGAATGACATGGTGCACAGGATAGTGACCACTTGCATGTGTTTTCCTTATCGCTAAAGGAAAATGAAGCAGACCCAGGAAACATGAACATGTTTTCAGATATCAGGCACGTCACCAGGCCAACACTCAGATGGCTTTCTGAGACCTATTTAACAGGGTCAACTATCGTCCCAATACTTGTTTTGAAAAGTACAGAGGGACTAAGGCATAAGTGGATTGCAGTTGCATCACACATGCATGGTGTTGATCTGCTGTTCTGTCATGTTGGGGTTCAGGGCAGTGAGAGAGCTGACATCGAAACTTCACAAGCACCAACAATTGGCAAACTAGATATAGAGAGCAGTGAGATTTGAAGGAAATCAATAACCATATTAAGATGATGACACATCAATAGATGAATCAGCAATTCACAAACTGCAGAGCTTTGAAATCGAACGAGGTTCGAGCTGGTATTGCGTTTTAGTCCCATGTCTTTTATTACCTTGTATTTTTATTCCAACCACTGTTCTCTGACCAGCCTGCACACTGTACGTATGTCTTTGTGTTGTAATGAATATACCGGCCAAAAAACCGCTTCATAATCTGACTCTGAAAGGCACAAGCAGGACACAAAACGAAAAGCAAGAAAAACGGTAAAATCTATATTGTTTATTGATACATTCTTATTAACTCCGGCCATTTACAAAATTAATATTGAATAGTGCCATTTTAGTTGCGTGTATAATTCGTAATCCTTTAAGATATGGTTGTCCGCTGAGATCAGTCCGTTTAAACTCATTTGACCGCTTCTTAACAATAATATACTGCTTATCAACGCTCTAGGCCATAAAACGTCTCCTTCACCTTATTGTTCGATATCCCATACCTCAGATGTTAAGAAAATAGACTCACCCGAGTAATCTTGCATACGATCTTAGAATGCATTTACTTGCTACTAAGAAAACCCAGTCTATTAAATCTTCAGAACCGCAGCCATCGATGAAAGAGTCAGACAGAAGATTACTGCAGACAATCTTGGGAAAGTAGAGACAAGCTTCTTGAGGGAAGTCTAATCAAATATGGTGGATTAGAATACAAACTTCAAGCTGCTGGCAAAATGATCAGACAATTACCGGCTTTAATACCGTAATAGAATGTTCCCACGCGTAGTTTCTTGTTATGGTTTTTCATTGTATTCTCCATTTTATTCTCTAGCCGGAAGTCATCAAATAAGTATATACACCGAGCTCATGTTAGCCTTTTGTTGTCTGCGGGTTTTTTTTTTCTAGCGCATCAACACTAAACTGTTGATCATTTACAGTCGCTCTCGCGCCCTTTTTCATTATTAGATTATATCTCGCAATAGTTCCTGATTTGGTATTTTTGTTTATCTTGTGGTGTACAGGTTTGTCCGAGAAAACGGCAGACTATTCTATCAGATGTCTGCAGTCTAGTATATGGTCCTTCAGAGACTGAGTCTGTGTAGGAGAGTGCAGGATTTTGATACACTTGTCTTGGTTTCTCATAATTAGGTTGGAAACAGATATACGTTTATACTGCATGCATGACAAAACCATTTTAGCGGAGATTGATTCTTTCTTCTTCTTCCTTCTTCTTCTTCTTCGTTCGTTCTCAATTTCCCACTACCAAACCATGAAAGAGCTTAAGTAGCAGAATGTAGTCCAGAGAACGGAATGCGTTGTGTCATAGTTTTACAGCTTGGCTGCGATATTTGCACCCTTCGGTCCAACACATCCGACTTCAGCAAACATTTTTTGAGTACCGGGTTAGCATTCCCTCTTCGATCCCTTCTCCTTAGCCAGTCTGCCCTACTGCAGCCTGTTATCCAGGATCACCGCGTGGAGGTGTAGAAGGGTCTTGGCAGCTATGGTTCGCTGGCCCTGATGCTAGCAGTCAGCTATGGGTCGCTGACCACTGCAGCTTATGCGCTGCTCAGCATCTTGATTCCGGAGATTGATTCAATAGAGGCTCAAGGGGCTTGGTTTTAAGATATTGACTTATTGCCTTGTTATAGTGCTTGTCCGTTCTTGTTACCTGGACTACCCTTCTTAAGTATCTTCTTTCACGGGTCCCTTTATAGTAATGCGTTTTCTTCTGCCTGTTCGTCATTCGTTCTCAATTCCCCGCTACCAAGCGGGAAACGTATGCATTACGCAGCAGGAACGGGGGGGGGGGGGGAGAGAAATTGGTACTCCAGGATTAAACGCCAAACCTCTAGGTCATCAATGCAATGCGTCTAGCTACAGAATGGACGTAGTTACGGGTTGCAGCCAAATAAAAGCCCAACAAAATATGTTATCAGTGGTCTAGCCTAATTTAATAATAATTTTACAATGTTTTGAGTCAAAGAGTTCTGTTTAGAGCATAGTGAAGTATATCTAGTTAACGCGAACCGGGTGAGACATTAGGGAGTTTGCTATTGAGTTATATTTAGAATAATTCAACCAGCATGATGGACGTGACCCTTACAGTTGATTAGCTTCGTATTTTCGTTTCTGTGATGTTTCGTTTTAACTGTAGCAATTACTCCATGTTTTGAAAAGGCACGGGTGGTCACCAATGTGTTCATCTTTGTATTTACATAATATAATTGCGCACCTCTGACTCGCATATATCTTGTACTTCTAAATATTCTTTGGAAATCTTTGATAAATGACTGAAAATGTGGGCAGTAACCATCACGATAGATGGGGTCATTAGCAACAGTACTGAACTACCAGCACTTCAACCATTTCTTGTTCATCCTTTGTAAAGAGCCCCAGCTATGGCTTATGATTTTGATTCCGGCTTCTAACGCTCTTCACCAAATTGTCTAAGTTTGGCCTCTGGTTCCCCTTTCCTCTTGGGTCAAAATTAAAGGTTCTGGTTATGGCATCATACTCTGTTCTCTGTCCATTATAATGTCAGTGTCTATATATTAGCATGTTGTTATTATTCTGTTTTCTTATTTTAGTATTATTTACATCATTATTACCATTCTTCATGCCTTCATTACTTGTCTTATTTTATACTGCTGCAGCACATGATCATTGTTGTTTGCCATTCCACCTCTTCTCATAAGTTGACGATCTTGCCTCTAAATAGACTTTTATACGTCATCACATTAGCGTTCTCGCTTAACGATGTACCAGAAGTTTTCGCACCTCAAATTTATCTTTCTCGGACTAGATTTGCTATTATATTTCTTTGGTTTAATTAAAATCGCAAAGATTGAATTTCTTGTTAGTTCGCAATCAAAGTTCCGCTATCCGGTAGAATATAATACTATTTGCCTGATAGCGTTTTTCAAATTAATGTATCTCTTCTTGCTGAGATATTGTTGCCGTGAACAATATGCAAATTGAAAAGTAAGAAACCTTATGGGATTTTGGGTTAGATGGTATTTCGAATTTCTCAAATGACAATTACGTCATTATTTCCTTTCAAGTAAATTGACAAATGCCATTGATGACAATACCTATAGTAACCTACGTTGGCAGATTGATTAGACAGCAAATCATAATTAGTCTGATCAGTCACAAAACATCGAGAGTCACCAAGATCATAACTTGGAAAATTCATAATATAACAGAAGAAGCTGGCGGAGAACAGTTTGGTTTTCGTGAAAGTAATGAAATGAAAAAATTGAAATACTGTACACGAGAGCACTAGTTGCACGATGTTGAGATTCATGTACACGGGTGATATAAGAGGTAACAAATAATAGTAATATGATAGTGGGATGACTGTATACGGGTGATACCAGAGATAAGAACACACGAACTATGATATTGAGATGTCTGTAAACGACTTGTACCAGAGGTAAGGATACAAGAACTATGATATTGAGATGACTGTACTATCTATATCAAAGATGGATGTAATTGGGCCTCTGTGGCATTCCAAACGTGCCGTAACTGACTACTAATGACAATTGTACACAGAACTAGAAATTTCACAATATATATACAATCATATATAATGAAAAGCTAATGAAGATATTCCAAGGAAACGGCCACCAGAACTTCATCACTATAGTACTACAAGCGTCCTATAAGGTACAAACTCCAGTGGCCGTATTATGGCTTATATGGTGAAAAAAAGAGACGCTCTCTCTCTCTCTCTCTCTCTCTCTCTCTCTCTCTATATATATATATATATATATATATATATATATATATATATATATATATATATCCATATATGATAATTTCTTTGCAAAGATTATCTTCGGTTTGCACGAATCTCTTAGTTGTTAGGGTAACTCCCTTTTCTCTCTTGAGTTTCAGAGGCCCGACATTGACAGAGAATTTGTAAGTTTTTGCTGACGTTCTTGATAAACCTCTTCAGAAAAATCTAAACAAATGGCAAAGCAATCTTTTCAGATTCATAGGCTGATAGTAGAACTATTCAACATGAGAAAAGTAGCTTAAAAAATATTACCCATAAAATGACGGACAATGGCCACATGATAATAAAAACTATTTGAAATTGACAGCTGAGTCGATTTCAGGGCTTATGGATATTCCCTTAAATGAGGAGAAATATAATTTCGCAACAAAACAGAGAACTATCATGCCACAAATGAGACATTATTTTGTACAAAAACAAAGAACATCTATGCCACAAACTTACAATACACTTATCTACGACAAAGCAAATAATACATACAAGCTTCAATGACGACTGGTTAAACACCTGGGCAATGGAAAACACCTGCAGATGGCGTTTTAAACTGAAATCATACCCATCTAAGAATGTTGCTATAAAACATCTTGGACGCCGGCATCAAACATACATTTTCAGACAGAGAACAGAACACTGCTTACACAGCTCCCAAGAAATATAATGTGCCTAACTAAACAAATAGCACATTGGTAATTGAAACAGTTGCATATCATCTGATGTCCCATGTCCTGCACATCACTTAACATATGAGACAGCTCCTCCGTCCACAAAATCCAGCATTGAAAACATACTTTATGGCAGACCTGAACAGTAATCAAAACTGCACACTTTCACAGTATCGTATCAAAATCATCAAAAGATAGTGTGTGTGTGTTTGTGTGTGTGTGTGTGTGTGTATATATATATATATATATATATATATATATATATATATATATATATATGCGTGTGCATGTTTGTGTGGGTGTGTGTGATAATCGAGTGTTCCATAACTACAGGAATGTGTTTTGTAGAGCCAGACTGACAGCTGTTAATTGAGTGCCCCAAAGTATGTATAGCTAGGAAAGACAGCAGACAAATTCGTTATCTGTAAAACCAAAAGTAGAAACATTGAATTTGACAAGAATAGCTTATCATATAGTAATATATAAGGAGACATGGGGAAGGGGCGCGTTGCTAAGAGATGTGTGACACGGCCCACAAAGCTTGCGTTCGAATTCATGAAACAGTAAACCCATTTTAAATATCGTGCTGATGTCAGATGTACTTGGTCGTTAAGCGCAAACAGCAGTACAAAACAAGTCAGCGTTGGAAACAAGCAGAACGAAGTGATGTGGGTGAATATTGATTGTTGATAGTTATAGGTACGGCGCTTGACGATTACATGAATTAATGTCAGAACTAACCAGCAATTGAGGAATAATAAACAGTTCTGCGTAATAAGGTACTAGACATGAATTATCCAGCGTAACTCCTGACCTACAGATACCATTAGAGTGCGTAGTTTGAAGTTGTCCATAAGAAAGTAGCTATTGGTAGCTTACATGATGTCATCGTAAGCTATGTAGACCAAAAACGTAATTATTGTTTAAGTCTCTAATAGAAGGGTTATCAATCAGATGGACATTTTAGGGTATTTATGATTGAAGAGGGGAGAACGGGGCACGAAGGTGGAATTATGTTTCACTTCATTTGTTACGTTATATTACGAAAATAAAAATGCTTCTATTTAAAATTTAACATCAATCAACATTTTCTATTGCTATTAAATTAAAAAACACTACACCCATAATTCAAGTAAATGTATGAGGTAAAGATACCGTTTACACGCTGTGTGGTATTTTGGGGAATATAGCGTTTGTTCCATATTTTATTGATTAGCTGCACACTGCGGATGATGTGATCAGCCTTTACTTTCCAGACTTGTACCAGTACCCAATATTTGAGGCTGGGTCGACCACGAAAACGTTTGTGATCGATTACATATCCCACATTAATTGGTTTACCAAAAAGGATATGGAAATCCAGGGGAATGAAGACATACCAAGCTAAGATTGTTTAATTGCAATGTCAAGTCGGTACTACTGTAGGGATCAAACACTTGGAGAACGACAAAGGTAATACAGAGAAATCGCCAGTCCTTCGTCAACAAATGCCTGCAGAGTATAATAAGCAAATGCTAGCAAGAGTATTGATGAATTAAAACATATAGCAAAGGAACCAATAACCACCACAGGAGCACATATCACAAGTAGGAAATTTGGCTGTGTAGGGCACACGTAACGGGCATCACTATCAAAAGTGACCAGACAGGCCCTGACATGAAATTCACAGGATAAAAGGAAGAGAGGCAGACCAAGAAACACACGGAGAAGAGAAACAGTGATAATTAACTTGGGTCCATAAATCTATAGTTGAGAGAGACAGAAAGAGCAGCTCAAGATCTAACTGGCTGGAGGAATCATGAACTGCAGAAAGCTGAGGATGAAGTCTCAAGACCTTGGAACATGACAGAGAAAGAGCAATCTATGGAAGCAAATATCTCCATCAAGGCCATCACTACGAAATACAAAAGAGCACTGAACCAAATAACAAGAGACAGTTGGAAAAAACAAAACAGAAAGCCTCAATCTAGATAAAGAAGGGAACAAACTAGGAATTTAGTCAGAGCCATGAATGACGAAACAAATTACTATCAAGCAGGGTGACAACATGCTTACCGGAAAAAAAGCAGCAAACGCCTTTATAGAACATTATGCCAGAGCAACCCACATTGATGTCTCTACAGATAGGCATATAGACATAAGTGAAGAACAAAAGAGCCACGACAACATCAAGAGGGCACCAGACGAGCACATGATGGCAAAACTAACAATGAATGAAATGAATGAGGCCATGAGAACTTTAAAGAAAAAGAAATCGCCAGGAAAAGATGGGGTAACAAATGAAATGCTGATGGGATTGGGCCAATCAGCAAAGAGGAAGTTACTGTCAGTCCTGAACCAAAGCTGGAAAAGGGAAATTGTACCGCAGACATGGAAAGATGCTGTACTTATACCCGTACCAAAGAAAGAAAAATATAGAACAGATCCAAATAGATACAAGCCTATCAGTCTACTGAGCTGTATAGGTAAACTGATGGAGCATATGATAAACACCAGACTGATGTGGCACCTGGAATAAAAACACATGTTAATTCCACAGCAAGCAGGATTTAGATAACACAGATCCACTGAGGACCAGATCCCTCTCATAGCACAGGAAATATAGGATGCTTACCAAGAGAAAAAGCATACAGTAGCGGTTTGGGTGGATCTAGAGAAGGCATTTGACAAGGTGTGGAAAGAGGGACTTAAAGGCAAGCTACGAAGAAGTGAAGTGTCTGGAAAAATGTACAGATGGATCAGCCACTACCTCGAAAACAGAACAACCAGAGTTCAAGTACAAGGACAGATGAGCAAAAAGGTGACACTGGAGCAAGGAGTACCCCAAGGGGGAGTACTGTCACCCACATTTTTTCTGGTGTATATAAACAACATCATAGAGAATATGCCAAAAAGAGTCCACAGTTCCATGTTTGCAGACGATCTGGCTATGTGGATCTCTGAAAAAAATCTCACCGTAGCAAACAATCGGATGCAGCAGGCCCTAACATCGTTGGAGGAGTGGACGAAATCATGGCTGGACAAAATAAATGAAGAAAAAACATGTACGATATTCTCGCTTTCAAATAAACCACAGGACACCAAAATAAGTCTTAACGGCAAATATCTGCTGCCAAACGACAACCCAAACTACTTGGGCGTCACATTTGATCGGCGCATGACATGGAAAAGTCAGATCGAGAGAGACCGAATGGCAATCATGAAGAAACTTGCTGGTACAAGCTGGAGAGCAGACGAAAGAATACTGAAGAAACTGTACACTGGAAGAGTGAGACCAGTTCTCGAGTATGGCATTGCGGGATGGGCAACAGCAGCAAAGGCAAACTTTGATAAAATTAGCAAACTTCAAAACCAAGCCATGAGAGTTATAACAGGAAGCATGAAGTCAACGCCAATTGTAGAACTTGAAAAGATTACAAATCTGCAATCCATGACCGACAGAAGAGACTGCAGAGCCCAGCAGCAAGCAGAGAAACTAAGAAGACTGAGAAACCATCCAATGCATCAGATACTAAATAGATTTGGAAATGGGAATCTAAGGCGGAGAAACTTTGCAGAAATAGCCAAAGCAAAGATGAGCGAAGACTCTATGAACACCATAACAACACCAAACCCCATCCCTACTGTACGCAAACCTACATGGAAGCAGCATATAATTCCGGAGGTAGTAGAAAACATACCAGGTTTTGGAAACAACAACAGTCAGACTGAAAAAGAAAGAAGAGACATAACTCTGAGGTACATAGCGGAAAATACTCAAGCTTTGACTGGACCCATGCATACACCGACGGTTCTGTAACAAACACAACACAGAATGGAGGGAAGAAGTATTCCTGAGCCTAACAAATGGTAGAAAACTAATTCTGTCAGTGGCAACTGGAAAATTCTCAAGCAATTTCAGAGCTGAGGCAGAGGCACTGAAGGCTGGAGTAAAAGCAATGCTGGTAGGCGAAAGCAATGAAAGCCAGATAGTCCTTTTTACAGATGCCCTAGCCGTGGTTACATCACTAAAAAGCCAGGAAAATACTGAACTTAATGATTTAAGAGCGTAGCGCAGTGGTTAGCGCCCTGGCTTCGCATCGGAGTTGGGTTCATTCCCCAGTTGAGTCGGTAATGTTTTTTTCAGACCACAATGGCCCCGGGTCGACTCAGCCTTAAATGGGTCTTGGTTCAGTCCGGGAAGTAAAAGCGGCGAGGGAGAGGACATGGCTACCGAGCCTTTGAAATGTGAGATCGCTAACACCTCACATCCCTACGGCAGCAATGCTATGGGATACTTTACTACTTTACTTTACTTTACTCTGTGAATTATGCCAGCAGTTCGCACCAAAAAGAGTAGTGGTACAGTAGGTTCCATCCCACTGTAACATCCAAGGCAACGAGGAGGCAGACAGACTGGTAAAAGAAGGTGCAAGACTACCACAACCATATTCTTGTGTGACCTACGAAGAGTCCAAAAGGTTTATTTGGGCCAGATACATGGCCAAATGGAAAACAGAACATACTGGCTACACAAAAAGATGCCTATTACCAGTTGAACAGAAGAGAGCAGGTCGTGATCTTCAGACTCCGCACAGGCCACAACAGACTGAGGTACCATCTATTCAATAAACTGAAGATAGGTGGCACTGACGAATGCACCTGTGGTATAGGGAAAATGACTGCTAAACATCTGCTGCAAAATTGCCCGACATATGAGGACCAGAGAAAGCACATGTGGCCATCACCAGTGCCAACACTAGACAAGCTCTATGGCAGTGTCGACAGCGGCAGGATGACAGCTGCTTTCTTCGAACAAATTCAAGTTGACGTCTGACAGCGTACGAAGAAGAAAAAGAAGAAGAAGAAGAAGAAGAAGAAGAAGAAGTGGTTACTTCACTTGAATTTGCTAGGGTTGGGTTCGAAGATTGTACCGTATAGTCTAATTCACCGCAAATACCTTGTCTCTTGTTATTTGTACCATCTTCCTTAGATATCTAATTTCTACCCTTTGTGTTGGCTTTTCTTGGTTATGGTCATTGCCCAAGATTCACATTCGTAAATCGAAACTGGTACATATGTGTTGCAGTTCTTTTGGTTGTTGTATCTAATAGTATTCTATAGAAGAATCCGCTATCTTTGACATGAAAAAGTTATTTCCTAGGTACTTGAACTGCTTGAACTGTTTCACAGACTCTTCTCTCATTATAATTTGGATATATCTTCTGTTCTGTTCTCTTCTGTTCTCTTCTGTTCTGTTCAGTTCTCTACTTTTCTCTTCTCTTTTTTCGTACTTTCATGGTTTCTGTTTTTCAACTGTTTATGGTCATCTTCTTTTTTCTAGTTCCTCTTTCCATATTTGCATTTTTAAGAGGCTGAGGTTACAGCACAGCGAATGAGCTGACAGCAACCAACCATTCATAGTTGACTGTTTGCATCAAGGTGAGCAAACCACAGCTGACCAAGACCCTTTTCCGCCTCCAAAAGGAAACAGGCTGCCCGAGTGTAGTCTGACTGAAAGAATAGAATTGCAGAGAGAAGGCAAACCAGGTACCCCCAAAAAAAACCCAGCTGAAATCGAATGTGCCGGGCCGAAAGGCGAAGATCTCGCAGTACATTATAACATAACGTCACAACGTCCATTTCGTGACAAACGCCGATAGGAAGTTAGAAATGGAAATGTCCTTCTTTTGTGTAATCAGGGTCACGTGAACGACATAAGCCAGATTCAATATATAGACTGGTCTCATCTTCAAGTACCGTTCTTAGTACTTTGTTGGTTCTTTTCGTACAAACTTTTATGACATCATTAATGAGTAACACGCACATATATGGGGATATAATGTAGAAATGTCTTACTTCAATGGTGGCCTTGAACTCTTTTAATTTTTGGTTTCCTGTCCTACTGTATTTCTGAAAGTGTATAGTGCCTTTGATCTGTGATGTTCTTCCTTTCTTGGAATTCACAATGCCTAATCCAGGAAACGTTACCGAATGTGTTTTCTAAGCCCAAGAAAACAGAGATGCATTTAATTATCATACACACGAGTTTTCTAATTCAATTCCCGGAGTATGAAGATAAGACAGGAGTACTTCGGTTTGCTCTGGAACCGCATTGTGTCTTGTCCATCTGCGGCCTAGCCAGACTCATAGTCTGGCTCCAGTGTCCTAGAGTAGGCTTTTCTGTACCAGCACTATGGACGTACAAGCGTCTATGGTTTTAACGCTGTCGGTTGTCCCCCATTAAAAAAATTGGTATAATGAATAACGATGGTTATCTCCTAATCCGCTGGTATAACCTTGTGGCATAAGACTACCAGGAAGGCATTCATGAACAAATGTTCACTCACCGTTCACACGTACTTGATCCTTTCTGGTATAGTACCATCAAGTGTATCTGCTTGGGCTCCAGCTCTTGTCTTGTGATGTTGTTTTGGTTGTCATTGATTTAATCCTCTGTATTAGAGCCTGCCGCACCTTGAAAGTTGGTGACAATCTCTGAGAAATAGTCTTCCCATTTATCCTTGTGGTTTAGAAGCAAATCATACTGTTTATCTTATGCAATGTTAGTGGATAATCTGTTACCTTCCTCATGTTTTGTAGGGTCCTGTAAAATAGATTCTGGTTTTCGCTGACATTTATAAGAGTATCTCTTATAAGTCTATTCAGATTTTTTTGTTTTTCTGCTAGAATCTTGTTTTTGGCTTCCATTGTTAGTCTTACATTTGCTGTGTATATTTTGTTCTTCTTGATGTATTCTGGTTTGCAAATATTGCTTCCATGCATTTTTCCTGTCCGTTATTATGCTTTCGACTTCATTTTTCTAACAGGATATTCTGCATATCCATGCTGCACCTGACACAACTTACTATTCCGCTTCAGTTAATCTAGCTGAACATGGGTAACTGACTAACGGTTAGAGAAGGAAAAGGTAGAGAGAAAGGAAACTGGCTACCCCACCTCATACAAGCGGTGTAGTGTACTGGTCTCCAACACTTGAATCCCGACCAACGGTTAAATCTCATGAAGGACTTTTTTACCTTTATGTACACACGCACACACACATATACAAACACACATACATATACATACCATAATGAGACGCTATATATATATATACAGCTATATATATTATATATATATATATATAAAGATATATTTAATTACAACCTTTAGCACGCCCTTGTCCGATCCCTTCTAACCAGCTCGGCCTGCAAAAACGGTGTGCGGAAAATTGTTTTTTTATTGAACGGAGTCACTCCTGACAGCCATTTTTTACTGCTGACTACGCCCTCCATATATACACGATATTTTGCCGGTTAAAGTATCGTGTGTTCGATTACAAATGGCTTTTGAACAGTTTTAATTTTGAATACGCCGTTTGGAGCAAGCCGACTTTTTGCGAATGGGGAAGTATGTTGTTGAGAAAGATTTTTATCGCGTAGATCTGTTTATTTTGTTTGTTTAAATGAAAGAACTACGTTTGAATTGAAAATAACAGTTCTGGCGATATTGTAAACACAGTATCGATACGTTGTTGTGATTTCCATGGTTTTCTATCGAAGCGACTAGGCCTAGCGGTCGAGTCCAAATTTTTCCCGAGATTTTCATAAATTGTCACCTTCATCTTTTTAAATCTCAAAAACTAACAAACATACAACAAAATCAATAACACCCACATGTTCGTTATGCTATTGTGTATCTACACGCCAGAAAATCATATTTATTGACAAACAAACATAAAAGTTACAAATTTTGAAAGACGACTACCACAGCGACTAATTAAGAAAATTAATTAGGTAAAATTTTTTTCAAAAATTATGTAGCGTGCCTAAGGATATATATATATATATATATATATATATATATATATATATATATATATATATATATATATATATATATATTGCATAAATAAATTTACATCTGTATGCATACACGCACGCACGCACAGCTATATAGTAAGTGACATGTTCACTGCAGGGCGTCACTCTTACAACAGTAAAACTATTTGGCTGTTACAAGTTTCATGGCAGGTAGGTAGCCAATACTTTCTGCACTTGGAGTAGCGTTCGTTCCTAAAAAAAACTGTGTAACTGCAAAATTGTACACGACAGGGTTCGATGCCGGTGCGTTGGGATTGTGAAACGGACGTTTCATATATATATATATATATATTTATATATATGCCGATGTAAATTCAACTCAAGAAAGGAAATGTGAAGTCGTTAATACATTGTTAACTTCAAATATCCTTCATCCACGATATAACGATATAACTAAAATGTCATATCTATCTGCCCAGGACAATCTTGCAACGTTGATATGCTAATTTGTGAAAGGGAAACATTGTTTTATTTCTTATCTAGGAAGTTGGGCAGCACCTTGTTAAAATACGTACTTGAGAAATATTTGTCCTTTCTGTTATCAGACAGATTTATTGTTGCTGTTATGTAACAATCTATAGCAGCAGACTAGTACTCAGGGTTGACAGACGAGGATAACTAAAACCTTCAAAATAGGACGGTAAACATGACTTAGGAAGATCTTGCAAGGCAATAGCAACTCTGTCATGCAAAACAGTTGCTCTAGAAACCACCAGTGCGTGCTAGAGTGTATATTTCGTGCCAGGAAAGACAACTGTAGTGTAACCATATACTTTGCATTTAGGAAATACCGAATGACATTTAAAAAAAAAGACAAATCTACAGACAGTAGGTTCACTTTTCAATAGAACAGTAATGTGTCCAGATGAAATGCGATTTATAACATTAGTCCTACGAGAGCAGTTCCTGGGTTTAGAAAAAGTTAAATACATAAAACGTGCATGACATATCATATTCATAAATAAACAACACAAACATTGATAGAGACAGACCTAATAGGTTACAGACAGAAAGAAGTGGGATCAGACAATTGATAATTCGGCGAAAAATTGTTCGAACGGCCATCTTGGTCACGTGGAAGAAGAATATTTGTTGTATTAACCTGCAAAACTTACACGAGCTGACAATTCATGTCCGTACGTTACCAGATCGACTCCGTGTCCTCATCAGTTTGTACACACATACGTAAAAGCAATATTGATCTGTTAGAATCTAATCGTTTTATTTAAAAAAAAACTAATTGCTAACATTTGACTGATGTAGAGACAATAAACCGAAGCAGCATTTGACTGAGTTATTTAAATTAGTGTCTATTAAAGACTTTATCAAAATGTAGCCCGCTAATAAGTTCTGGACGCAGAGCAGTATGTGGTAAGTGATTTGTTACCGGGGTTCAGATATCTAAGTTAGAATACACATGTATTGCCATTCTCATGCTGATAGTTTTAGGCTATTCACTTCACTGACAACACCTGCACGTACTCAAACGAGTTAAAAACATAAATCAGCAATCTAATTAGCAAGGAAGCTAATATTTACAGCATAGTGAAAATATCTAAGCAGGTAGCTTCACCATCATTCAAACAATATGCGCCACACAGAAACCATAACGACTAAAAGAAACTCCCAAAGTACAATGATTAAAGTAATAGAATATAAAGGACAGAATAACAACGAATGAAAGGAAGAACAAAACAAACTATAATATTTGCAGCTCCCCCGTCCCCCTTTTCAGCACGTTGTTGAGGATCTTAGGACCGAGGAATAAAGACTTCGTGCCACCCAAATCGCCGAGTTTCAGTTCAGTTTTCATTTGACTTCTGATAGGAAAACATCTAGACCTTACCTAGGGTATTGAGCCCTGTCCACTTAGTAAAGAGACCCAAATAGCTTGGCCACTTATTCCTTTGATCTACTGGGTGAACACAAACGTGAAACTGGATGAATACAACTACACGAGAGCTGGTTGAATGCATGATGGTTAAAACAGGAAGAATGAATGAACGTGAAAACTGGATAAATGCAGGAATGTGAAAATTGGATGAATGAATGAACGTGAAAACTGGATAAATGCAGGAATGGGAAAACAGGATGAATGAATGAACGTGAAAATTGGATAAATGCAGGAATGTGAAAACAGGATGAATGAATGAACGTGAAAATTGGATAAATGCGTTTTTTATAAACGTTTTATAAAATTATGAAAAGATCAAATACAAATAATTAGAAAATTCACAGAAACATTGAAGATAAACATGATGAGTATACGTATTACATACAAAGCGCAATGTTATGGACACTCAATGAAGAACTTATGAACAAGTGCTCTGATGCCACCTTATAGTTAGAAAAAAACACACTAGTCATAACTCGAAACAGGCTCACGTTCTTTTTCTATATAAGGTGTGAAAGCCATCTAGCCTGCGCACTGTCGGTGCAAGTGGCGTTTGTTCCTCAACTCTATCAATCACTACAGCATTGACACACATGATAGTAATGATAGTTTTTAATGATGTTTTTATTAAGTGACAGAAGATTTAGGAAGTAAGATTTGCAAGGTAAAAAAAACAAAAAAAAAAACAATCAATAGAATTTGAAACATTAAAAAATAGATCTGATATGGCATTACAAGCTGACGGGCTAAATAGCAATCATATAATGCAGTGGAATCCTGAATGATAGAACATGTGAATGCATGAACGCAACTAGGCACTAAGCAAGCATAGCGATAAATAAACTGGTCATGAAATCTATCACCTTCATATATAGGATGTGCTTATACACCAGAACAATGTAACCAAACTAACAACAGTACAAAAAGATAATATTTGAAAGTGCAGCGAGAGCATTAATTAAGCGGAAGTTCTTTGACTAGCAATAAATGATTTGCCAAAGACAGATATTTATTTTCCATTAATTTATCCACGTGTAACTATTAAATAGTTAATGTGTAAGAAATATTTCTGATGTCTATGCGTATTTCTTCTGACATATACCTTCGATTATCCTGCTCAAAAACCTTTCCGGGGATGAAATGAACCGCCAAGGTATTATCAATAAAGCAACCTTACACACACTGGCGTGCTGTACCCTCCACAGGTTGTTCGCTGCCTCGCTGATGCTGTTGACTAGTCCAAGTTTCCAGCTCATTCGGTCCACGACCAGGTCTGAAATAGCGCTCTGATTGGCTGCGCTTTGGGGAGCAAGACCATTGTATGGTTGTCTATCTAGCGCACGCAGCAAATCGAGATATAACACAGCTATGGTGATGCCCGCATTTTTTCTTCAATGAATTTTCTTCCCTAAAAAACAAGTTATTCATTTCTTCTTTCACTGTAAGACAGTCTCTAGAGCTTTATTTTATCCACTAGAAGCTTCTCTAGAATCAGCACGCTTGTGGCCTGTGTTATTGGTAGGGTTTGTAACGTCTTGAGGTAAATAGTCCGCTTACTCTTTGAGACGAGGCCGTGCTTCCGTTACGGAAACGAGGCATTCACCTAAGGCGCAGACTCCAGAGGGGAAGCAGAGTGTAAAGTGTCAACGTGATAAGAGAAACCATAATAATTAGTAGAAATGTGATGGTGAAAAAAACAACCCACTTTTTTTTTTACAGCACTAATAATACTTTAACACTGTGAGAGCTGAAATAGAAATACAGGGCATTAAAAGCATTTCAAATGGGGGGATGAGTATGTGCTAATATTATAGCACACTTTAAAAAAGTGTTTACTCGACATCTTCAGTACATGTTATATATTTAAGTGGGATGCTCCGAAAGTGATGCCTTCTGATTTATTATGATGTCCCACGACGTCAGAAGTAGAGTTGGGCAGTATGGCAGTGAAGTTTGAACCTTCCTGACAATATCCACAACATTATGTTTCCGTCCTACAGGTAGTAGTGGAGGAACAGTTTAACAAAATGTCGTCTGTAATTGAAGTGCGTTATAAACAGAGGTGGGTTGTTGAATTTCTCCATGCAGAAAAAGTTGTGCCAATTGATATTCATCGACGCTTGCTGAACGTTTCCGAAGACAACATAGTGAATGTTAGCACAGTGATGCTATGGATTGAGCATTTCAGCAGTTGCTAAAGCAACATGATGGACAAGCCACGTTCCGGAGGGCCACGAACAGCCGTCACACAACGCAACGAAGAACGTCTCGCTTAGCTCATCCGAGAAAATTGAAGGATTACTAGGGACCTGTCTACGGAGCTGGATATGGGCTTCAATGGGTTGGAAACACTGAGAGCAGCTTTAGAGTATCACACATATGCCAAGTGGGTTCCACGAATGCTCACACAGGAACAGAAAGAACATCGTATGCAAGTTTGTTATGACTTCTTGAACCATTACTGGGTAGAAGTGACCGTTTTCTGGATCGCATCAACATCACTGGTGAGGAGACGTAGTGGCACCACTACGATCCTGAGTCAAAACAGCACTTATGGTCTGGCGACATGTGAATTCACCATCTAGGAAAATGTTAGAGATGCAGTTCTCAGCGGGTAAAGTGACATGCACTGTCTTTTTGAATAGGAAAGGGATAATCTTGCTTGACTTTCTGGAACATGGACAAACCATCAACCTTTACCGTTACATTGTGACGTTTGTTAAGCTGAAAGCTCGAATTGCCATGGTCAGGCCAAGAAGAGAAAGACGAAGAGCTAATTAGCAGCATAGGAAAGGCAAGTGCAGGTAATTATTACTAATAGGGAATTTCAACTGTCCAAAAAGTAATCGTAAAATGGCAGAAGCACTTGTCGATACAAAACCGTTTGTTAAGTGCATACCTGACAATTTTTGTATTCATCATATAGAAGCAGCTACCAGAGACAACAACACATTCGACCTAGAATTTACTACACAGGAAAATATGATTGAAAAAATTACCGTTGGGGAACTGTTTGGCTCCAGTGACCATCAGATCATCCGTTGAGATATTATAGCAAGGAAGGAAGTTAACGTAAGTACACGAACATAAGACTACTTTAAGACAGATGTTAAGAGGATGCAAGAAGCAGCGAGCCACATAGTCTGGAAACATATTGTCATCGGAACAAATGTTGAACAAGCGTGAGAGTTTCAAAACAGGTCTAGAAAAGCTAAAAAATAATGTGTTTTATGTAGGAAGGTAAACCCGAAACGTAAAAAGTAGATAACTAGATTTGTAATTCAATGTAGAAGAGCTAACCATAAAGCATGGATAAAATATAAAGATGCATGTAAATCAAAAGAAATATATTTAACTTTATTTTGACCAGCAAATTATAGCTCAGAAAGTGAAAAAGCAGCAACAATTGACTTACAAAAATAATCTGCTCATAGGATCAAGACTGATAGTTAAAAACTTCTTTCTTATATTAGAAAGAAACAAAGAACAAAAGACAAAGCAGACCTTCTCCTAAATAGCACCGGAAAAATAATGAGTGAGAATAGGGAAGCAGCTAATCAACTGAAACAGTACTTTGGCCCAGTCTTCACAAAAGAAGACTGCTCCAAGATCCAAAAGATCATATATATTTTTAAAAGAGACATGGATACAGCGGGATTAAGATCAATCTTCTGCATTACGGGGGAAATGGTTTTGAAAAAATTGGAGGGGTTGAAAGTGGATACATTTCCAGGTCAAGATGTTATTCATCCATATTTACTGTTTGAAATTAGAGACCTGCTAGCAAAAGCAATGGCTATATTATGTTCTCAATCACTTATGAAAGGTATTGTTCCAGAGAATTGGAATGGTGCAGGAGTGATTTCCTTATAAAAAAAGGGCAAAAAACAAATCCAGCAAATTATAGAACGGTGAGTTTATCGAGCATTGTCTGTAAATTGTTAGAGTCAGCAATAAAACAAAACATTGTAATGCATTTAGGCAAGTTTAATCTAATCGGAAATAGACAGCATGGATTTAGTAAAGGGAGGTCCTGGTTAGCACATCTTTTCGAATTCATGGAGGAGGTTACTAAAATGATAGATAAAGGTAAGCCAGTGGATTTTATTTATCTTTCGAGTGGTATTATTGCGCTTATTTCATCTGTTATGGTTTTCACCTAATAAAATAGGAAGCATTACTTTCGTAGCGCCGCTCGTATATATATATATATATATATATATATATATATATACACACACATACACACACATACACACACATACCCATATACATACGAAAGACAGTCATTAAGTATCACCAATTATATTAAAAACTTCTTTTACAAGAGTGCGACCAAAACATTTTTTGTGTTTTATTTTTAAACCTAATACCCGTGCCTGGCAATACACTTTGTCCCCTGTTCACTACCTCGTGAATGCCTTCTAGAATAAAGTAGGCACCACCACTATTACTTCATTGCCAGCTGCGTTGGGACACAGATGCTACACACTTTCGTATAACCGAAGTCATCATGGAGAATTGTGTGCGAAGTGCCGTGACGTTTATTGAAATCTGCGGCTATTTCATAAATAATGACTCACCTGTTAACACGGACTTGCTGGTCGATCTACTGTTTCACTGTGTCAGTTACCACGCTTGCTGGTTTCCCACGCCACAGTTAATCAATAAAGTTTTGTCTTCCGTTTGGGATTATTTTCTATCCATTCATACACACTCCTTAGCCTCAAACAACTGTCTTCACACTGAATGTTCATTCCTCCACAGATTTCAAAAGTTTTCAAACCGCTTGACTCCCCCCCCCCCCCCCACCCCCACCCCCAAAAAAAAAGAAAACAATAACGCCTAGCTGCTGTTCTTCCACGGGTCAAATCAACAGTGGGGCTGTGTTTTACTCTATAATACGCTTCCGCATACTGCTAGATCATCACAATCCCCGCAATGAGTATGTGTGGTAGAGTCTAGATTTAGCTGAGTAGTTTACTTTTCTAAAGAGTTACAACATGTATCTACAGAACGACACGATTTCACACAGTAAATCACAGTAAACACTATCCTGACCATAAAACACAGTAAACACTGTCATGACCATTAAACAAAAGATTATCATTTATTAATCGTTAAAACAAAACAATATTATTTATTCGTTGCACAGCATCAACAGAAAGCAAAGTAAATCTAAACTAAATAATCATAATATATATATATATATATATATATATTGAACTACAATAGGATGTTTTAAGCACTAGCTTTTGATCTTACTCCTGTAAATTGCATAAAACTCAGATTCTTGCCGCTGCACTCCCCTCTCTGTACACTCAACATACAATCCAAAACGCGTCCTCGCAATCAGATTACCTCCTCAGACAAATCTGTTAGCTCACTCATAATCAGCAAACTCGTCTTCATGATCAGATTACATAGATCTCTTCACATACTCAGACGAATATGTACATTCACATACGATCAGATTACTTAAAATTAGGCGATCTGTGGATTCACAAGTATTTAGATCCCTTCACGTATTCACGCGAATCTGTAAATTCATATGTAATTATATCACGCATCGTTCACCAGGTGTCCTGCAGATACGACACGCATTTATATCTCTTACTGTTTACAAGGATTCCACCATAAACACCTATTGAGCGCGACTTGTCAACTCGAGGTGTATGATGGTCCAGTCACCTTGCACACTCACCCACTTCCAGATTCACTCTCACCCATCTTTCTAGCTAGCCTGCTAGCCAGTCTCTAGGTTCATCATTTGCATAGTATTTTATAGTCTCAGTCAGCAACATGGCTGTCCAATGGTCTTCTGTTGGTTTTCTGACAGCCATCACTCTAATTTGCAACTGACCCCAACTAATTGTTATTGGTGGACTATCCACGAATCCCTGTCACTCAAAATGTCGTAGTCGGTCATGGCAGCATCAGACTGTCACCAACTCCCATCTTCGCCAATTTTGAAAGCCAGAGTGGTCAGTTCCGAAGCCCCACTTCAGCTCCGAACACCCACCCGTGTACCAGACAAAGTCTTCCACCTAAACCCATCGTTTCTTTAGTCGACCTAGTGTCGAGACGATGATTGATCTTGGCACGCATTCAGGCAATCTTTGTTCTACCCTGCCCTGATTCTGTATCACACCTGCCATGTTTTCAACGGTGTGATGAGGATATTTGAGTAGGAAAAAAAAAAGATATTTTGCAAACTTGACGGTTGGTTTGTGCTGTTTATGGCAAAAGTGACGTGATCATGCGCATACATATGTTCACTTGTTGCAGTTTGATCCGGTATCATTTGAACACGCCTCGTATATAAACGATTTAGACATTAATATCGGATCATGATTGCAAAATTAATTGATGACACAAAACTATGCTGTAGTGTCTCGTCTAAAGCAGAACTGGATATATTGAGGTGGGATTTAGATAATATTCGAGAATGCTCTGTGAGCTGGCAAATGGAGTTTAATGTAGATAAATGTACAGTCATTCCCCATGGGTAGATCAAATATGGAACATAATTATCAGCAGGGGCATTAGCAATGGAAAGATGGGCCATTTTGAAATTGATCTACGCCCGTGTCGTGGATAAGGACCCTGCAATCCATTAACTATGATGCACAGATAAGAACCCTGCAATCTATTAACTATGACGCACAGATGAGGATCCTGAATTCCATTAACTATGATTGCACAGATGAGGACCCTGCAATCCATTAACTTTGATGCACAGATGATAACCCTGAATTCCATTAACTATGATTGCACAGATGAGGACCCTGCAATCCATTAACTATGATGCACAGATGAGAACCCTGAATTCCATTAACTATGATGCACAGATGAGAACCCTGAATTCCATTAACTATGATGCACAGATGAGAGCCCTGCAATCCATTAACTATGATGCACAGATGAGAACCCTGAATTCCATTAACTATGATGCACAGATGAGAACCCTGCAATCCATTAACTATGATGCACAGATGAGAACCCTGAATTCCATTAACTATGATGCACAGATGAGAACCCTGCAATCCATTAACTATGATGCACAGATGAGAACCCTGAATTCCATTAACTATGATGCACAGATGAGAACCCTGCAATCCATTAACTATGATGCACAGATGAGAACCCTGAATTCTATTAACTATGATGCACAGATGAGAACCCTGCAATCCATTAACTATGATGCACAGATGAGGACCCTGAATTCCATTAACTATGATGCACAGATGAGGACCCTGCAATCCATTAACTATGATGCACAGATGAGGACCCTGAATTCCATTAACTATGATGCACAGATGAGGACCCTGCAATCCATTAACTATGATGCACAGATTGCAACGTTTTGAAATCATATACGGGTCTAGTAGAGAGTAGTGATTTAAAGTGCGGAGCTTGAGTGTGTACGACCAAAGACAACGGGAACCGTCAGTGTCTACTTTCTTCACCATTTACTGAAAGGAACCGAGCACTTAGAGATCTGCCAGGAATGCAAAGATGTTGATTCTTAACAGAACAGAAGTTCTTGTCAATACTCATTAAGCCACAACTCCGTTATATAAATGTGAGCTTCAGGGCATACATACACATTGATTGTTCTAGTGCTTAATGACAGGAAACTCTATACAGATCAATGCAACAGGAGACAGTCTGATTGTTAGAAGGATAATTCGTCAAGCAATTGTCTACCCTGTTATTTTCTCCACAACCTAATGGGGTGTGTCCACGTGAGCAATGATTTTTTAAATGCGATGAGACTGTTGCTCTTACTTTTTTCCTTTCCCAGACTTGTTAATGAACCCACTCAATTCTAATTGCCAAACCGATGTCTTTTCCATGCAGACAAAACGAGATAGTACTAGCACATCTACTGGAAATGTCTATAAACGTACTTATCCTACATTTCACCGCCTTTCTTTTTTTTTTAAACATCCAGCTTGAAGCCTTTTCGACTGTTGACCATAGGCCAAACGTCTTTCATTGCTCTTGCTCTTGCTCTTGCTGCAAGACTAATCAGATCAGTTAATCGAATACAAGGAACAGCCAAACTTTTCCAACCCGTTTTTACATCTTCAATTTTGTCTTATTTACTCGTCGGTAACAACATCACTCTATTTGATGATTTTGAAATGATACTGTTGATATCACTGGATTCAAAGGACACAGTTACCTCGAGTCTGGTGGGATCATGGTGAGTACATAAATATGTTTGGTTGTCTTTCAGGCGTCTTAAAGGTACAGAGGACTGGGAGGAAACTCTATTTGTGACTGGCGTTTTGTCTCACGTTTTGAGAGGACTGGAAACACAACCCGATGTTGGACTGGGGATTTGCCCCAGGTGTTCAGAAAACTGCGAATAAAACTCGACGTGTGACTGAGCTACCATTAGGTCAAGAGGTCTTCTTTCCCTTTTCCTGCAGTCTTTAACGTTTACATAGTGGCAGAGCTGGTTCCCTGTGTAAACTCTGTTAGTAGCTTTTATAGCTTGCCTGGTAGGCTTCAATGCTACTATTTTAGATTTTTTTTTCGGGTTCCTACAATATAAATATAGGGGTGAGAAGTATCAATGAATTGTCCTTAACGCTGGGAAAACCTTCTATGTGTTAATGCTGCGTCTAAATCAGCTGAACCATTTTTGTCTCTGTTATTTGAGCATTCCAAGAATTAAATAATGCTGTCCACACGTAGACCATATCGGTTAATCTATTACTTCCATCTTCCTTTAGTGAGGCTGAGACTATCTTGTAAGACTCATTCTATGGTTGCGTGCGCACTTCATTGTAAGGAATGAGTCATCTTATGATTGTTTTTTAAGACAATCGAGACTTGGAAATGACTTTCTCTTGAGTTGACTTCTCGTTGAAGAGAGTTATGATTCTCTATCGTTAGGACTATATGGGTCAACGTATCGACTCTCGCTCTTTCTCCTTCTCTTTCTATCTCCTTCCTTTCTTTCTCTCTCTCTCTCTCTCTCTCTCTCTCTCTCTCTCCCTCTATCTCTCTCTCTCTCTCTGCACTGAAGACTTCACGAAATAGACGCTTGTTATTACTCTGGTTGTATATTTTGTAACATGTATTCTGCTTCGTATTGTTGGTCTAATCTCACCACGTTACACACATGTCAGTATTTTTCACCTTGTTCTGTCTTCCCCATAGTTTTGTAGAGGAACTTGTTTGCCTCAATGACTAAAAGAGCATAGCTACCAGGTGTGTCTCTCACGCCGTACATGTTGAAGGGTTGTTGTTGCTGTTGTTGGATCTCCATTATGGGTAAGTTTACTCTTTGTGCGCCTTGAAAAGTGGGTTCATTGGACGGTTGCAGCTGCTTTCTTAACATACCGAGCGTGTTGATGAAGGTGGACCGGGATCTTCCAGGCGGCTGTGCTATTGCGGGTCTTCTCCTGCTTCTCGCTCACTACGGGTCAAATGATTCCCCACCTCGTTAACCAGACTGCCATGCAAACAGCTAGTTTCCATGGAGACCTGTGTGGAAGTCAGGTAGGGGTCTTGCTCATTAAATTATGTCTGACCATGACTAATATGTCTAGTCAGTATGTTTTACCTGCTCCTGACTAACACGCCTTGTCAGTATGTTTTATCTGACCCTGACTAAAATGGCTAGTCAGTATGTTTTACCTGACCCTGACTAACATGTCTAATCAGTATGTTTTACTTGATCCTGACTAACATGTCTAGTCAGTATGTTTTACCTGACCCTGACTAACATGTCTAGTCAGTATGTTTTACTTGATCCTGACTAACACGCCTTGTCAGTATGTTTTACCTGACCCTGATTAAAATGTCTGGTCAATATATTTTGCCTGATCCTGACTAATATGTCTGGTCAGAATGGCTTACCTGACTAACATGTCTGGTCAGAATGTCTTACCTGACTAACATGTCTGGTCAGAATGTTTTGCCTAACCATACTTTAGTCTCCGTTTCTCTTCAACTTGAGATCTAAATATCACTTCTGAATAGGCTCATAGTAGAATTACCAGGAATGGATACAGGGAAAGCATTTCGTTTTCGTTCGCTTCTTTTCTCAAGACAGCGTGTCTTGGACTGTGTCTCGCGCCTAATAGCCCAGTATATCCGACTTCAAGACAAATTTTGGATGTGATTGCTTCCCATGTTCTTGAATATTTCAATCAAAACTAGGTAGGCTTGCTTTACGATCCTTTCCACTAACAGCGTCGTGACGACCCTGTTAGTCCACCTCACACCCCATTCCCCAACATGGCATGTGAGAAGCACTGCTTTCATGACAACAATAAATCTACACATACTAATAGCTCAACGGCCATGAACAAGTGGTATCGGGTAAACTAAGTACAGGCCAGCCCAGGTCATGATACCATGCTTTCAAAAAACTAAAGAAAGGAACTACAGATGAAAGAGTCTACAACACTGATACAAATTACCCTCGAACATCTTCAATAGAAATGTCCAACATACGAGGAGCAGAGAGAAGACACGCCCATTATCAGTATCTTATCCGAATAAAAGGGACGGCGGGGGCTAGTGGTTAAGTGACACGGCTCACAACCCGAAAGTGCTGGGTTCGCTTCCCAATCACAGCACCGGCCGTTACCCCGGGGAAACAAACCCTTAGAAAATGTAGCAGACCCTTTCATAAAATGAATGCCGAAGTCGGATGCACTGGGCTGACAAACGCAAAATTAAACAAAGTGCAACTCACACTGCATTGGGGAATAGAGAAATAAGGCGAACGTAACAAAAATTATATCTGAATAAACCTGTGCTGATCACTAGTAGTGTACCTAGACAACCCCTCTGTCATCACTAGTAGTGTACCTAGACAAACCCTCTGTCATCACTAGTAGTGTTCATAGACAAACCCTCTGTCATCACTAGTATTGTTCATAGACAAACCCTCTGTCATCACTAGTAGTGTATATAGACAAACCCTCTGTCACCACTAGTATTGTTCATAGACAAACCCTCTGTCATCACTAGTAGTGTTCATAGACAAACCCTCTGTCATCACTAGTATTGTTCATAGACAAACCCTCTGTCATCACTAGTAGTGTTCATAGACAAACCCTCTGTCATCACTAGTATTGTTCATAGACAAACCCTCTGTCATCACTAGTAGTGTTCATAGACAAACCCTCTGTCATCACTAGTATTGTTCATAGACAAACCCTCTGTCATCACTAGTAGTGTATATAGACAAACCCTCTGTCATCACTAGTAGTGTATATAGACAAAACTCTCTGCCATCACTAGTATCGTATCTGGACAAACCCTCTGCCATCACTAGTATTGTACATTGACAAACCCTCTTCCTACACTAGTATTGTATATAGACAAACCCTCTGCCATCACTAGTATTATACATTGACAAACCCTCTGCCATCACTAGTATTATACATTGACAAACCCTCTGCCATCACTAGTATTATACATTGACAAACCCTCTGCCATCACTAGTATTATACATTGACAAACCCTCTGCCATCACTAGTATTATACATTGACAAACCCTCTGCCATCACTAGTATTATACATTGACAAACCCTCTGCCATCACTAGTATTATACATTGACAAACCCTCTGCCATCACTAGTATTATACATTGACAAACCCTCTGCCATCACTAGTATCGTATCTGGACAAACCCTCTGCCATCACTAGTATTGTACCTGGACACACCCTGTGCCATCACTAGAATTGTACCTGGACAAACCCTCTTCCTACACTAGTATCGTATCTGGACAAACCCTCTGCCATCACTAGTATTGTACATTGACAAACCTCCTGTCATCAATAGTATTTAAACTGGACAAATACATTGCTAGCAGTAGTCTCGTGCCTGGACAAACCCTCTGCCATCCTAGTATCGTATCTGGACAGATCCTGTGCCCATCACCAGTAACGTACATTGAGCAACCCTGTGGGATTGCCAATAACCTAAAGCAGACATTGCTTTCTGTAAAAATAATCATGTTGACGTTTAAAAGCGTCAGAATAGTTTTATGTTCGTGACTTTCTTCTCATGGGTAATTTCTGTTCGGACATGAACTTTCTTTACTTCCCATATTTAGAGCAAACCAAAGTTAATCTATTGGTGACTGATATAGTTGACTGCAATTTAACATTTAGTTTTGCATTTTTCTTTTTAAAATGTTGACTTTTGAAAAAGCTCCCAAGCGGTAAATAACTACACTCCCATGCGAGTAACACCATTACAAGCTGAACGCAGAGGAAGGACGAGAAAGCAAAGTAAAAAGGCCATTATCTCGGGTAAGAGAAATAGACACGGCATCTTGTTTCTGACATTTCTGTCGAGAGAATGCATTAGCAATAGTGCTGATAACAATGTCTGCAATCGAGAATATGTGAAAGTTGAATTGTTTGTGTAGAATTCTATTTCTTTTTTTGTCGATTTATTACGCGTGGCCGAATGGTTTCGAGGCATGCCTGCCGAAAAGGAGGACAGCGGTTCGAATCCCTGGTATGGCATATGTTGTTTTTCTGTTGTGGGTGAAATAAACAAACATAGCCAGCACACGACGTGGCGACAGCAGTGGCGAAGCGGCCTGTAGTCCTCAACCTTCAAAACTCCTCGACTACCCAGCAATGGGAAAAATGTCGTATGGCAGTTAGTCTGTTTCGTGAAATTGTTTAGACGACTGTGCCTTTCGACTTTTTTGCTGCTACAGTTAATTTTATTTCACATACTATTTCTTTCCCCAAATGATACAATGTTAAACCGCGCAGTATCATATCTCTTTATTCTTATTATATACATTTTTATCCATCAATTGCTTCATTTTGTTTGTTGAAACTCGACACATGCCTTTAATATTTAAAACACATTTTTCGGCATATTTAATGCACCTTGGGTAAGCTAGCAATGTGCATTGGCTTGCATCATGTAATTTTTCTAAATCTCTTTAGCTTTCAATTGGACTAGTAAAACTATTCTACAAAATCACATAGCTAAGACTTGCAATTGTGTTAACAAAATTGTCCTTGCTGTTATTCCATAAGGCTTGGCTTGGCTTCGTTCGTTCTCAATATCCTGCTTCCAAACTCTGAAATAGCTTAAGTAGCAGAATGTAGTCCAGAGAACGGAATGCGCTGTGTCGTAGTTTACAGCTTGATTTCAAAATTTGCACCTTTCGTTCCAACACATCCGACTTCCGCAAGTTATTCCATATAATATAATTTGCTATATGCATCAATGAAAGACTTCCATCTTTACTTCTTGCAAAAAGTTTTATTGAACTGTATTTCAACACCTTACATGGCAGAAGAGGCAGCAGTGAATGAACTAACAGCAGCCAGCAACTTATAGCTGGCTGCTTGCATCAGGGTCAGTGAACCATAGCTGACAAAAACACTTCCATCTCCACTGACGGCCCAGGCAACAGGCTGCACTAGTATAGTCTCGCAAAGGGATAGGTATCGCAGCTGAAAGGAAAATCCGGTATTAGAAAGAGCAGAAATCAGATGTGTTGGACTGATTGGCCCTGCTGTAAACTACGACACAAAATCACAACGTCCTTTTCAGTATGAACGCCGAAAAAGAATAACATCTTATAAATATTCAGATATTCCTCATCACCCAACACTATATCATTTCTCATCACCCAACACCATATCATTTCTCATCACCCAACACCATATCATTTCTGATCTCCCAAGATTATATCATTTCTCTTCTCCCCAACATCATATCATTTCTGATCTCCCAAGATCATATCATTTCTCTTCTCCCCAACATCATATCATTTCTCATCTCCAAACACATATCATTTCTCATCTCCAAACATCATATACTTTCTCATCTCCCAACATCATATAAACACTCATCTCCCAACAGATATAACTTCTCATCTCCCAATACATGTCATTTCTCATCTCCGCAGATCATATCATTTCTCATCTCCAAACATCATATCATTTGACTTCTCCCAACACATATAATTTCTTGTCTTCCAATACATTTAATTTCTCATCTCCCAACACAAAGCATTTCTCAACTTTCAAGATTCTTTGATTTCTCATCTCCAAACACCATATTAATTTCTCTTCTCCAAACACCAAATCATTTCTCTTCTCCAAACTTCATTTCATTTCTGATCTCCCAACATCATATCATTTTTCATCTCCCAACACGTATAATTTCTCATCTCCAAACATCATATAATTTGGCTTCTCCCAACACTTATAATTTCTTATCTTCCAATACATTTTTTCTCATCTCAAAACACATATCATTTCTCATCTCCCAACATATTTAATATTCATCTCCCAACGCCATTTCATTTCTCATCTCGCAACATCAAGTAATTTCTAATCTCCTAACACATACCATTTCTCGTCACCCAACACATGTTAATTCTCATCTCCCAACACGTTTAATTTCTTATCTTCCAACACATATTATTTCTCAACTCCAAACACATATCGTTTCTAATCTTCCAAAATTATTTCATTTCTCATCTCCCAACGCCCTATCATTTCTTATCTCCAAACATCATCATTTCTCATCTCCAAACATCATATCATTTGACTTCTCTCAGCACATATCATTTCTCATCTCCAAACATTATATTATTTCTCATCTCCAAACATATCATTTCTCATCTCCAAACATCATATCATTTGACTTCTGTCAGCACATATCATTTCTCATCTCCAAACATTATATTATTTCTCATCTCCAAACATATCATTTCTAATCTTCAAACATCATATCATTTGACTTCTCTCAGCACATATCATTTCTCATCTCCAAACATTATATTATTTCTCATCTCCAAACATATCATTTCTAATCTTCAAACATCATATCATTTGACTTCTCTCAGCACATATCATTTCTCATCTCCAAACATTATACCATTTGTCATCTACTAATATCATACCATTTCTCATCTCCAAACATTATAACATTTGTCATCTACTAATATCATACCATCCTCTCCAAACATCATACAATTTCTCCTCTCCAAACATCATATCATTTATCATCTCCAAATATCATACCATTTTTCATCTCCAAACATCATACCATTTCTCATCTCTAAATATCATATCATTTATCATTTCCAAATATCATACAATTTTTCATCTCCAAACATCATACCATTTCTCATCTCTAAATATCATACCATTTGATTTATCCCAACGTAGCCAATTTTTTATTTGTCATTTCCATTCACGTTCCCTTTTTGGCTTCTCTCAGTAACTTTTACTTTTCCTTACAATCCTTTGAACTATTGGGTACGTAGATTACATTCATTAAATTGTTGATGTGTAATTTTACCAGTATAACTCTGTCTGAAAAGGCCCAGAATCTTCTTAATGCCTTGCACGCTTGCGGTCTAAAATCAAACCTAACGCATTTTCATGCTTGGTCTCTCCCGAGAATATTATCTATTGCTTATCTGACGGTATTTATCCGCTCTCTTCCATGTAACTTCACATAGTCCCTTTATATGTATGCTTGATCTTGTCATTTCCCGTTTGATGTTTTTCAAATTCCACTCCCTTCGTGCTGTTCTAATTCTCCTTGTAACAATACGAATTTTCCTTGCATTGTGTACAGGAACTTGATGATCGTCTGGGCTGACCTGCACTGCATGACTTTCCTCACCGGAAATGGGATAAAGACCCCATTTTACGTTGTTATTTACACTGTTGTTACTCAGGGTGTCATTGATTACTAGGAAATATCCGTCGGCAGTTTCCCATTGCCGTTCGGCGAAGTTTCCCATTGCCGAACGGCGAAGTTTCCCATTGCCGTACGGCGAAGTTTCCCATTGCCGTACAGCGAACTTTCTTGGGAACCGCTCCGGTAGATTTGCTATGTAAATATCGCATCTATAATGCAGCAGATGGATTGAATTAAGAGTGTCCCTACTCTTAGTTGTGCTGCTAATCACGCTAACGAGTTTCAAATTTCCGAAAACGTTTACAACAATACAGCTCGATAATCGGATATTATCACACAACAAAGATGATCTGCTATTACACAAAGTGTCCTTTAACAAGTCGTATATGCGTGGAGACACATCGTATTCATGTCTTGACAGTCTGACTTAAGATGGCAAAGTCAAGGGCACACTTAATGGCTAAGCTTCTCAGAGAAACCGTTGGCCTAGACATGAAAACCCTTTACCCCTTTAATGCTGATTGAAAATGTAGTCGCAATTTTGGTGCACCCATATTGTTCTGTTCTGTAAAAAATCGACGTCATTGTAATCCGGGCAGACACAAAGGTGCTTAGCCTCTTTCATAAAATGGTGTAGGGTGTAGATACTAGTTGTTCCAGCAATTCGCTGGTTTCTGAGACTTCTGCTCCGTCCTCTCAGGCTGCCCC
The DNA here is from genome assembly GCA_036924085.1 of Ariolimax columbianus. Classification (NCBI taxonomy): domain Eukaryota; kingdom Metazoa; phylum Mollusca; class Gastropoda; order Stylommatophora; family Arionidae; genus Ariolimax; species Ariolimax columbianus. The sequence goes on along the minus strand of JAVGWX010000004.1, from coordinate 19,757,237 downwards.
TCACCTGGTACGTGTAGTATTTCGAAACTTTGTAATTTAAAGATTGCCAATCTATCGATTGTAGCGTCATCATCCACAAATTGGGTCGCTGATAAACTTCATAATGTCACCCCATATTCATTTCCAAACATTTCCCATTTCATTTCCCAGCACGACTTGAACAATAGATCAACACGATAGATACCAAAGGTTCAAGGCCTCCACGTCCACATCAGCGCCACTCGATTTGAAATATCACAAAACTTGTGTTCGTACGTTTAGAACAGGTGTTGTAAGATTTCTGTAACACTTCTCCACTGTTAGTTCCCCATACTGGATCCGAGTGTTAGGAATGCAAGCAATGCAATAAAGTGAACGGGCTGTCAACAAAATTCAGGTCTCCTGTTGCAGTCTGACCTTCTCTAAGTGTAATCAAATCTCCAAAACAGAGACAATGTTCAGATATTAAGTACACAAGGTTGTTGAATACCCACAATCAGTAAGTTGAAGTAACTTTTCTCACATCCCGAGCATACTAGTGAAGGTGGACGGGGGTTCTACAAGCTGATGTGCTATGTTTTTCTTCATCTGCGTGTCGATCACTACTACGGGGATTACGTCCATACCCACCTCGTTAGCCAGACTGCTACAGAACATTCTGTTTCCAGGGAGAACTCCATGGAAGTGAGGTCAGTATGTTCACCTAACCTCGACTATCATTGTCTAGTAAGTATGTTTTGCCTGACCCGGCGTTAGCCTTCTCTCCCCAAGTACAAACGGTAAAAACACATTACATGTAAGATCAAGGTAGCCGAAACGATACTAAAAAAAGCAACAAGCTGTAAATACCTAGCGACCATCAAAGCAGGGATAGCAGAGTTATGTCAGCAATACAGAGGCGAATAGTACATGCAGAAGGAGGCTTTCAGAAAATATGAAACATACTATTGGGCAGGGGCAGGTCCCTGACATTTAATAGGTGAGTGAGTGACAGAGTAAGTAAGTGACCAAGAGAGTGAGTGACCGAGTGAGTGAGTAACCGAGTGAATGAGTGACCAGGTAAGTGAGTGGCTGGTTGAGAAAGTGAGTGACCAAGTGAGTGAGTGACCGAGTGAGTGAGTGACCAAGTGAGTGACTAAGGAAGTGATCAAGTTAGTGAGCTACCGAATGAGTAACTTGCCGAGTGAGTGAGTTACCGAGAGTTGAGTGAGTGATTTACTGGGTAAGTGAGTGACCTAGTGAGTGACCAAGTAAGTGACCATATGAGTGAGTTACCGAGTGAATGATCTACCAAGTGAGTGAGTTATCGAGTGAGTGAGTTACAGACTGAGTGAGTTACCGAGTGAGTGAGTTACCGAGTGAGTGAGCTACTGAATGAGTGAGCTACTGAATGAGTGAGTGATCGAGTGAGTGAATTATCGAATGTGTGAGTTACAGAGTAAGTGAGGGACAGAGTAAGTAAGTGACTGAGGGAGTGAGTGACCGACTTAATGAATGACCGACTGAGTGAGTGAGAGAATGTTACCCAGTGTTTTGCAGATCTAATATTACTTTTCAATGGTTGTGAGTCATGGGCAATGAATAAGCACAATACAAATCTTTATCAGAATAATGAGTGTGGTTTATAAAATGACTGCTACCTATCTCATGAACAGCGAAAACATCAAGTGAAGATATATTACAAGGAAATACCATCAAAAGAACACTACATCTAAAATTGAAAGAATACAAACAATGTTTATTGGATTAAAACTCAAGAAGCAGGGCCTGGAAAACCTGGTGAAGAAAAGCAGCGGTAACGTAACCAAAGAAAGGTAAACAAGTTAACAAATTGAGTCCATCAATATTAGCACCTAACAACATCAACAACAGCGTTATATGTTACTATTTTCCTTTACGTTGTTTTGAATAGATGTTACGATCGAATGTTTGCAAGATACGCCACACCATTTCACCGTACTCCAGTGTTGATGCTGAGCTGTCCTTTCATTGAATCCAGAATCTTCACAATACCATCTAATAATGGCAAAGTATTTCGAAATAATTGCCTTTGGACAGTCATCTTTCTTAGTAGTATAGGAAAAGACATCGAAGCTAGTTTTTACACAGTAAACTGTGTATCGCTCAAAGAATGTAACTTGATTTTGTATTTAAAACACTGCTAACTACACTCATTGATTTGTTAAGCCTGTCACTAAGTTGTTTGGCTAGAAAGTGCTACCTTCTTTTTCTTCTTGTTGTTGTTCTTGTTGTTGTTCTTGTTGTTGTTCTTCTTCTTCTTCGTCTTCTTCTTCTTCTTCTTCTTCTTCTTCTTCTTCAGCGTTCATTCTTTATTTCCCGTTACCAAGCCCTCATCAGGACTTTGCAAGTAGCAGGTTGTAGTCTGTAGAACGAAATGCGTTGTGATGAACAACACAATGAATTGTTAAAACATTTGGGATTACATTTGTTAAGTGGGCCAGAAAGCCACGAAGGCTACCGACGATCGCAGAAGCTCCATCTGCCACAAATGCTATGACGTATTTTAGGAAAAAGAATACTTATTACAATCAAATATGTTCAATTATTTCGCAGGTGGGCAAATCCTTGAAGCCTATTGTCAGTGATTCTTAGAATTTTCCTCTTTGACTTGTTAATTCTTTGCCAAACGAACAAATGCTAGGTGCAAGGCTTCATTATTTCGTACTTTGCTTTCGGCAAGTTGTAATGAACATTTGGTTAGTTGCAAATTCTGACACAATTGCTTTTCGACATTAGTTGGCATCTCATCAATTCTTCTAGACACAATATCATTGCTCAGTAGAAAGAGGTAATTATGTCATTTTGATCTCTTTCCCAGGCGGTACAAATTACGTCTCGTATAGTTGATAACACCACATCTTATTGAAGAACGTAATTTAAAACATTTTGCGATCATTAGTGTTATCTAAGATACGATTAGGTATTTATCATTCTCACTATAAATTTGTATTAACGTACTAACAACTGTATGATATTACAAATATTTATTACAACGTTATCAGCGTGTTTCTTTATCAAATGATCATTCAAAATTGACGGTGTCATTGCTTCGTTAGGAGAAACGTGTTGACAGAACCTGCACGTTTATAATAGTTCATTTGTAGCTGATGTTACAAAACCTCAATTTTAAAAAATCAACTGAATATTGTTGACATTTTCTCTTCACTTGTGATATCTTAAATATATAAGTTTATTTAAATGGAAAATTAAAAGAGCACACAAATTTATTTCGTTTGTTTAAAGTTGAAACGACGATCTGTTGTTTTTATTTGGTTGCGTCATGTACAAATATGTCCAGATTTTGTGATGTTTTTAATTCAGTTTCAAATCGATTGTAAATATTTTGCATATGTACGTAATATGTTAATGCTTGCACGTTTTAATACTCATAATTGGAAAATGAAAAGTGTTTCATAATACCTACGTCATTGCACGTGAAAGGACCCAATATGTGTTCAGTCTCTTTCATCGTTGACAGTGCCGCCGACCGAGCACGAACTCCTTAGCTCCAGCTGTGGTTGCGAAAAATTCCCCACATTTCGCCAGGCACTCATTTACAGTTGGGGCGACCGGAAGAAGCGGTGATACCATGAAAAAAACACAACAATATAGCGAGTAAGTCAAACAAAACATGACGGAATTCGAACTTTGTACGTTTGCATAATAGACCAAGTTGATAACCCGCTAGACACCCAAAACCCTAATTTAAATTTTGTTTCTATCAATTTATTAATTATTAATGATTAATCATAAATACCCCGCTTATTCGTTAATCCGTTTCGGCAATTTTTTTTACAGATCTTTATTAACATCTCTCAACTCCAGTCACTGTCACGGATTAGAATCACCATCAAGGTTCCCATCGCCCACTCCTCCCCCCTCCTCTTCGGTGTCCCCTCCCCATTCAGGCAAACCATGTCCCTGGGTGCGTCAGCGCCAGGTAGAGAAACACTGCTTTAAAGAAAGAGTGTAGCCGAGTATTTGCAGTGACGGTTTCGGTAGTAATGGTTTCACACGATGAAGTTGCTAGTCCAATGCACGACCTATACGACATTCTTGGAAGTTGGGACTCTATTCTCTTCATTCCGGAAACCCCACGTGTGAATTGAATGGCATACAGATACAAAAATCCACTTGTGTATATGCATGAGTCTGTTAATGGGCAATTTCACGAATTTAGAGAGATCTGGAGACGTATATAAATGGATTAATGGATGGCTGGAAGCATACCGAAACAGATATACGTTTAGGGACACAAGCGGACACAGACGTACTTGGTTTCAGAATAACGGCTATAAAACTAAATCGCGAAACAGGAAACACGAAGACTTCGCATATTCTCTTCCCTTATCCTTTTCTGTCTACTCCCGCGGCCTTTAAATGCCCCATGGGTGATTTACTGCTAGCTTCCAGAGTCTAGAGCCGTGCCTAAGACGTGGTTTGCGTTCGCCTTGCAACTGTCTAATTTTCAGGGTACTCAATCTAATGTTTTCCTCTTTGCTGCTGTATTGAATTCGTGTGTTACTACAGTGGTTCTCAGACTCCAAACCACAGAGAGTCATGTTTGCATTTAATTGTTTACAATATAATTTTCAATACTAACAGAATAAAACTGAGAGGGAACCGGGCCTCTGTTGTGAGACGATTGGTCGTAGTCGCTCTCCGGGGCCAGAGTGTGGAAAGTTTCCACTATTCTGACATGCGACGATTGTCCTTGGTGAGTGATGCTGTGATCTATGTGGACAGGGCAGGACATGGATGGGCGGATGATATGTTGCAACGAAACTATTATCCATGGGACACGGAGATCGCAATCTGGAAAACCCAAGGTTAAAAAAACACAGCTTTGAGGACCTCCAATGCGTTGGTCAAACTCCCTTGCTGTACACAACAACATCCAATACTCCCTTGGAGGAGGGCTTACCATGCACTTCATTTTCATGGTCCAAGACAGGATCGGGTGGAGACAAAGTTGGGACCGCAGCTTCGATGAGGTACGGGTCATCAAGATCAAGATTAAGCTAATTTTTTAATATAATTCTTAAAGTAACAAGAACAGTAGAGAACTTTCAAAATGATGAGAATAATGCAAAATGATAAATCTTTACTATGAATTGCAGGAAGGTATGACGGTTAAGGAGTTTGATCTTCATATCTAGTAGGTGTGGGGAATAGTTGCACTCCCTACTTCACTGCATTTCTTAAGTCAGAGGATATTCAGGTATGCATTTTCTACAGCTGGGTAAACTTCAAGCTGGTCACAAGCCCAACAATTTTACGGAAAAACATAATCTCTATGACCGTTGAATAACTGAAGTCAGCTCAGTCATCATCAATCATTGAAGTCCGTCGCTCCTCTCGGTGCATAGGCCATTGACAACATCTCGTCCTGGGCTACTTTTTCTGCCTCTTTCCATGTGTAATTATTTAATTTTAGCTCCTTCTCACATGCTCCTCTCCACGTGGATTCCATGTAAGAGTCTGTTTAGTTGCGTTAGACTATGCCTTACACAGGGTATGTTCTATCCAGCCCCATTGTTCTAACATTCCATGTCGCTGAATTTGTTTTCTTCTTGGTATTCAGACGGACAGTCAGCCGTGGAACTTCCTTGCGGCTTTCACTCCACTGCGTTATTCTTATCGTTTCCGAAGACTCTTCCTTTCCCAAGGCCGTTTGCTTTTGCAATGTTATCAATGTTTCCGTAACCTACTTAAAAGAAAAAGATTTGGGTGGTCTGCCCTAACCTGACCTATTATACTCTAGGTGAGTCGTTCGTGTTTATTCCCTCCCCCATGATCTATCCAACTTGGGTGACCCTTCTGGAAGCGTTCTGTTGGCTTAGCTCCTGTGATCATTGAGACATGGACGCTCACTCACCACCATTTCAAGGTAACGGACTTGAGGAAGTCTTGCTCAGTGGTTGAAAGACATATGTTTCTAAGTTTGTACCAAAGCTTGATAATACACATTTCTGACTGTCTCTACAAATATATCAACTGGTGCTCTGGTTAAAGAGAATAGGGCGGTTGTAACCTTCCATTCATGTTGTAAACAAAACCTCTCCATGTAAAACTGCTGCGATTGAAACCGCTTCTGCATACGATATGATAAATGCTTCCTGTAGTGTTAGCCCTATGTTTCATTGGAACAAAAAGATAGAACAACAGTTCTATTCTACAGCTCTATATTTGTTCTCAACATTCATATTATCTCATCATCATCATCATGAAGCCTGTCCTTGGCAGACCGTCGCTTTCATCACGGCCGTTTGCTAGGTATCTCGATCAGCAGTCAGTCTACTCACCTGTCCATGTTCATGTTTAAGGTGTCTTTGATGTCTCGATCAGCAGTCAGTCTACTCACCTGTCCATGTTCATGTTTAAGGTGATTTTGATGTCTCGATCAGCAGTCAGTCTACTCGCCTGCTCCATGTTAATGTTTAAGGTGTCTTTGATGTCTCGATCAGCAGTCAGTCTACTCACCTGTCCATGTTCATGTTTAAGGTGTCTTTGATGTCTTGTCTATCTGCATCTTGGTCGGCCTCTGCCTCGTCTTTCTGGAATAATGCCCTCCAGAATGCTTTTCCAGTCCGTCATGGCGGGGTTTATAAGCCAGTTGTCTTGGACACCCCGATCTTGCAGGATGGCTTTATTTGTTTTATTTTTTTTTACCCAAGGTATTTTGGGGATTCTTCTGTAGTGTTTTGTCTCGAAAGCCCTGCTGCTTTTTCTTAATATTTTTAATATTATGTCAGTAGTATCTTATTCACATAATTTACCATTAAAAAAAAATACACGTACACGTTTGTTCATCAAACAAAATCTCTCTAACGATGAGCTCTAGCGACATGATATTTGTACAGCTTAATCTGTCTGAAATTTAAAGATCGCCACAACTATGTTTAGGTCGTTGCGTTGTCTATTACGGAGCTAATTAATATTGCATAAATGTTTGCTTTATAATATTTCTGGTATACCATACAGTGCTATTTTTGCAACCGCGAGTGTTCGCCCAATGCACGTTTAATGTGAAAATAATTGAGGACCAACTCATCACTTATAACAGCTGTCCACTTATTTCGTTAGATAATCTATGGAGATGCAATAATATTTCATGTGTTACTTGTGAGACTAATGCTATTTTCATTCCATGCCTCTGTTGTGTTTCGTTATCCCCATCATGCTGTATATATGTTTTCTTCCTCCAGCTACGAAACCCTGATGTTGGTTGTTGCATTACTGCTGGACGGGACGGTTTGTAGACATACATACATATATTAGTTAGCTAGTTGCCCATCGCAAGTAATGATGGCGAAATCATCTAGAGCTTTTGTCTTGATGATCTAACTGGCGCTGCAATTGGATTATAGTGGGGCAGCTACTGCGCTGGTCATCAATCTCACTCTGTGGCCCGAGCTACCTTGAATCAGTGACAAGACGATCAGAGAATACCACTGGAGATAACTCAGGATGCAGGCTCTCTGGTCCAACCTCCCATGAGACTAGGGGTCGCTTACAACTTGCGGATTCGATAGACCCACCGTTTCCGTTCATCGAGTTGAGAGGCAAGTGTCTTACCTCTCGATCACAGGGTCTACGTACATACATACATACATACGTACGTACATACATACATACGTATGTACATACATACATACATACGTACGTACATACACACATACATACGTACGTACATACATACATACATACGTACATACATACATACATACGTACGTACATACATACATACATACATACATACATACGTACGTACATACATACATACATACATTCATACATACATACACACACACATAAACATACATACATACATACACACACAAACATACATACATACACACACACATAAACATACATACATACATACACACACACAAACATACATACATACATACATACACACCCACACACAAACATACATACATACATTCATACATACATTCATTCATACACACACACACAAATATACATACATATATTCATACATACACACACACACACATACATATATACATACAAACATTCATACATACACACACACAAACATACATACATATACACACACAAACATACATACATACATTCATATATACATACACATACACAAACATACATACATACATTCATACATACATACACACACACACACAAACATACATACATACATTCATACATACATAAACACACACACACATACATTCATACATACATACACACACACAAACATACATACATACATACATACATACATACATACATACATACATACATACATACATACATAAATACATATGTAATCCGTGGCGATGTTCCAAATTTCTGTTGTACTTCTTAATTTCTAACTGTTTTAATTAGTGGGCTTGCTGTAATGTCTTTGTTAATTTGCTTCGATGAGGCTCCATGTCTAGCAATAATAACAAAAGGTTGGTGAGGCTCCATGTCTAGCAATGATAACAGAAGATTTGTGAGGCTCCATGTCTAGCAATGATAACAGAAGATTGGTGAGGCTCCATGTCTAGCAATGATAACAGAAGATTGGTGAGGCGCCATGTCTAGCAATGATAACAGAAGATTGGTGAGGCGCCATGTCTAGCAATGATAACAGAAGATTGGTGAGGCTCCATGTCTAGCAATGATAACAGAAGATTGGTGAGGCTCCATGTTTAGCAATGATAACAGAAGATTGGTGAGGCTCCATGTTTAGCAATGATAACAGAAGATTGGTGAGGCTCCATGTTTTGCAATGATAACAGAAGATTGGTGAGGCTCCATATCTAGCAATGATAACAGAAGATTGGTGAGGCTCCATGTCAAGCAATGATAACAGAAGATTGGTGAGGCTCAATGTCTGGCAATGATAACAGAAGGTTGATGAGGCTCCATGTCTAGCAATGATAACAGAAAGTTGGTGATGCTAGGCGAGTAGTTTAACAACAAAAACTATACGTTTAGGTCAGATAACGCGCTAAGAGGAAAACACAAATCAAAGCTGTATTAGGATGAATATGTCTTAAACGGAGACAGCGAACAAAAAACATATGAACTAGCGAATCATAGAAGAAATAAAGAGTACACAAATGGAGAATATGAACACTTAGAGAAGTAGAAAAAGATATCTAGCTGGATAACAAAAAATCTATCAGGGCTAAAGGTTTGGAGATCTGACAACAGATGAGGGACACTGGCGAGATGAAGTGAAATGACCAGGAGTGCGGAAGAAGTTGGAGAAGATCGGATACGCCGTTAGCGGTCAAAGGAAGAGAGACAAAATGGTGATATGGGTTTAGAGAAAAAACGCAGGCAGGCAGTTGGAGGCAGGAAGGACGAGACAAGGATTAGGAAAAGGTATGACAAATATTGATGCTGTGCGGCTGAAGGCAGCTCATGCGGAAGTACAGTTTATTTTCATGCGAATTAGGGGTGATCGTTACATAAGCAAGTAGTTATGCTGTATGCACGAAAACATGTATGGGCACTTCTGCTGTGCTAGTTATGTAGCAATGTGTTTTAAATGACGAGATTTCTAGTCCCATAGACAATCCTATACAGTCATTTTTACGGTCTATGCAGGAATGCAGTGACCCTGTCTTAGATAAGGGCACACAAGGGAAGCGACTGAAACAGCTACTGACAATATACGATAACTGAGAGCGAAGGCTCTATGAAAAGAAATAAAATGAATTTATGGAAATGCATACTAAGTTGATTACGTAACAACGCATGGATACCTTACCTACTGAGATATACAAACTGCTGATATCGAATTATCGGAGTAATTGTTAACGCCAAAAGTGATTAACACTTAAGTATAACCTTTTTTGAATTTTCGAATATTGAATCTTTTTGAATTGGCTGAGACATGCAGATGTGGCCAGCTCAGAATTTGAGATGCACTGTACATCGTTCTTGTGTGTTGTACGTCTATATAGCCATCCGGACAATCCATTTCGGCCATTCGTTCAAGCCATTGATTCTAGTCGAGATGTTCCTCACGAAATATTGCCGCACTATTTCTGTAATTTTTTTATTTTATTGTGTGTTGTCTTCATGTCTGGCGACGTTGGGGTTTTCCGACACAATTCATTTCAGTTATACGTCCTTCGGTTATCTCCATCGACGCCAATAAGGTACGAGTGGAGCATAGGTTATCAACTAATACGTTCCAAGTATTTCTCTTTATCGTGTAGTTGACCTGTCTATATCTATTTACATTTTTGTGGGCCTGAATGTGTCAGGGTATGCCGTTCCACGATTGGTCTTCTTAGCCATACGAGAACACATTCCACGGCAATTGTATGATGCTGTCGCTAACATCGCTAGCGATAGACAGCTGCTATTATTACAATTCGTGGCTTAAAGTTTCTATAAGCTGGCAACATGTTCAAATTTCCTACTATTCTTTGCTCACATTTCGAATCTCGACACAACACACATGTGTTTGGTTATATTACTTAAGGCAATTATATTTTATATTTCCTGTCATTACATTTTCTTCATGTAATATTTGTCTTTGTTTTCTTCCTATTTTATGTCATTACAAAAGACGGATAACAGAAACATATAAACTAATGAATAAAGTCATAACGAGACCGTAAGTATTAAAAAAAAAAAACCAACAACTGATAAAGTGTCATTAGAATTGAGAAAGATCGTATCTTCTTCTTCTTCTTCTTCTTCTTCTTCTTCTTCTTCTTCTTCTTCTTCTTCTTCTTCTTCTTCTTCTTCTTCTTCTTCTTCTTCTTCTTCTTCGTACGCTGTCAGACGTCAACTTGAATTTCTTCGAAGAAAGCAGCTGTCATCCTGAGGCTGTCAACACTGCTATAGAGCTTGTCTAGTGTTGCCACTGGTGATGGCTACATGTGCTTTCTCTGGTTCTCGTATGTCGGACAATTTTCCAGCAGATGTTCAGCGGTCATTTTCCCTGTACCACAGGTGCATTCGTCAGTGCCACCTATTTTCAGTTTATTGAATAGATGGTACCTCAGTCTGTTGTGGCCTGTGCAGAGTCTGAAGACCACGACCTGCTCTCTTCTGTTCAGCTGGTAGTAGGCATCATTTTTTGGATCGTGAGTATGAGGTAACAAAGTTCTGAAGCTAGAATATCCAGAAATATGAAAGGAAAAGACACAGTTGAGAATAGAAAATGACCAAAAATATGATTTAAAAAGAGCAAGAAAGGAAAGATGACAGAAGAAGAGCTTTACCAAAAGTATGGCATAGCTCAAAACACCTGAAAATTTGGCAGGAAATAAATTTCGGAAGGAAAAAAAGAACAATCAGAAGTATAACTTAGGAAAAAGAAATCAATAATCTATGATTGAAATGAATGAAATTAAGTATTACATTAGGCAACAAATCAGTAATGTAAGACTGAAAAACTAGAAATTAAGTGTTACATGTGTGACTGAAAATAAAGAAATTAAGTATTACATTTGAAAACAAATCAGAAATGTAGGACTGAAAATAAAGAAATTTAGTATTACATTATAAAAACACACTGAAGACTGGAAGCTTGACAACAAATATATCCCTTTCAACACTTCTGCGCTGTCGTCCCATCCAATCCGAATTATTATCTTAATAGCAGTTTCCCCAAATCACCAGACTGGTTTCTAGGGCAAACATAATGAAACATTGTTTCCTTTTTTTGCATGTCGCGTGAGACGGCTTACAGTGGTAGTGCATGCCGCTGGCAATATTACAATGTAAAACATATTACTCCGTGGTGCCATTAACTTGTGTTCGGATTTCCAAAAAGCTGGTATGACAAATTCCTTGTTGGACTGTCAGTAATATCTTGATAGATTCTTCTTCTAATCCACGCTCTTCCTGAGCACCATAGCTTTCACTGTGGGCCTCTACACTGTTTAAACTATCTTTACCAAGAGCCCATAGTAGTTAAGCGATTCGGCAAACAGAAATTGCTCAGAGGAAGAGCCTACGTATCTTGGAGTCGTTCTTGACCGACAGCTCAGTCTCAAGACACATGTCCAAAATATTAAAAAGTTTGCTTTGAGGCGGCTACAGTTTTTTAAAAGACTCGCTGGTACAGCGTTGGGGTCAGACAACAAACCCCTAAGAGGCTTGTATCATGGATATGTACTCTCTGCTTTAGAATACAGCACGGCACTCCTGACAATATACTCACTGACTAATGTAGAGTCCCTGGACATAATGCAAAACAATGCGCCTTATTAGTGGATCTATGAGGTCAACATCCACTGATGCATGTGAAAGTCATGTGAATATGGAACCCCTTGAGATGCGAAGAGATGTGACCGCTATGGAAGTTTATGAGAAGAGTAAAAGAATGACCAAAGACCACCCCAATAAATATCTTGTATAAAAAAAGGGAACAACAGCAAAGAAAAATACAAAAGTCAGTCCTTCACAACGTCAGTGATATTAAAGACATATATCAGTGCCAGGATAAATAACAAGGCACACAGAAAGTAACAAAACATTTATCACTACATACATGTTTAAAAATTCTAGAAATTCTAACAAAACTAACAGATAACACAACAAGAAGTTGTGGCAAAAATAGTTTCATTATCACAACACCTTGCGGGCCTAAACCAGACCTAAAGGGGCCACTTGTTGGGCAGTCTTGCTTTAATGCGGGGTTTTGTTTTGTATAAAAAAGGTTTTAAAAAAGATTCTACATTAGAACAACATAATGCATTAACCGACATTTCGCTCGGAATAGATCTTTGCCAAGGAATGAACATTCGAGAATAACAACAATTAAAAACATAAACTAAGCGCAACGAATGCCGTTTTAAAATTATTAGAAAATTGTAAGAACATAAATGCAACAAATATGCACGAAATCCTTGCTGACACGAATTATTATAATCGTTGTAATGATTTGCAATACATGACCAAAAAAAACTTAATATTCGTACTGATGCCGTATTCACTTTAACAGTATTAAAGTAAACAAAAAATATTGTATTACATGTATTTAAACATCATTTATAGATCATAAAGAACTTTCGGTAGAGTAAATCAGAACACACTCTGAACAACATTGAAGGATAATGGGATACAAGGACAACTATTAGATAATGTCAGAGCACTACATCAAATGAATACAAATGTTAAAATAACAACTTAGGAGTCACAGATTATTTACAAATAAGAACTTAGAATATGACTGGAATCTGTGCCTTCACCATTGCTGTTTAACATTTACAGGGACATAAATACGACGGTCTACTCATCTCACGATAATGGAACTTGATCAACCGTCATTACACGTTGACAACACAAGAGGATCAAGACGTTGTAGATTGATTGATGATATAATAGAATTCCTATAACACGACCTGACAACAGCTGGCGCAACAAAATCCGCCCAAGAAAGGCAACTTAAGTTTCCCACGACACTTCATAGCAGAAATGGAACCAACCAATCAGCTACTCTTCTGTCCAGTCACCGAATAAGATATTTTGAATGGATGCTGGTTAAAAAACACCTGTACACTGATACACATCCATGCATGCTTACATACATAAATACAAACATACATACATACATACATACATACATACATATGTAATCCGTGGCGATGTTCTAAATTTATTTCGTACTTTTTAATTTCTCACTGTTTTAATTAGTGAGCTTACTGTAATGTCTGTGTTAATATGCTTCGGTGAGGCATGCATGCATACGCAAATACATGCATATATGCATGCACATACATACACACCTAACACACACACACACACATATATATATATATATATATATATATATAATAATAGCTGTCCATCGTTGTCGATGAGGACCGCCGACATCATCCTTGTCACAGATTTCCCTGTTGGGTGTGGGTGCGCATGTGGCTGAACAGACCAATGCGAGCACGAAAACATCTGCTACATATCGGGCACACGAGGTTTGTAGAAGGGGATGGTGTTCCCGCTGCTCGGGATTTCCGCGTCTCGCGTCTGTTCTGGGCTTTCACAACACGGTCATCTTCACCGGCAGCTACACCCGATTTGACTGCGCTTCTCCAGTCAAATCTGTTTTTCGCAAGACATTCCCAGGTGTCGAAGTCTATCTGGCAACTTTTTAGTGAGTCCTTCAGACCGTCTTTAAAACGTTTCTTTGGGCGCCCTCTCTCGCGCCATCCGTCTCTCAGCTCGCCGTAGAGAAGCTTCTTTGGGAGCCGCTCGTCTGACATACGGACGAGGTGTCCGGCCCATCCTAGTCGTGCTTTTTCTAGCAGTGCATGTATGCTGGGCATGTTAGCCCTCGAGAGAACCTCGATGTCAGTGACACGATCTTGCCATCGGATGTGGAATATTAGCCTCAGGCAACCTGTGTGGAAGTGGTTTAACCTCCTTGCATGTCCAGAGTATACAGTCCAGCTTTCGCAAGCGTATAGTAGGGTTGGAATGATGGTTGCACGGTAGACTTTCAATTTGGTCTTGACGCTGATGCCACGACGTGCCCAGACCATCGAGCGCATTCTACCAAAGGCTGTGCTGGCCTTTGCTATTCTGCTTGCCACCTCATCGTCTAGGCTGACAGATCTCGACAGCGTGCTGCCCAGATATGTGAATTTGTCTACGGCATTCAACGTCTGCCCGTTGACTGTAGTCTCTGGTTTTGTGTAAGGCATGCCTGGTGCTGGTTGGTACATGACCTCTGTTTTTTTGGCATTTATGGTCAGGCCAAAATTTTCGCATGCGGCAGAGAACTGGTCCATTCCAACCTGCATGTTCAGTTCTGAGTTGCTCATTAGAGCACAGTCGTCAGCAAATACAAGTTCCCTGATTATGTCGCCAGCCACTTTGGTTTTGGCCTTCATTCTTCTGGAATTGAGTAACTTGCCATCTGTGCGGTACTTTATGGGTATTCCAAGCTCCAATGATCTGAAGACGTCTGTCATCGTGGCCGCGAACATCATGCTGAACAAAGTCGGGGCGAGTACACATCCTTGTTTTACTCCGTTTGATACTAGAAACGTTTTAGAGATTGCACCGCTGTCCAGTACACGAGCACACATGCCTTCGTGTAGCTGTTTCACCATTGTTATGAACTTGTTGGGGCAGCCAAACTTAGACATTATCATCCACAGCCCTCCTCTGTTTACTGTATCAAATGCCTTTGTCAAATCAATAAATGTGGTGTACAGGGCCTGATTTTGCTCTCGACACTTCTCTTGTACTTGGCGAGCGGCAAAAATCATGTCCACTGTTCCTCTTCCGGCTCTGAATCCACATTGGCTTTCTGGGAGGTGGTGGCTTTGTTCAAGGTGTTTCTTGAGCCTGTTTAGCAGTAAGCGTGCTAGGATCTTGCCTGCTACGGAAAGTAGCAATATTCCACGATGATTTTCGCATTCCTGACGATTGCCTTTTCTTTTGTATAGGTGAACGATTGAGGCGTCCTTTAGCTCCTGCGGAATTTTACCTTCAGCCCACATGTGACAGAAGAGTTCAGTGATCCTTCTGGTGAAGGATGGACCAGCTGTCTTATATACCTCTGCTGGTATTGCATCAGCTCCTGGAGCTTTTCCTATAGATAGTGAACTGATTGCCCTGTCGACTTCCTCCTCAGTAATGACTTCATCCAACGCCAGGTTCAGTTCCACCTGCGGCATTCGCCGGATGTCCTCTTCATTTATGGACGATGGGTGGTTTAGTATTTTGCAGAAGTGGTCTGCCCATCTGTCTAGAATCTGAACCTTATCTGTTAGCAGTACCCCATCCGCAATGCGAACTGGAGTATTACTAGAGGGCTGCGGGCCGTAGAGAGCTTTCAGTGCCTCGTAAAACCGTTTGGTGTCATGACGCTCGGCGAACATCTCAATTTCGTCAGCTCTTTTGCTGAGCCAGGAGTCTTGCATCTCTCTAAGCCTGGTCTGGACAGCTTTGCGAGCAGTATTGAACGCAGCTTTTGCTGCCGGAGATGGTGTGTCCCTCTGGTATTCCCTGTGCGCTTCATGTTTTGCATCAAGAAGGCCCTGTATTTCTAGATCGTTCTCATCAAACCAGTCCTTATGCTTGCGCGTGATTGGGCCAACGTGTTTAACAGCTGTATCGTAGAGTGTGTTTCTCAATGATGCCCAGTTCTTTTCGATGTCGTTCTTTTCAAAACGAAGCTCAGACAGTCTACCCTCAAGCTCTTCCTGGAAGCCTCCTCTCGTGGGTTCGTATTTCAACTGAGAGACATTTAGCCTCCTCGGTGGTTTCTTTCCCTGGGGGCGCATTTTGGGCTGGATCTTGAAGTTTAGCTTGGCAATGACAAGTCGATGGTCGGTCCAACATTCTGCACCACACATGCTCTTCGTTACCATAGCATCCGCTCGATCCCTACGTCTGATGATAATATAGTCAATGAGGTGCCAGTGGCGGGACCTTGGGTGCATCCATGTGGCTCTATTTCGGACAGGTAGTCGGAAAGCTGTGTTTGTAATGAGTAGTTCATTTGCGGCACATGTCCTCAGAAGGAGCAGTCCGTTACTATTGCATTTTCCGATACCATGTCTGCCAATGGTCCTCTCCCATGCTGTATGGTCTGTGCCAACCCTAGCGTTAAAATCACCGAGGATGACCAGTTTGTCAGATTTGGGGACTGCAGCGATGAGCGCCTCAAGGTCCTAATAAAACTTATCTTATCTTATATATATATATATATATATATATATATATATATATATAAATATATATATATATATATATATATATAGATACACACTCATATATACATGTATTTATATCATGCCCTTTACGGAGCGTCGCTCTCATCACGACCTGCCTGAAAGAAACTCTTTCCATTGCCAAAACTTCAGCCCCCCCGCCACAGTTATACACACACATTTCTGGATATCTTGGTAACATCGTCTTCTCGGCCTACCTCTGTCTTTTGCCTGGCACTATATCTTCCATCACTGTTCTCTTAAGACAGTTGTGTCTCTTGATGTAACCAAAGTATTAACATTTTCTGGCCAAAATGGATAAACTGAATTAATAATGAAATTGATAAATAAGTTCTCTTCTATGTTCAACTCTTGCCGAATGTCTAAATTTTCTGTTCCAGTATACATTGTATTCTTAGAATCGTTCTGTAACATTTTGACTCAAAGGACTCGATTCTTTTTCTAGAAGTTTTGGTAATCGTTCATGATGATGCTGCCACATGAAATACACAGGCTCTCAAGACTTTCACTTTCGTTGGTATTCTGCAATTATTTCTTCAGGCTGTTCAGTCTCTGCATTGCCATAACTAGTCTTCTTCTGATTTCTTTGGGGAAGTCATCATTTTTGTCGATTTTTAGAACCCACATATTCAGAGTGCGCGACCTGATACATTTCCTCCCAACCTACTGTAACTGATGTTGAGATCGTATTTTGTCGGTAGTCATTATCTTTGTTTTGTTCATGTTTATAAACAAGTTGTGATCTTTACTGTATCCATTTACGGCTGAAAGTAGGTGCTCTACCCCTTCTACACTTCATCACTGTGCCATCTGCGCCATTCTTAAATGGATCGACATTTTCAATGTTGTCGTCTTCTGTAACATTTCTCATTATACATTCCGCATAACTGTTATATAGTTATGGTGAGAGAATACATTCCTGTCTTCTCCCTTTTGTACTGCGAACCAATCTAATCTTTGTCCAGAAACTCGGATAGCAGCTTGATCTTGGTATGTTTCAATGAGATGGATACAATGTACAGGAAAATTCCTTTCTTTCATGATGTTCCACAAATTGTGATGTTTTAACGCATCGAAAGTCTTGGTGTAATCAATGAAACACGTGTACAGGTCTACGTTAAACTCTCTACATTTCATATATATTCCTCATATTGAATATGTGATCTCTGTCACTCTGTCATTTCTAAAACCTGCTTGGACTTCGTGAATTTCCGATTCAAATATTTTCTTTATCTTTCTCAATATAATATTCAAGAATAGCTTGCTAGCGTGGTTGATTAGCGCGATAGTTCGGTAGTTTGTGCACAGCTTTAGATGCCCTTTTTTTAGGAGAATATACATTGATTTCTGCCATCATTCTGGCCACTCTGCGCTGTGCCAAATGTTTGTACACAGCGTGTGATAAACTCGAGGAGTGGCCTCTCCCCTGCTTGTATTAGCTCTGCTCGGATATCATCAGATTCTGGGGACTTTTCCTTTGCCAGGCTTTTGATTTGCTAAGCTTGATTCCTCTAATGCTGGTTCGGATTCTTTCTCATCTTTTACTACGATTGTAACTGAGCACTCTGTGTTACCTTCATACATGATTTTGCCATGCTCTCTCCATCTATTCAGTATGTCTTTGGTTTCTGTTAGTGTGTTGTCCTCTTTGTCATTACTGACACAGAGAACCTTACGGAATTTCATTGTCAGTGTTCTTAAATCCTTAAAAGCATCTTCCTCCCTGTCTTGTCGGTGTAGATTTTATATGACTTTAGAAGTGTTCACCACTATGTACCTTTGATCTTTTCTTATTTCTCTTCTAACTTTTCTTGCGCAGTTTTTATATGATGTGTTGGTCCCCTCAAGTCCCATTTGATTTATTTGTTTCCATTTGTCAATGAGTTTAGTGTTTCATCGGATATATAACTCTTTTTCTTGTGTGACATCCTGGACATAATTTTATTCGGTGTCTTGCGTGTGAGGTCCTCATCAGATGACATCTCTTCTTGTGCGTCAGGAATTTGTTTTCTACTTTTATGTTGTAATCAGTAGGTATTGCTGTAACATCGAAGCGTATTGTTTGGAAACCTTTGTTAATCCTACGTAGTTTTGTTTTGAAAACTGCAAACAATAATTCGTGGTCCTTGTAGCAGCCCGCTCCAGGCTGTGTTTTTGTTGCCAGCACATTTAACCTCCATCTTTGTTATACCAGAATGTAATCTATTTGATTTCTGCCAATACCATCACGGGAGGTCTTCGTGTACAGTCTTTTAGTATGTTTTAAAATAAGGTGTTGGCAATGGAGAGGCTATGTTTCAGGCAGAATTCAACAAATCTTTCTCCTCGATTATTTCTGTACCCCAAACAAATCTGTCCTCGTACTCTTCTATCTTCTTCAGCTCTTTCCTCTCCGATTTTCCCATTAAAATCTCCCGTGATGATCAAGATGTTTCTTTTCTCCACGTTTGCCATTGTTTCTTGTAAGGTGTCATATAAATCTTTCCTTTTTCATCATCTGCTGATGTTGGTGCATACACTTGAATTAAAGTTAAATTTCTAGTCTTCCTCTTTAGGCTGATTATAATTATTCGGTCGTTAACTGGATTGAAATTGAGTAGGAAAGGTGCCGTCTTCATTGCTAGGATGAAGCCGACTCCGCTTTTCCCACCCTTGTCCCTCCTAGAGTACATGAATGTTTCTCCTGATGTGCTGATCAAGTGCCCTTGATACGCCCATCTGTGTTCAAAAACTCCCAGAACTCTCCATCTCTTTTCGAATCATAAACAACATCCCCTGGTATAGGCTCCTGACGCCAAGTTGCCAGAGGCTGTCATCTCTATTACTTGTGTCGGCACTAAAATCAGCTACTTCCACAGTTGCCTTCGATGATCTGACTGGCCTGAGATCTTTGAGTTTGTATATATATATATATATATATATATATATATATATATATATATATATATATATATCTTCTTGGTGCACACTAGTTTTTTAAATCACTTTGCCATATACAGTTTTACCGGTAGCCCTGATAGCAGAATCAGCAACATGAATGATGTTTTGTGTATATGAGTTTCTAGTTTCCATGGTGATGGTTTTCAGCAAAGATGGTTGTGTTCCGGTGTGCAGATGGGTCGAAGATGGGGATGGTCACATGCCAGCAAGGTGGTTCGTCTTTGACAGTTCCTATAAGCATTCTATCCTCTGGTAGGTGCTGTGTAATGCTAGTGTCTTGTGTATTTGTTATTGCAGTTGACATTTTTACACTACACGTTTTGTGCCGATATTCTCCAAATTTCCTATTCTCCTTCAATAATCTTTCATGTGTTTCTACAACTCAGCGTCTGTCCTCATGTGTAGAGATTCGATATTGGTGTTCATTTCACATGCAGCTGTTGGCGTTGTTTTCATATCTCAGCAGATCATAATGTCTCACTCTGCTGAGCTTTTTGCAAGAAAGCTTTTTGCTTACAATGGCTTGAAATGGGAGGGAATAATCGATTACTATGCGAACATATCACTTATACAGTCAGTTTAGTGAAAGTCGATCAGACCCAGACCACCTCTTCCTACCCCGCACCGGGTCCATCCATAAGTAGAAAGGTGCTTGATGAGCCAGCCATGTGAATGTTTATTTAAATCTGCTTGACTATTCGAGGCTTTATCGTAATCAAGATCGACATGGTTTCTCGGAGTTTTGGCATGCGCCTAATTCACTCCGTTCGCTCAATTTTTTTCTCAGTAACCCTTTTCCTTAGGCTCGACAAACCACATTTAGTTTTCTCTGGATTAATTTTACGTTTCCAGAACCAGAGATGGTTGTCAGATTCTGTTAATATTTGTGGAGTTGGCTTGGAGATATTTTCCTTTTGTCCAAATGACTAGGTCATAGCAAAAAGTGACTTGCAGGGATGGAATCTGGGAAGTCATTTATGTGGATAAATAATAATAAGCAGCTTAGCGCAGATCTCTGGAGGTCCTTTCTCCGAAGTCCTTTGTTTAAATATTAATCCGCTGAATGTTGTTCGGATTGTTTTGTTATAGTAAATCCACAATTTTAGCCAGCTGTAAATTCGTATGTCTTCCAGACTTGCTCATAGCTTTGAATGATGTCAATGATTGTCGCCTACACATTATTTTGCTTCTGGAAATCATCACCTACCTCTTGGGTGACTTTTATCATCTGGTTTATTGTTTCCTTCTTCTGAAACTAAATGGTTGATATAATAGATCTTGGAGTTTGTTCATCCTTTCATCTATCGTTCCTATTCATCGAGATCAGTCGATAACTTGTTACTAGGTCATTCTGTAAGGATGAGGTCGGCTTCTTTTGCAGTCTGTTTTTTTGCTTCTCTTCTCTCCGTTTTATTAAAGAGTTCAAAGATGGGAGAGTTCGTCGTTTCAGAAGTGTGAGATCAATTCGTTAGCAGGCAGGTGTGGTTCCGCGGCTGTATCTTTCTTACATTTGTTAAAGCGCAATCTCAAGTTCTGGGAATGTAAGATTCTTTTCAAACATGTCCCATCTATCTGTAGGTTGTGTCTCCATCAATTTGCTGTGAGTTTTGGTAGTCTTGTTTACCTGAGTTATTTAGTTAAAAAAAAAATGAACGTTGACAAAGTAATCATTAGGGGAGCCGCGTAGTGCTGTGGTTGGCGCGCTGGCTTGATGGGTTATTTTTTTTTTCTTTTGATGGGTTTGACATTTTTGTTTCTTTTAATTCCTGGTAGATTTGATATGAGCCGACGTACTTTCTTGCCATCTTTCAGCAGGTATAACTCTCCATATTGCTTAGTCCCCACATTGCTTAGTCTATGTTTCTCTGGCTGCTTGAATGCTCAGTAATTTGAGTTGGGCCGATGACCGATTACAATTGATTTTGTTAGCAAGGGTAAACTGTGTCTCGTCTTCCCATCATGCTTTCTCTCTCTCTCTCTCTCTCTCTCCTTCTCTCTCTCTGTCTCTATCTCTTTCTCTCGATTACAGTATCTTCTTCTTCCTCATTTGTCTTTAGACCTCGACTTTAATGACTATAACGAAGGCAGTAGTCTACTCAAGGTTCCGTGCACTTCCGTACAACTTCTCGTGGAAGGACACTGGCTGTTGCCAAATGCCACTTCCTTTGTCGGTGTACAGTGGACAGGACTTCAAAATGTGTTCTTCCGGCAGGGAGGCTGTGCCACAGGCCCACAGTTCAGTAGCGCCAATCTTTAACTTTCTTCTGTTTCATCGCGGGATGACTTCCTTTGCAGATTGAAGTAATGTAGTCGTTTTTGTAAAGACGTCGTCTATATTCTGCATCATGTTGATGTCCACGAAACGTTGGCGTAATTGTCCAATGAAGAGCTTCCAGTTTGCGTTTTTTGTATTTACATGGGAGTGATGTCATGTGATTTATTACTTTCTTTATGAGGTTGGTGACCTCACTGGCAATGTCGTCGAGCATTCTAATCGAGCAATAAGGATGTATATCGCCTGTAACAAGAGCGAGATCTGGTCTGGTTTTTGTCAGGCTGACTTGACGGAGCAGTGCCGATGTAGTAGTGGGCATTCTGCAGTAGCATGAGTGTAGTAGAGGGAATTCTGCAGTAGCATGAGTGGAGTAGTGAGCATTCTGCAGTAGCATGAGTGTATTAGTGGGCATTCTGCAGTATCATGAGTGGAGTAGTGGGCATTCTGCAGTAGTATGAGTGTAGTAGTGGGCATTCAGCAGTAGCATGAGTGGAGTAGTGGGCATTCTGCAGTAGCATGACTGTAGTAGTGGGCATTCTGCAGTAGCATGAGTGGAGTAGTGTTCACAAGTCCCTCTTTGGCGTTTCCTGTTTAACTCCACATGGGCAATAATGATAACTTTTCCCAGGTCGATGGTCTGGTGGATCTGCAGTGTCAGGTGTGTTTTTGGTGTGTTATTTATGTGAACTATTGTGAACAGTCTTCCTCCCAATCAAGACTATCACATCCTGAAGATTGGTTTCGTCATTGTCTTGAAGAGCGAAGATAAACTATCATTGTATGCGCTGACATTGATACACAGTGACGCAGGTAGCAGAGAAGGAAGTGTCCTTTGGTAGCCATGTTTTCTGCATGAGTATTACGTAGATTTCAAGGTCCACAAGGTGGAACAGTCAGTTTTAGATTCGTATTTCGAAGTCCTGATATGATACGCTGGATGGTGGGTAGTGACTGTATGAGGTGTATTAACAAAGTATTATAGCCTTTCCTTCAATCAGTCGGAGTATGGCTTTCTTTATCTGCTGCCATCAAGTCTTCTGCTAGTTTGCAATGCAGATCTATTTTCGCTGACTCAATGACTCAAAGCGGTCTGTTAATAAGCTATTCAAAATATTCTTCCCCTCTACTCTTCTGCGCCGGAGCATGGCCAATATATATTCATGTTGAACTGGTACCTAGGCATAAACGTATTAATGTATCTCAATAATTTAAATTTTAAATGGGCCACAAAGAGATGCTGATAGAATTTCTCGCATGCACTTTTTCACACCTTGTCATGATGAAGAGCGGTAGACACTTCTTACTAATGCAGACATGATCTATTTTGTTATCAGTCCTACAGTCAGGAGGCACCTACATTGCCCTATACATTCTCTAAACTTGTGAAGACAGTACTAGAGATCACGTACTGAATTTATGTAGAGAGGGCATAACATCTCTCCCTTTATCAATCCTACTTCCACGACTATGTTTACCCGTTATCTCTTGAAAACCTATCTTCTTCACGGACCTTAGCATTTAGGTCACCCTGTTATGTCCTGCTTGCTACCATTGTCCATCCCTCCCTGGTGTCTATTGTGGAAGCCATACTCTACTGAAACATTTTTGTGTGGATGTATAGAACTGAAGTCTCTTGTGGAAGCCATACTCTACTGAGACACTTGTTGTGGATGTATAGAGCTGGAGTCTCTTGTGGAAGCCATACTCCACTGAGACACTTGTTGTGGATGTATAGAACTGAAGTCTCTTGTGGAAGCCATACTCTACTGAGACACTTGTTGTGGATGTATAGAACTGAATTCTCTTGTGGAAGATATACTCCACTGAGACACTTATTGTGGATGTATAGAACTGAAGTCTCTTGTGGAAGCCATACTCCACTGAGACACTTGTTGTGTATGTATAGAACTGAAGTCTCTTATGGAAGCCATACTCCACTGAGACACTTACTATGGATGAAAATAATTGAAGTATATTAATCCACACTCCTCTCCTCGCGGTTTTTAAAGTGCCTCGTTATGTTCTAGGTCACACGGCCTCCTATTCCACGAGTGGCTTATATGCCACAGGTGATAACATCAGCGATTCCCCTTTGGTAATGATTTGCGCCTGTTTAGATGCGTCCCGAGGACAATAACATCAGCGATTCCCCTTTGGTAATGATTTGCGCCTGTTTAGATGCGTCCCGAGGACAATAGCATCAGCGATTCCCCTTTGGTAATGATTTGCGCCTGTTTAGATGCGTCCCGAGGACAATAACATCACAATTGAGCTCAGAGGCACTCGTCCATCTAATTTACAAAAGTCCTAAAATTGGAATTCTGTAGTTTCTCATTTCGTTTGCCTCTTGCGCAGCTATATCACGTCGAACATTCAATTGCCAAGTTTAGAGGGGATGTGTGGAGAGAAAGGCAAGACCATTACTTCTTCTACCATAACGTTAATCTTTCATCTTTCTGTTGGCTTGTGTAATATTTGTTTAGTCGGTAACCTGTCGAATTCGATTTATTTGTTGAAGTTTTAAGGCTGATAGTCTTCATTGGATGAGAAAGTGGTCCTGATACCCTCCTGATTACGCCTCCCTTCACGACATGACGACAAGCAGGTCTAATGAACAAACTTGTTTCCCGTGTCTGTCTCTTGGCCACGCCCGGACAAAACATAGTTAATATTTTAATAATATATATATATAGTCTTTTAAATCCAGATAATCGGCAAGCATGACGCAGGTTCCAACAATACTGATTAATACGCGCTTACCTAGTTTAGTTATCTAAATATAAAAATAGCTTAATTTCAACACGAAATACTTTGTCTAGTTGAAAAATGGCATCATTAATAGACGGAAGAAAAATCTACTTTTCAAACACGAGAAAAATATGTGGGCTGTTGGAGAATGGGTAATGTACCTTGAGACGGAGTTATGGTTTTACAGTTAAAAGCAGCGCAAACAATTTCATTTCAACTTTTTTTCCTTCAGCATAAACAATGACAATTACTTTATTCAATACATTTTTTTCCTTTAAATAATCAGTACTTGAAAAATGCTTTTAGTTCTGAAAATGATAATACCAGTCTCAATTTCCTTTACACCGCTCTCATTGCTCATTACACATTACATGACAATTTCATGAGAATATATGGAATATTTCTTTTCTATTTTTTGTTTCTGTGTTCTGAAAAAAATGTTCCAGAAATTGCTAAACAATTTAAATTCATGCTTCCGACCTTATCGTTCATTTAATCGTTTCAATATATTCACATTCGCGTTTAAACTGAGAAAATAAAGAAAACAAAAAACAAAACAAAACAAACACTTCTTCTTCTATCGAATGCTTGATTCATCCTTCGCTAAAAAAACAAACTTGGTACAATCATAGCTGATTGGAGACCGAAAACGATGGAGTGGAACCAGCACAAGGGACTAATCAAGACACACTGCGGATACAATTCCTGAGGTATCACGCTCTTGAACAAAGATGTCTGTCGTCTGCACGCAACTACAAGCACGCGTTCCACTGTGGGAAACCTTGTGCCGTCGATGTAAATATTTCAATGTCGTTCTAACGAGGAATGAACATACTCATTGAATGTATAAAATTACCGTTTCTGAGAGTTCCAGGAAATAAGATACACATTGCCAGTACACAACAGCTTCTGAGAGTGCTAGGAAAAACACTACACATATTGCCATTACACAATAATTGCTTCTGAGAGTTCTAGAAAAACACTTTACACATTGCCAGAACAGAATGGCCGCTTCTGAGAGCTCTAGGAAAAACACTACACATATTGCCATTACACAATAATCGCTTCTGAGTTCTAGAAAAAAAAACACTTTACACATTGCCAGAATAGAATAGCCGCTTCTGTGAGTTCTAGGAAGAAGAAGATAAGGTGAATATTGCCACATACTTTACACTGACATCAGGGATAGGAAAGGCAAAGGCAGCCGTACATCGTAGACGATGATGGCTAATTTATTTTGCTAGCGCTATTTTTAGTAAGGATTAACTGCCCTGCTTTTCCTGATAACGTGTTAAAGAATTCATTGTACGAGGTTTTAAGTGTTATTTGAGGTAAAGTAATCAGATCCCTTCCTCGCTGCCCTTCCTTCTCCAACAGTCAATTAGGTACCTATTTTCACCGAAGTATGTCGCTGACAGGAAGCTATCTGGTACGTTGCACAATGCAAACCACGTGCTCTAATTTTCAACGCAGGCGATAGAAGACAACACAAAATAAATTCTTTTAACGGATGAATAGTTTATCCGCACTTGTCACCAATCAGGATGGTTGTTGTAAAGTGATTTAGATATTATATCCGCACTTGTCACCAATCTAGGGCGAGGTTGTTGTAAAAGTGATGAGATTATTGTATCCATACATTTTGCCAATCTAGTGCGAGGTTGTTATAAAATTGATATTGATATTGTACCGAGACTTGTCATCAACCAGAGCGAGGTTATTGTAAAAATGATGGAGATATTTTATTCCTCTTTGTGACTGCCAGAGTAATTATTACGTTGCTTGCATTTGGACTGAGAGAACTCGTTGTCTTTTCAATGTACGGGAAACACGTCAGGGATCGTCTGCAGGTCAACTAAGGAAGATCCGTATAATAAATATAGACGTTTAAACTTAAAAAAAAAACAACACGGGACAAAACAAAATTTAACATGTCATTTATATACAACAGCAAGGCATTAAGACAGATTATTAAGAGTATAAAAAAAAAATATCCATAAGTGTCTCACGAGTAGTCTAATGAGCATATTGCTCGAACTGCTTTTATAATTATCGTTTATATCAGTAAGATACACTCATAAGTGTTGTTTCTTGTTCCTGACGAAGACACATTGGTCCTAACGCAAGCTTTTATTTTTTTATTTTGATTTGGTATTTTTCACTCCCACGTAAAACTGACAGGTACATGTTGTAATCACCATTTCTTTAATAAAATAACAATAATTGACAAGGTTCTAATTTATTACAGCACGCTTCATGCTATATGGATATACATGCGTGCTTGTCTTAAACTGCAATACAATCACAGAAAGAATGGGTCACTCTACATCTGTATCTCTTCACAAACAAAGGTAGACACAGTTGCTGTTGTTGAATTCCAACAAAGAGTAGATTTGTTCTTTTGTGTGCTCTGAAAAGGACGTTACATGGCGGTTTATTGTTCCTTTCTTTACACCCCGAGCGTGCTGATGAAGGTAGACCGGGGTCCACCAGGCGGTTGTGTTATGCCTGGTTTCATTTGCGTGTCGCTCATTGCTACAGCAATTACGTCGATCCATCATCTGGTTAGTCAGGCTGCCATGAAAACAGTCCACTTCCAGGGAAAACTGCGGCGTAGTCTAGGTGAGGGTTTTGGCCAGTATAATTTTACTGACCCTGACTAACATGTCTGATCAGTATGTTTCACCTGACCCTGACTAACATGTTAGATCAGTATGTTTCACCTGACCATGACTAACATGTCAGATCAGTATGTTTCACCTGACCCTGACTATCATTTCTGATCAGTATGTTTCACCTGACCCTGACTAACATGTCTGATCAGTATCTTTCACCTGACCCTGACTAACATGTCTGATCAGTATCTTTCACCTGACCCTGATTAACATGTCTGATCAGTAAGTTTTGTTTGACCAGTCGTTAGTCGTCCTACCCGTTGAAATGGGACTTTTGTAAACTAATTCAGACTTGTGTTTGGTTATTTCAGGGCGCACGATGAGATCAAATTTACCCTAGTTGATTCCGGAAACCCTTACTGAGGAGAATGACTAAGCTCACTGCACCTCCATGCATGTCACAAAGGCGCCTGGAGAGAGTTGTGCACAGGTTTAGCAACCACATTGTGTAAAACAAATTACTACATGAGCTACCTTTAGAAAAATGAGGTACTTCCTAAAGAATGTAAACTGAAGTGCAGCTCCTATACTCCGACTGGAGTGAAAAAGGAACAAGTGGGCAAGAAAAGTCACGAGACTAACCCATTCGTCAGGTACCCATTTACAGCTGGGTCACCTGAAGAATGAATCATTCCAGAAACGAACCACGCCCAGATCTGTTGATGTCCGTCCGTGATTTCGACGCTCCACGTAAATCAAGAAGGCACAACAAAGCTGCAGATGGAGGGTGTCATTCGCAGCTCTGCTTCTCAGTGAACCAGATGGAGGGTGTCATTCGCAGCTCTGCTTCTCAGGGAACCAGATGGAGGGTTTTATTCACAGCTCTGCTTCTCAAGGAACCAGATGGAGTGTGTTATTTGCAGCTCTGCTTCTCAGGGAACCAGATGGAGGGTGTCATTCACAGCTCTAAGCTTCTCAGGGAACCAGATGAAGGGTGTCATTCACAGCTTCAAGCTTCTCAGGGAACCAGATGAAGGGTGTCATTCACAGCTCTAAGCTTCTCAGGGAACCAGATGAAGGGTGTCATTCACAGCTCTAAGCTTCTCAGGGAACCAGATGGAGGATGTCATTCACAGCTCTAAGCTTCTCATGGAACCAGATGACGGGTGTCATTCACAGCTCTAAGCTTCTCAGGGAACCAGATGAAGGGTGTCATTCACAGCACTAAGCTTCTCAGGGAACCAGATGAAGGGTGTCCTTCGCAGCTCTAAATTTCTCAGGGAACCAGATGGAGGGTGTCATTCGCAGCTCTGCTTCTCAGGGAACTAGATGGAGGGTGTCATTCGCAGCTCTGCTTCTCAGAGAACCATATGGAGGGTGTCATTCGCAGCTCTGCTTCTCAGGGAACTAGATGGAGGGTGTCATTCGCAGCTCTGCTTCTCAGGGAACCATATGGAGGGTGTCATTCGCAGCTCTGCTTCGCAGGGAACCAGATGGATATGGTAAAGTCAGGCTAGCATCTAACAGGTAGTTATGTTGAGCTTTTTTCTGCGTGCTAAGGTGCACTTTGTGTGTCCTAACAGAAACTGATATCGGGGATGTAATGTTAGAGACTTTACAGTTCTAAACCCCCACCTTTTGTGAGCTGGATTGGACAAAATTCACTTTCTCGCTGTTTTTTTTAACTTTCCAATAAAACAAGGTATACATATACAGCTGGGTTTAATGGTCCATGTAGTAATGGGAATCAAACTTGGTGCATTTGCTCCAACAGGATAGCGTACTACTACTTGACCACTCTTGACTGACCCTGTGCGGACGCCGTTTTGAATAATCTATTCTATACGGGTACAAGATACTTGCACATACTCAAGTACGAGTATGTAACTGACAGCGAGAGTTCAGCGAGAACTAATTTCAGCACCAAAATTAGGGCACCGTGCCAGAATGTTAAATATTACGCTTCCCAATTCATTTCTCGGCTTACATCGTTGATTTGCTCAACGGTCCAAGAACTGGTCGATACGGGGTTGTTCGGGTAGCGGGTGGTCGAGTTGATGGAAACCAAGTCGGTTAGCACATTGTACTGATCCTGTATGTTATTCTAGTCAAACATTGGATTAACATAGTTTGAGATAGCCGGGAAAGTTGAGCTTCTGCTACTGCTTAGCTGCCACTTTGAAAAATTGTTCCAACAGTTATGGTTTGACGGTGATAATAAGACCCACATAGATGGATGATATACGCACGCACGCACGCACGCACGCACGAACCCGCCCGCCCGCCCGCCCGCACGCACGCACGCACGCACGCACGCACGCGCACACACACACACACACACACACTCACACACACACACACACACACACACACACACACACCCACACACACACACACACACACACACCCACACACACACACACACACACCCACACACACATATATGTATTATTCCTTTGTCTATCCTGTACTATTCCTTTGTCTATCCTGTACTATTCCTTTGTCTATCCTGTACTATTCCTTTGTCTATCCTGTATTATTCCTTTGTCGATGTTTTCTTGCACTACTTTCTGTCTCTCCTCCTCTCTTTATCTCTTTCTATTTCAATATTTTTCTAATAATATAAAATCAAATTGTAATTTAGAATATATATTTGTCCCATGTATTTGTCCCATTTTAGTAGTTCGATTTAATCCGATAAAATATCGTATGAAAGGAACATCTTTTTTACATTCGTTATTCTTATCATGTTCTGATGAAGTATAAGCTGTAGCTATTACTGTGTTCATTTTTCCACGTTTGAAGCTGATAAAATAACACAAGAAACAGTTAATTTCCTTCATACTCTTCCCCCTTCCGTTACAGTAAGGTTTGGCTGTTATTTATTGTTCTAGATTGCGTGATTATGTCTTCACAGCAGCAAAAAGCTGCAAGTAACAAGTTTATTTCCACTGCTGGGGTTCCCTAGATAGACTTATAGGGATAATGAATAAAGACCGTTTGCCCATGCAGTCGCAGCAGAGTGTACAGATGATGTTTGAATGCACCCACTATGAAATGAACATGATTTACCGCTGTTTTAACCAGTGTCCATTTGTCAAGAACCAAGTTGTCTACCAACTTAGCCATCCTCTTGTCTGTCTGACTCAACAATATATAATTAGTCGATTTGTTTTCACTAATTTAGGTTTTAACTTGCTCCTCTAATTTGTGCAACTCCACAGAATTAAATTGACAATACAGCAATCAGCAGGCACGTACACAAAATAATGAAGCACGTACAGAGTCTCCAGAATCTCTAATTTGATAGAGTCGTGCCAGAATCTCTTCTTTGATAGAGTCGTGCCAGAATCATGTCAAGTAAAAGATCAGATTTCAAAATTTTTTAGTCTCGTGCACTCTTTCTACAATTTGTCAGAAAATCATGCCCTAACCCGTCTTCCATCATATGTCAGAAAATCATGCCCCATTTCCACCATATGTCAGAATAGTATGCAGCTACCCCCACTCCAAAGTAGGTATGTGCTGTTTACACGAGAAGTGACGTCATCATGTAAATCGTACGTATGTTCACTTGTTGCAGTTTGGTCCGGTTTCATTTAAACACTCCTTGTATATATATATATATATATATATATATATATATATATATATATATATATATATATATATATATATAGTTAGGAATACCGTCCATTTGTGCCGCAGAGCGACGTAGGGAGCTTAGCTGCCTGTTAAGAGTCTGTGGTGTTGCACCCGTTCGTTGCAAATCCGTGTCGTTACAGGATCACTCTTAGGTCATTTATCAATCTGCTGCGGGGAATCCCACGTGATATGTAGCCATATCTTCATGTTCTGTAGGTCAGCAGCTGTTGATCAGGCTTCATTTGCAAGAGAAAACGAACCATCGTACTTTCTGTCTGGAAATGCATTCAACGCATGGAATAGTTTGGACAGAATTATGATTGTCCTCATTACTTACTTACTTAGTCGCTCCTCTTCTACCGTGAGGTGTAGAGGTTATTGTCCTCATTACTCCCCATATGTACCTGATGACACCGATGACCTTCCTCAGGCATTCCATTTTACACCTCCACATTTTACTGGACGATGCCTTGGGCAAGGATGAAGTCTGTCACCGGTAATCGTTATCAATGACTGTTTTGTACTCAAGCTGATGTTCAAATGCTTGAGAGTTCAAGTCACAACAGATGCTCTCTGATTTCTATTTCCAATTTCTATTCGCGGAAAAAAAATACGTACATATATAAATCAAAAGATAGTTTGAATAGGTAATTCCTACGTTGTATAAATAGATAGATAGATAGATATACTTACATGCAGACATATATATATATATATATATATATATATATATATATATATATATGTATATATATATATACATATAGATAGATACATATATATATATATATATAGCTAGCTAGACTGACAGATAGATAGACAGACAGACGAATAGATATACAGATAGATGAATATACATATATATCTTTATATTTATATATATATATATATATATATATATATAAATATATATATATATATAAAGATATATACATAGCTATATAGATATATAGATAAACATATAGATAGATATATAAATAGATAGATAGATATATTTATATATAGATGGATGGATAGATAGATAGATAGATAGATAGATAGATAGATAGATAGATAGATAGACAGAGAGAACGAAACAAAGAAGTACACTGAAAGAGAAATAAAAACATAAAGAATTGAGATCCAGAGACAGTGACACAGACAGTTTGGTTTAAGTTCTCAAACTCAATATTTACTTCGCCTTCGGTACTTTCTCATATCTTTGGGCATTAACAACTTAAATACCAAAAGAAAAAGCAAATGTGAATATATATGTATATGTTTTTGTATGTGTGTGTGTGTAAATATTTACTCCAGTAGTTCCCTGGGTAATATAACAAGACCACGTTTCTTCCCCAGCAAATCATAACTTGCAGCTAAGGAGTGGTAAGCGCAACCTTGGTGCTTCATTATTTTAAAGTCATTGCCTCGATTCCACACTGTGAACGACAATAATGAATGTTCCCCAATATTTATCCCTGCTGCCCTTTTCACTACGTCCTTTACATTCTGGCAAATTTTGATTGATATCTACTGTGACTTATTTTATTTGTTTCTTCCCTCAGATATTCACAATATTTTGACAAGTTATCTCTTTTTTTTGCGAACTCTAAAACACTTGAATTACACATTGGAGTTTTTGTGATTTAGTTTGTTTCTTCCATCTTAGTTGGCATTTCCTTGGTTTCTTCCATCTTAGTTGGCATTTCATTGGTTTCTTCCATCTTAGTTGGCATTTCTATAGTTTCTTCCATCTTAGTGGGCATTTCCTTGGTTTCTTCCATCTTAGTTGGCCTTTCCTTGGTTTCTTCCATCTTGGCATTTTCTTGGTTTCTTCCATCTTAGTTGGCATTTCCTTGGTTTCTTCCATCTTAGTTAGCATTTCCTTGGTTTCTTCCATTTTAGTTTGGTATTTCCTTGGTTTCTTCCATCTTAGTTGGCATTTACTTGGGTCCTTCAATCTTAGTTGGCATTTCCTTAAAAGCAGTATCATCTACGGCAACCTAAAGAAACTGTACACTGGAAGAGTGAGACCAATTCTCGAGTATGGCATTGCGACATGGACAACAGCAGCAAAGGCGAACTTTGACAAAATTAGCATACTTCAAAACCAAGCCATGAGAGTTATAACAGGAGGCATGAAGTCAACGCAAGTTGTAGAACTTGAAAAGATTACAAAACTGCAATCCATGACCGACAGAAGAGACTGTAAGGCCCAGCAGCAATCAGAAAAAATCAGAAGACGGACAGACCATCCAATGCACCAGAGACTAAATAATTTTGGAAATGGGAAACTAAAGCTGAGAAACTTTGCAGAAATAGCCAAAGCAAAGATGAACGAAGACCCTTTGAATGCATTAACAACACCAAAGCCCTTCCCTACTGTACGCAAACCTACCTGGAGGCAGCATATCATTCCGGAGGTGGTAGAAAATATACCAGGTATTGGAAAAAAGAACAGCCAGACTGAAAAAAATGAAGAGACATAACCCTGAGTTACATAACGAAAAACTACCCAAGCATGGACTGGACCCATGCATACACGGACGTCTCTGTAACAAAGACAACACAGAACGGAGGGGCAGGGGTATTCCTGAGCCTACCAAATGGTAGGAAAACAACACTATCAGTGGCAACTGGAAAATACTCAAGCAATTTCAGAGCGGAGGCAGAGGCACTGAGGGCTGCAGTAGAAGAAATGATGACATGCAAAAGAAATGAAAGCCATATAGTCCTGTTTACAGATGCCCTGGCCGTAGTCACAGCACTAAAAAGCCAGAAAAATACTGAACTTAATGATTTAAGAGCAGTACTCTGTCAACCATGCCAGCAGTCAACACCAAAAATAGTAGTGGTACAGTGAGTTCCATCCCACTGTAACATCCAAGGGAACGAGGAGGCAGACAAACTGGCAAAAGAAGGTGCAAGACTACCACAACCAGATACTATTGTGACATACGAAGAGTCAAAAAGGCTTATTAGAGCTAGATACATGACCAAATGGGAAACAGAACATACTGGCTACACAAAAAACGATGCCTATTACCAGTTGAACAGAAGAGAGCAGGTCGTGGTCTTCAAACTTCGCACTGGCCACAATAGACTGGGGTACCACCTATTCAATAAATTAAAGATAGGTGGCACTGACGAATGCTCGTGCGGTACTGGGAAAATGACCGCTGAACATCTGCTGCAAAACTGCCCGACATACGAGGATCAGAGAAAGCAGATGTGGCCTTCACCAGTGGCAACACTAGAAAAGCTCTATGGTAGTGTCGACAGCCTCAGGATGACCGCTGCTTTTTTCGAAAAAATACAGGTTGACGTCTGACAGCGTACGAAGAAGAAGAAGAAGAAGATCTACGGCAACCGGTCAAGCAATATATTTGTGAAACTTTATATCTTGGAAAATATTGACAACACAGTCAAAGAGTTATAGCATGAAAATAAACACATTAAAGACAAAGATGATAGTAGAAGCCGATTAATATAGACAAAAAATGTAGTAGTAGCCGAATAACATAGACAAAGATTATAGTAGTTGCCGATTAATATAGACAAAAAATGTAGTAGTAGCCGAATAACATAGACAAAGATTATAGTAGTTGCCGAATAACATAAACAAACATTATAGTAGTAGCCGAGTAGAATAGACAAACATTATAGTAGTAGCCGAGTAGCATATACAAACGAATATAATCATCAATTGAGAAATAGTCGAACAAGTACACAAGTTTACATATTTAGAGTAAATAATCACAGAAGATAACCGCAATGACACGAGAATTAAGACGAGGATTGCAATGGCATAAAAGGCCTTCAGAGAAGAACATAAATTACTAATCGCAAAAAAAATATAAGGATATGACTAAGGTATTGTATAGTCACTGTTCGTGTTGGGTTAATTGCACTACATGGATCTGAAACACGGACGCTGTCAAAGAAAGATGAAAAAAGCTTGGAAACGTTTGAAATGTGGTGCTACCGTAAAATTGAACGAGTGAGTTGGACAGAAAGAATATCCAGTAACAAAGTTTTCACTGAGACAAGCACACGAGGGCAACATATGAATACAATACAAAAGTGAAGATTTAAATTGGCTATGACTCAATATGCAACATAAAGTCTGTTACAGAAGATTCAAGAGGGCAGAGAGAAAAGAGTTGCCAAGACTCAAATTTACATAACGGGCATGCAGAGACATCAAAGTAGGAATACGCTTGTACTGAATTGAAAAGAGCTGAACAGGGTAATGTTAAATGGAGAAACATGCTACCAGTCTTAGGAATGATCTATCAAAAGTTGGTTGAGTTAAGCCAAATACAGTGTTGAGTCTATGGATCAATACCAAGAGAAGGGGCATGAGTTTATATAGTTAGCTCAAAAGAGTAAACATCATCATCAACATCATCATGCACCATATCCTTTGCAGAACTTAGCTATCACGACAGCCTGTCTGTAGGAAATTATGTCTTCCACCAGTCTTCCGGTCTTCTCCAAGGTCAAATCCAGCGTCTCCTTGATGTCCCGAGTCCATCGTCTTCTCGGTCGGCCCCTGGCTCTCTTTCCAGTGACCATGCCCTCCATAACCACTCTCTCCCGTCCGTTGTGTCGTTTGACGTGTCCAAAAAACATAAGTTTTCTGATCATTTCATCATTTATGAGGCTATTCTTCTCTACATTCAGTTCTTGCGGAATGGATTTGTTTGTTTCTTTCTGTGTCCACGGGATTTTCAGGACTCTTCTATAGCACTATGTCTCAAAAGCACTGATCTTTGCTCTTAGTGCCTTTTGAATCGTCCATGTTTCACATCCATAGGTTGCCACAGAAAAAATGCATGTTCTTAGGACCATTAGTTTTAGTTCCATGTTTATATTATGCCATGTGTTCTGCATATTCTTTCTCTTCTGCATTGCCATAGTCAGTCGTCTCTCACTTCTTTTGTACAGTCTCCATTGTTGTGTAGTATTGATCCCAGATATTTAAAATGGGCAACATTTTCAATCTCAGCGATCTCGATTGTAGGATGGAGTTGTGTCTAGTCAGTTGTCATTATTTTAGTTTTGTTTTGTATTCAGGTAGAAATTCTGGGCTTTTCTGTGTTTCTGGACTGATGTAATTATAAAAAGTAAAAGAGTAAACATACTCTTTAAACAACAACATCTGTTGGTGAATTGGCTTTACGAACATGAAAAACATAATTAATGAATAATAATAGACAGCGCACTTATTTTTCCGCTTGCCACCTTTGGGAATTGTACATCCTTCTGGTTTAAATACTAGTGCCCCATCCTTTCCGCCTGCTTGATGCGATGATGAATATAACATTTAAATTGAATCTAAAATTGCTACCGTAAGTTCCATTATCCATTAAGGCTTTTCCACAGCCAGAGCGAGTCCTTTTCAACTGTTTCCCCCAAGGTCTTTCATTACTTTTGTATTGCTAGCATCGAACTTTCAGTGACTTTCATTATAATGTTGTTCACTAGAGTCAATGGAATTCAATCTGACAATTTCACACATGTTGCCTAGATACTGTCTTTTTGGCATCATTTTCATCGATACCGTCGTAGACAAATTAATATTCGCAATACATGAACTTTTATGTGAAAATAATGCGGCCTCAAAAACCAATTAAGTCTAGAATGTGTCTTGTATTACCTGCGGTATAACGAATGAACAAGCCTCTTGTAGATGGCGTTCATTTGGAGCGTATATATAGCTTTATTCAGCAGTTGCGGCGCAGTATACAGGCTAAGATTTTAATTCAGCAAATGGAGACGGCGTGGGCTAGTGGTTAAGTGACACGGCTCACAAACCGAAGGTGCTGGGTTCGATCCCCATCATAGCACCGGCCGTTACCCCGGGGAAGCAAATCCTTAGAAAATGCAGGAGGAAGAAGACCCGTACATAAAATGCACGCGAAAGTCGGATGCACTGGGCCGACAGGCGCAAAATAAAAACCACAGTGCAACGCACACCGCCTTGAGAAATAGAGAAATAAGGCGAACGAAAAAAAAATATTTCAGCATATGATAAAAATAACGTTAAGTCCTTTCCGTGGTTAGACTCCACATATCAGAAACCATTAAATTAACCGCTGTGTCAAGGGTTCCAGCACATGAATCTGTACATCACAGACATTCAATGTAGAACGAGAAAACCCGACACAGGGGAAAGGCATCATACATGCTTTTAAAAAAAATTTTTGAGAATTATAACACATACTCGATTCAGACAGTCAAGTGCATGAATATAAGAACATACATAATTAAGTCATTAAAGTAGAAACTGAAAGAAAATACTCAAACTTAATATAGTATATCAAGAAATAATATTAAGGACAAGACTTGATATGCTGGGTAATGCGACGTGAGGTAGTCTTATCATCAAATGAAGCCCCTCCACCCCTCCTCAATCTCCTCTCTCCTCCTTATGACTCCAACTGAAGAAATGTTCCGGTAATTTTATCTTCTTGAAATTTAAAAGAGGTGGGTAATGACTAACAATGGACATCCTACTATTGCCAATTTTTTGGTCGTTATTTCACCTTCAAAACTTGGGGACGGGACCCACACTCTTCTTGAGGCCTGTCTGGTGTCACGACCACAATCTTCTTGTTGCCTGTCAGGTGTCACGACCACAATTATTTTGTTGCCTGTCAGGTGTCAGGACCACAATCTTCTTGAGGCCTGTCTGGTGTCACGACCACAATCATCTTGTTGCCTGTCAGGTGTCACGACCACAATCCTCTTGTGGCCTGTCAGGTGTCACGACCACAATCTTCTTGTTGCCTATCAGGTGTCACGAACACAATATTCTTGTTGCCAGCAAGTGTCACGAATACAATATTCTTGTTGCCAGCAAGTGTCACGAACACAATATTCTTGTTGCCTGTCAGGTGTGCCGACCACAATCTTCTTGTTGCCTGTCAGGTGTCACGACCACAATCTTCTTGTTACCAGTAAGTGTCACGACCACAATCTTCTTGTTGCTTGTCAGGTGTCACGACCACAATCATCTTTTTGCCAGCCAGGAGTCACATGCATTCATCCTGTCCCCTTAAATTGATAACAAAACTAGCAGTTCAGTTGTATATAAACTTGTAATTCTACATTACGTTTTAGCTGTATATAAACTTGTCATTCTACATTACATTTAGTTGTATATAAACGTGTTACTCTACATTACATTTCAGTTGAATATAAACTTGTTACCCTACATTATATTTTAGTTGTATATAAATTTGTTATTCTACATTTCATCGCAGTTAAATATAAACGTGTTACCCTACATTATATTTCAGTTGTATATAAACTTGTTACGCTACATTGCATTAATGGGGAGGTCGACGTAACATTTGATCAGGCAAAATATACTAATCAGACATGTTAGTGAGGGTCAGGGGAAAACATACTGGACAAGACACTCACTTCGGCTTCCTAGTAGCCCTTCCTGAAAACGGGCTGTTTTCATGGCAGCCTGGCTAACGAGGTGAGGGATTGGCGTGATCCCCGTAGTAGTGAGCGAAACGCAGATGAAGCCAAGCATAGCACAATCACCTGGAAGACTCCGGTCTACTTTCATCAACACGCTCGGGATGTGAAGAAAGCTATTGCAGCCCGTCGCTTAACGTCCTTTTCAGTGCGCACAAAAGAGTAACCTACTCATTGTGGGCATTCGCAAACAACAATATTCCAAGAATAATGTTCTCTTAGACGTCTGAGGCATGTTGCGTCGGTCGGTTACATCCAAGATCCACAGCTGTGGCGTGGTTGCAGGCCTCGTTCAGTGCGGGGGAGG
Organism: Ariolimax columbianus; assembly: GCA_036924085.1. Classification (NCBI taxonomy): domain Eukaryota; kingdom Metazoa; phylum Mollusca; class Gastropoda; order Stylommatophora; family Arionidae; genus Ariolimax; species Ariolimax columbianus. The sequence continues at coordinate 19,718,540 of JAVGWX010000004.1, read as the reverse complement.
AGGCTGCTACTTTCTGGAGCCATACTGTTCGGGGACGGCCTCTTCTGCGCCTCCAGCTGGTCCGGGGGAAGACTTTTGGCGCTAAGGAACGACTTGTGTAGTATCTTGTGGGCATGGGTTTCCTAGTCCAGGCGTACAACATGACCAAACAAAGAAACTACATTCCATTGCAGTTGTATATAAACGTGTTAGTCTACATTCCATTGAAGTTATATATAAACGTGTTACAATGTATTACATTTTAGTTGTATATGAACTTGTTACCATACATTCCATTTCCTTTGTATACAAACGTGTTACATTGCAGTTCTCTCATACTTACCTACTTTCCGTGTCCTGCAAACTCACCAAGTATTTAACCAGAAATCAACCGTCTTGGAATCACTATCGAGAAACTTTGTCAGTTTGTGAGGTTCGTCAAAAGCTAGCGCGTATAGACAATCTAGACAAATCGTCTCGCTCGAGGTCCTTCTCTGGCAATGAGCTTTGGACCGGCAATTGGAAAGCTGAAATCGTGCCTAAAGGCCCTGTCCTCGCTCGACCAACCGGTCGGAGAAGGGCAGGCCGGCAGGCATAAATGGTCTCCAGTACGAGTGAAAATCATCGCCGAGGCCGTTGGGATCCGTTCTGCACAGAGCGCTGCCATCCCTACCCAAGCGAGCCCGGTCGGTCGGTTGGTGTGTGTACGGGCCCCTGCCAGGCAGTCCTAGGTCGACGGAGTGAGGGACGGAACAACCGTCCGTCCGTCCGTCAGTCGGTCCCTGCGGACGTCCTCGTGAGGCTTTTTACACATCTATCTCCGACCGGTGTGTGTGTGTGGCTCGTCTCCGACAGCTATCTGGTTGATCCTGCCAGTAGTCATATGCTTGTATCAAAGTTTAAGCCATGCATGTCTAAGTTCACACTGTCTCACAGTGAAACTGCGAATGGCTCATTAAATCAGTCGAGGTTCCTTAGATGACACGATCCTACTTGGATAACTGTGGTAATTCTAGAACTAATACATGCTTACCAAGCTCCGACACTCGTGGAATGAGCGCTTTAAATTTAATTTCAAAACCAATCATCGTTTCCTCTCGCGGGATTGGGGCGTCCCCACTGGTAACTCTGGATAACTTTGTGCTGATCGCATGACCTCATGTGCCGGCGACGCATCTTTCAAATGTCTGCCCTATCAAATGTCGATGGTACGTGACATGCCTACTATGTTTGTAACGGGTAACGGGGAATCATGGTTCGATTCCGGAGAAGGAGCATGAGAAACGGCTACCACATCCAAGGAAGGTAGCAGGCGCGCAACCTACCTACTCCTGGCACGAGGAGGTAGTGACGAAAAATAACAATACGGGACTCTTTCGAGGCCCCGTAATTGAAATGAGTACACTTTAAAACCTTTAACGAGGATCTATTGGAGGGCAAGTCTGGTGCCAGCAGCCGCTGTAATTCCAGCTCCAATAGCGTATATTAAAGTTGTTGCAGTTAAAAAGCTCGTAGTTGGATCGCAGGCGGGCGGTCCGGCTCGCGCCGGTTCACTGCCCGTTGTCTCCTGCACTACCTACCGTCTGCCGGCTCTCTCCCGCAGGTGCCTTTCGCTGAGAGTCCCGGGTGGCCGGCGCGTTTACTTTGAAAAAATTAGAGTGTTCAAAGCAGGCCTCGACTACCTGTATAATGGTGTATGGAATAATGGAATAGGACCTCAGTTCTATTTTGTTGGTTTTCGGAACTGGAGGTAATGATTAACAGGGACAAACAGGGACAATCGTAATGCGGCGTTAGAGGTGAAATTTTTGGATCGCCGCAAGACGAGCTAATGCGAAAGCATTTGTCAAGAAGGTTTTTATTAATAAAGAACGAAAATCAGAGGCGCGACGGCAATCAGATATTGTCGTAGTTCTGACCATAAACGATGCCGACTAACTTGTCAATTATACATTCAAATTTTTCCCTGGATCCGAAAGAGAAAAATGGTAAGTACGTGGTTCTATATCACACAACCCTGTCAGGGATGAAGTATTAGAGACTTCCTTGTACGAGGTTTCAACATTTGTTGATGTGAGATGATCAGATCCTTTCTTCGCTGTCTTGGCTTCCGTGACGATAGATCCGATAACTTAACTTAACGTCTTTATCCTGATTTAAAAGACTCTGCAGTCTGTATACAACCACTTTCCTTTACTTCACTTAATCTAACAATAATTATGCACGTCCAATTTATTCTTAAATGCATTAATTGACTCCGCTATTGCCTGTTGCAATATATTCCAAACATTCACCACTCTCTGGCTAACAAAATATTTTCTAGTATCTAATCTGGATCTTTCTTTAATTAATCGCTGTAGTTATGTTCCATATTGAATCTACCAATTTGAATGAGTATACATTTATCTAAATTAAACTCCATTTGCCAGCTCTAAGACCATACCCGAAATTTATCTAACTGCAATCAGGACCATGCATTGAACATGGATCTTTGTCGCCAGTCTTCTAACCATACTTTTACTCAGACTCGAGACATTTAGGAGCCAAAGATAACTAGATAATTATGTGGCATTCAAGCTTATAAAAAAAACAACTTGTTTCTTAGAAGACATCAAAGAGATTCTGTAAAGACGAGTCTGTAATTTGACAAACTCGATAAGCATATGTACAAGGTGCATCGAGTCTATGGACACCGCTTTGAAACGTGTGTATCGATCACATGATTGGAGAGTTGGAAACGATCACTCTTTGACTGTTAGGAAGATTGCTTCTCGACGAGATTGGTAACGTTACATGTAGAGACAGAGCCGTGTAGGTAACAGAGTAAACTGTTTGGGATTTGGCTGTCTGGTGGCACACAATTTGGAACTGTGCTATTGTATGTGCACTATATGGGAGCATATTGTATGGTAACATGTTATGTGGGAGAATACTGTATGGTGTCAAATTTTATGGGAGAACACGGTATTATGTTACACTATATGAATAAACACTGTATTGCCATACCGTGTTCTTTCAGATAGTGTAATACAATACATTATTCTCTCTTATAGTATGATACCATACAGTATTCTCCCATATAGTATGAAGCCCTGCAATATGTTCCCATATGGTATAATACAACGCAGTATTCTCCCATATAGTAATACAAAACAGTATTCTCCCATTGTACTATATGGGAAAATACTGCATGGTATCATACTATAGTGGAAAATACTGTATAGTTGAATGCTATATAAGATAATACTGTACTGTACCATGCTATATGAGAGAATAGAGAATTCTGAATGGTAGGATACTATAAGGAAGAATAATGTACAGTACATATTACATGGGAAAATACTATATTGGAGCATACCGCCTGTGAGTTTACTATATTCGAGAATACTGGATGGTATTATACACTATATTGGATAATACTGTATGGGAGAATATTTTTTGGGATTCCTATTATGTGGAATAATACTATATGGAAATTATACTGTAAGGGAACATACTAAATGATATTTTACGGTATTTAGGGTATGCGACTTAGGAGGTATACTACTCTGGTGGTATACAACTTAAGAGATATACTACCTAGAGTATATTTTTTGTGGTACAACTTTTGGGCGCACTACATATAGCCACACTTTGTGGCATTCTGCTTTTTAAAAAATCAATCAATAACTTTGGAACATACTATTTTGGGCAATAATACTTTAGGACATACCATTTTGGATAATCATTTTTTGGATTAAACTCATATGGGATATACTTCATTTGGACATCTACCTTTGGATGTATACTACTTTGTGACATACTATTTAAGAGCATACTGTTTTTTGGCGAGAGGTATACACTTCTTTGAGGAGAACTTTAAAAAAAAACTTTAAGCTGGGGCTCGACTTCATTGCCTCGGAATTTCTCCCTATTTTAGATCGGTCTCTCTCGGCAGATCCCATCTGTCGAGAGCATCGCACAAAGCACGAACTCCGTAGCTCCAGCGATGAACCCAGGGATCTCCGGAAAGAATTGACATCATGGACCGACCGTGGCAGCTCGAAATCGAACCCCGACCGTCTGAACACGAGGCAAGCGGCTTGACCACTTCGCCACCTGAGGAGAACTACTTGGGTGTATTTTGGAGCGTACTATTTACCGGTACACTATTTTGGAGCCTACTATTTAGTTTTATACTATTTAAGAGATAGCAATTTAGTAGTATACTATTTAAGTACACCGTCAATTTTCACGGTGAGTCCTCAGAGGAGTTCGCAATCAAGTGCGGAGTAAAACAAGGCTGTGTACTTGCTCTAACTCTCTTTGGAATATATCTCTCACTTCTCTTGAATCGTGCATTTCGTGACCAGGAAGGTGGTATCTTCATTCACTCTCGCACATATAGTGGCCTATTCAATTCCTAAAGGCTGAAAGCCAAGACCAAAATAAACAGGATGCGGATGAGAGAGCTGCTCTTTGCGGATGATGCCGCAATTACGACTCACTCAGAGGAGGAATTGCAAAGCTTACTATCTGCATTTCCTGATGCCTGCTGTGAATTCGGGTTAACAATCAGCAAAACGAAAACAGGGTGCAAACAAACGACCAGTATTCTCCATTCACGATGAGGCTCTCAATGTAGTAAATAATTTTGCGTACTTGGGATCCTCAGTCAATAATAAACTATCCTTCGACCAAGAGATCAATATCAAGATAGGATAGGCAGCAACAACAATGAGCAGATTAACAAAAAGTGTCTGAGAGAACAAGAAGTTCACAAGAAGCAAACAAAACACTTGTTTACATGACCTGTGTCCTCATCACTCTTCTTTATGGCAGTGAGACATGGTCTACCTACATGCACCAGGAGAGGTGGCTAAACAGCTATCACATGAGGTCTACCTACATGCACCAGGAGAGGTGGCTAAACAGCTATCACATGGGGTCTACCTACATGCACCAGGAGAGGTGGCTAAACAGCTATCACATGAGGTCTACCTACATGCACCACGAGAGGTGGCTAAACAGCTATCACATGAGGTCTACCTACATGCACCAGGAGAGGTGGCTAAACAGCTATCACATGAGGTCTACCTACATGCACCAGGAGAGGTGGCTAAACAGCTATCACATGAGGTCTACCTACATGCACCACGAGAGGTGGCTAAACAGCTATCACATGAGGTCTACCTACATGCACCAGGAGAGGTGGCTAAACAGCTATCACATGAGGTCTACCTACATGCACCAGGAGAGGTGGCTAAACAGCTATCACATGAGGTCTACCTACATGCACCAGGAGAGGTGGCTAAACAGCTATCACATGAGGTCTACCTACATGCACCAGGAGAGGTGGCTAAACAGCTATCACATGAGGTCTACCTACATGCACCAGGAGAGGTGGCTAAACAGCTATCACATGAGGTCTACCCACATGCACCAGGAGACGTGGCTAAACAGCTATCACATGAGGTCTACCTACATGCACCAGGAGAGGTGGCTAAACAGCTATCACATGAGGTCTACCTACATGCACCAGGAGAGGTGGCTAAACAGCTATCACATGGGGTCTACCTACATCCACCAGGAGAGGTGGCTAAACAGCTATCACATGAGGTCTACCTACATGCACCAGGAGAGGTGGCTAAACAGCTATCACATGAGGTCTACCTACATGCACCAGGAGAGGTGGCTAAACAGCTATCACATGAGGTCTACCTACATGCACCAGGAGAGGTGGCTAAACAGCTATCACATGAGGTCTACCTACATGCACCAGGAGAGGTGGCTAAACAGCTATCACATGAGGTCTACCTACATGCACCAGGAGAGGTGGCTAAACAGCTATCACGTGAGGTCTACCTACACGCACCAGGATAGGTGGCTAAACAGCTATCACATGAGGTCTACCTACATGCACCAAGTGAGGTGGCTAAACAGCTATCACATGAGGTCTACCTACACGCACCAGGAGAGGTGGCTAAACAGCTATCACATGAGGTACCTGCGCAGAATCCTGGAGGTGTAAGGTGGGGGTTGGGTAACAAGACAAGATCACCAACGCAGAGGTATTGAAGAAAACAGGCACTGTCACAATATTGTCCATGCTTAGTCTTCGAAGGCTCCGATGGCTGGGACACATTCGGAGGTTGGATAATGGCAGAATACCAAAATATCTGCTCTATGAGGAATTACAGTTGGGGAAAAGGTCTCGGGACCGGCCACTACATCGGTACAAGAATGTATGCAAGCGGGATATGAATGATGCAGGCATCGATTTAGAATCATAGAAACAGGACGTCATCGATCGTGTTACATGGAGGGGAAGAAATAAAGACAAAGGAGGTATTGATTGCTGATAGGCCAAGGACTCAGCGTTTGATAAGACACGCCATACCATGTGATGCCGCAAACGGTCAAGTCTTACCTTGCACACACTGTTGAAGACGCTTCTCTGGCTGGATTCGTCTTACGAGTCACATTTGTAACCGTCATGGACTGTAGTTGGATACTTTTTTTTTTCAAAGCACAGTTACTATCTTTTGATAAGACGGAAAGAGTCAATGATTTAAGAGCATAAAATTTAATGCAATACTATTTTAGACCATACTATTTAGTGGTAATCTATTTTAGACCAAACTATTTAGTCGTAATCTACTTTAGACCATACTATTTAGTGGTAATCTATTTTACACCATACTATTTAGTGGTAATCTACTTTAGACCATACTATTTAGTGGTAATCTATTTTAGACCATACTATTTAGTGGTAATCTATTTTAGACCATACTATTTAGTGGTAATCTACTTTAGACCATACTATTTAGTGGTAATCTATTTTAGACCATACTATTTAGTGGTAATCTATTTTGGAGCTTACTATTTAGTGGTAATCTATTTTAGACCATACTATTTAGTGGTAATTTATTTTAGACTATACTATTTAGTGGTAATTTATTTTAGACCATACTATTTAGTGGTGATCTATTTTGGAGCTTACTATTTAGTGGTAATCTATTTTGGAGCTTGCTATTTAGTGGTATACTATTTTATAGCATATCATTTAATGGTATGCAATTTCGGAACATATATTTTCGTATTTTACTATTTTCGGGAATGCTATTTAGCGGGGTACTATTCTAGGGCATGTTATATGGAAGTATCAAGTTGGGAAGGAAATACTATTTGGAAGTATATTTCTTTGGGATATGCTACTTGAGGATGTGCTATTTTGGATCATTTTACATTCAGGCATTTTTTTTTAGGATCACTTGTACTGTGTGGAAGTATACTCGTACATGGATCTATACTTCTTGAGATCTAATACTTGGTTCATTCTGACTTGGGGGATAGTTCTTGGGTGTATAGTGCCTGTGGTATATTATTTAGGGCAAACTACTTGAGGACTTACTTTGTTGGGACATACTATTTAGGGCTACTTTAGGCATACTATTCTGGGTACACTACTTGGGAACCCACTATTTAGCTGCATCATTCTTGGAAGTATACTGCAGATAGCAGCACACATACTTCTGGTGCACGCTGCAAACCAGACATGACACGGAGAATCGGTCTTGAACTCCCTGTACATAGCCTGGACCTATCAGATGCTCTCTTTGAAGCCAAGTGGCTCCTCTATAAACCCTGTATCATCCCGATATAAACATACTACATTGGTTTATATTACTTGGAGTCATACTACTTATTGCAATATTAGTTGGATTCCCTTATTGAAGGGTCATATTACTTGGAATTATACTGCTTAGGGTTATATTAATTAGAGTCAGTCTTCGTACGATCACATCACTTGTCGTCTTACCACTTAAAGTTATATTACTTGGAGTCACGCTATTTAAGTTAGCTTGCAATTTAACTAGAATAATGTGAATAATGTAACCCCGCCATGTATAAATAAATAGCACCACGAGTTAAGATAGGAATAATGTAACCACGCAATATATAAATAAATAGTACCACGAGTTAAGATAGGAATAATGTATCCCTGGCATACATTTATTTTGGTCAATAAATAAACAGATTGTTATTTCAACCTCTGGTTTTGTTTCCCTGGATCCGTGTAACATCATGGTGATACACGGTCCAGAGGAAATAGAAAAATATACAGTCTAGACGATCTCTAGTTACGGCATCCCCTAGGAGAACTTATTGGTCTGGATATCATACGCTTGCCTTGTGTCACTTAGCGGTGTCTGCTACCCAGGGAGAAGTATTAGGATAGGAAGATGTGCATTAAGCTTGCCTGTCTGTAGTCTTGTGTTTAGGCTCTCAAAGTCAAAGAACGTGATTTATTTTTACGAAAAAGAAAGAATCACTCACTTGTGTTTATAAATATGTCCAATATATATATATATTACGCACACACATACACACACACATCAACAATCTTCAACTCACAGTGGGACATAGATCGTCAACCAATAACATCTAAGTCTGTCCAAACATATTCAACAATATAGGCCACGTTTGTCTTGCTTCCGTCGTGTTAGGCTCCAATATGTATGTACGTATATACTGGTGCTTGTATGTCAGCAAAGATTGCGCCGTAACCGGCTGTGGGTCTACATTGCTCTGCTGTTTTAGTTCATTATGGATGCCGCCAGAACATGGATTTGCCTAGAATTCACACTAGTGGACGACTTACACTTGTGTTCAGTCCATTTGAACTGGTTTATTATTTAGTTTTTTGTGATTTCTTCCGTCCGATTATCCTAATCAGAACATGTGCCTTATGAATAGCACTACGCTTAAACATGTGTCGTATTTCACGGTCTAGTCAACTGAGCTGAACTTCACGAAATTGGCTTCTGATAAATTTAGATATGCCAAACTCACTGGCACTGACCTCTTGTGGTTATGGAAAAAGGAAGACACACAATGATAGATGTTATCCTAATTAGCTGCCTTGTGGGATACCTGTTTACGAGAAAGGCTTCGGGAGTAGACCCTGACGAAAAATCTGCATCATATGCTATCTCCAGTCGTCTCGATAAATATCTTGCCACTGGTCAAAGCTAGCTCAAGACCAGTGATTTAGGTTGAGAAAAAAAAAAAGATGCAAATTCTTCCTCACTTTAATCCAAATCATCGCGCAAGTCACCCATTTCATCGAACACAGCAAGAGAAAAGACTGTCCCCACGGCTGAACAATGAGAGTGGTTTCATCACTTGTGATAGACGAACATCATGTCAGTATGAATATGTATATATATATATATATATATATATATATATATATATATATATATATATATATATATACAATGTCTTGACTATGTCCTTGTTTATTGAGCAAGCAATCCAAGTAGTCATTGCCAAACTCATGAGCAACTTGTTAGGGCGATAGAAGACTAAGCCAAATTGAGACTGAATGTCAACATGAAGAAAACAAAGCAACCTAAGCTCAACACTTTTAGCAGAGAACCAATCATGCTGGGGTAGAGCCATTGGAAGAAGTGAATACCTTTACCTTTTTTGGACAGCCCAATTGACACATCACGTGATACAGATGCAGCTATTAGATTGTGAAAAAAAGCAGTAGAAAGTGACATTCCGGACACTAAAAACATATGGAGATCCCGAGAGATCAAGACTTACACAAATACTGGAATTTTCAACGCTAGTGTCGAGTCGGTGCTTCTGATATATGAAGTGGAAACTAGGTGATCGTATATTTCATTAAACTTGGATAATATATAATACTTACATTTTAAAATGGTTTGAACGAATTCAGCTTGCTATATTTTATTCATAAATAGTTAAATTAAGATGTAATTTCACACATATGTAATATAATGTAACTGTCCAAGCTCACTTGTCAATGGTTATCCCGAAGTTACCTCACAAATGTTCATTGTTAGCGCCTCTTGTTACTCTTCAGATGTCAATGCGGTAATCTAACTCCTTCAAGACGCGTTACAGCATGTTTTCATCAATGGTCTGCACTGTAGCGGTAATGCGATCTTGGAGGAGTGGTGGTTTGAAGACAATTTTTCTACCATAATCCCATAACAAACCCACATGGTGTCATGTTCGGTGATCTAGACGACCTGTATAGAAAATGTTTATACGGACCTGTCCATTAATGTGCCAGTCTCTCATCAAGGACGTTCTTGAATGGCTGAGTGGTAGATAAACATTGTGAATTGAAATTGGACATCTACATTATATATTTGTGAAATTGCATATTAATTTGAGATAATAATGTGAGACTCACGATCTATGGCCAGCTTTCTGGCCTCTGTCACTGTCATTCTCAGAACCTCTTTAATGTACTGTACTTATTTTTTCCTCGACCTGTCTCTGCCCCAAATGCCAGGTACCATAACCTTCAGCATAATTTTGTCAAGACCATTGTGGCGTTTGATGTGGCTAAAGTATTTTAGTATCATAGACGTAATTTGTTTACTTGCCAATTATGTTCTTTGTCTAGCTCCTTTGGGATTTCTGCGTTTTTCTGTCTCATTATTCATGGATAGTGGCACTTTGGGCACTTTCATGTAGCCTTTTAACTTGAAGGATTACATTATCTTTCGTAGTGTTTGTGTGGCTGTCCATATATATATATATACATGTAGATACATATAAACATACAGACAGACACACATAAACACACACACACACACACACACACACACATATATATATATATATATATATGTAGACAGACAGGCAGACACGTAGGCATGTATTGCACACACACACACATTGATAAGACAGAAACATACTCGTGTGTATACAGACAGGCAGACACGTAGGCATGTACTGCAGACACACAAATAGATAAGACAGAAAGATACTCGTGTGTAGACAGAAGATGGCATGAGGACATTACGAAGTTGGCGAGGTTGAAGCTGACATTATTATTGGACCCATACGGACTATCCCATATATTAGATGAGTGGCAGGAAATGCTGAAACATGAATTAGTCTGTGCTGAGAAACACAATGAACTGGAAAACATCTTGTGCATAGGCTGAAGAGTAACATTTGATTCATCGATCCCCAATCTGTGACGTGAAATAGGCCGAGGAGATCCATATACGTGATACAGGAAAAGAAAATATTGTAAGAACACGCAGATGGAGAAAGAAGCACACATGGCTGGGACATGCTGGCAGAACAGAATTGCCTTGATACGTTAATGTATGAGTGGATGTAATAGGATACGACCTTTACAAACAAGGTTTTTCCGCCTCTCTTAATAGTACTGACTTCTTCCCTTTATTTATTGCTCAGCTCAGTGGTACCTTCGAGAAGTAGAAATGCAAGTTCACCTGTGATATTTCGCGTTACCCGTTTGCATTGTTCCGTTTGCATTGTTCCGTTAAACAGTAGTTTAATTTGTATTTTCTCTTCTAATATTCTTCTCGTGGTACATATACTAAAGCAAATTGACCGATGGAATAGAATAGATGTGACTTGGTATGGAGTATCGGAGAGAGAGAGAGAGAGAGACAATTGCATATTATACAATGAACAAAAAAGGATCCAATTTTAATACACACAAATAGAATAGATGTGACTTGGTATGGAGCATCGGAGAGAGAAACATGCAAGTGTGTCACAAATAACGATCCAATTTTAATACAAACAAATAGAATAGATGTGACTTGGTATGGAATATCGGAGAGAGAGATACTTATATATTGTAAAATGAACAAATAAGGATCACATTTTAATAGAAACAAATAGAAACGTGACATTATACGTCAACTCTTACACAGTTATACGTCACCGTGAGATAATATGATAATAGAAAAATGAAATAACCAAATAAGAATTGAAAGGTGAGATGATATCCGATCACCGACTGAGTTTATTCACTGACAGAGGTTAATCGAATTGTCCAGCTCTCTCAGACGTGCCGCACTTACTCGATTAGTAACGCAGTAACAGCAAACATATTTTACAAGATAAACCCAAAATAACGTTTTTATTACAAATACTCAACAAATTTTACTAGATAAACTCAATATATTTTACTAGATATACTCAACAAATTTTACTAGATATACTCAACATATTTTACTAGATATATTCAACATATTTTACTAGATAAACTCAATATATTTTACTAGATATTCTCAACATATTTTACTAGATGTACTCAACATTTTTTACTAGATAAACTCAACATATTTTACTAGATATACTCAACATATTTTACTAGATATATTCAACATATTTTACTAGATAAACTCAATATATTTTACTAGATATACTCAACATATTTTACTAGATATACTCAACATATTTTACTAGATATATTCAACATATTTTACTAGATAAACTCAATATATTTTACTAGATATACTCAACATATTTTACTAGATGTACTCAACATATCTTACTAGATGTACTCAACATATTTTACTAGATGTACTCAACATATTAATTTCTGGGGTCGTTAGTGCTAATTAAAGCTACTGTTACCATGTAACATAAGAACAAGAAAAAAAGATGAGTTAACTTGGATTAGGCGTTCCAAAAAATAGACATGAAAGATAACAATAGAAGTTACAGCACATATAGATAATGGCTCAGTGACCGCTCCAAGACAAAAACAAAACAATAGCTACGTTTCGGACACAATTTTTTTCATCAAGAACAAAGAACGAACGAAAAGTAACAATCACAACAAAAAGCAAGACAGGATGTAAACTTCGAATACTAGGAATCCTGGTATTCAAACAGGCATGTTAATGTCTCATACTAAGTAGCCGAATGCTTCGGCTCTACATAGTAGATATTTTAAAATTTCCTGCGCCTTACTATGAATTACACGTGATGCAAAATGGGTAATTTAAGTTTACCGTCATACCTAGATTGCCAGGAAAGTCTAAGACACGAAATACCGAAGATCAAATAGAGTGGAACACACAAGAAATAGTCAATATGATTAGATGCAGACAGAAACAAACGAAAACATAAACAAATCACCAGAAACAAACTACAAAAAAAATAAAAATAAATATAAAGAGACGCACGTATACTGTACAACACTTCAATAACATTTCCAATAACTGCGGCTCTCCTGTCTCCAACAACTTCAATAGTCCTGGACACCAGAGCAAGACATACATCCGTCTTATTTGCATCGTCTCCTGCTCCTCCGACGATCGGTTTGATAGTCAGAATCGCGTAATTGTCCCTATGAGTTCCCTCAAAACTCCTGGTTCGAATACATTTCATACGTTTGCGTAGGCTTCCCTTATCATTCAGCTTTATTTTCGCTTCCATTTCTCTTTCTTGATCTCTCTCTCTCTCTCTCGCTTTCTCCTTCTTTATCCCTCTGTCACTCTCGCTCTTAGTATTTTTATTTATTAATTCATTTCCGGCCTCTCTATATATGTACATACATATGCGTTTTGTTCTCCTCCATGTCTTGTTATAGAAGGTGTTTTTTTCGATAAGCCTCTTGAACTGGCCAGTTTCAGATACCAATTTTTCGGAATATGTGTTGTCTGGATAGAATGTGAAGTCCAGTGCACCCAATACCGTTTACAAAAGCGCTGATTACGCTCTGATTTGCCTAGCGAGCCGATAGTGAATATGTATTTATTTTTATTCACGCTGATAGAATACATATGAGATCTCGAGAACGACACGTACATATACAATGACAACTATAGTTAAAATGTTCAAGATAAAAAATAATAATTACAATGAGATACAAGGATTAAAGGTAGGGAATGCAAGAAAATTCATCAAGATCATACATTTATATTCTCGGAAATTGACATGAATGCACATGCAAGACACGGAGTAGAGTTCATTATAAATCCAGTAACGGCATATGTTATCTTATATGTAAATGACATCTCTAGGATGATTTTAGCAGTTTAAGTCCAAGAAAATGCAGATAATACAACATATATTTAAGTATTTTTATCTGCAATGCCGCAAATAACGAAGACGAGTGTGAGGATTCGTTTGACGCCATCAACAAAATAATATATAATACTCACTATGAAAACAATGTCTTTGTAATGGGTGATTTTAATGTCAGACCAAAATATGACAGAAAAGGCCTGGAAGATTAGCTAATGAACTTTGGAGTCAAACAAAAACAGAAAAACAATAATTGTTACAGACTTTTAGAATTATGTAGTCAGCAAGATTTCTTCATAAACAATACCGTCTTTCAGCTAGGCCATTCCCAATCATGACCCAAGTTGTAGAAGTCAAATATACCTTTTGCTAGTCACGAAAAACAAGAAAAGAGCAGAAAGATTAAAGAGCCATACATATGTGTAGATACTGATCACAAGGTGGGAACTTTGGTTATGAGAGTTCATGAGAAAAAGCATACATGACGACAAAGCATGTTAGCAAAAGATTAAATCTAATAAAGAAACTCAAAGAAACAGACACCCAAAATACCTATAGTACAAACATTGATGAGAGCTTTGCTAAACTGACCACAGGAACTAAACTTGTCAAACATAAAGAGGATCAAGACTGACAGTAAAAGCTTCTTTTCTTATGTTAGAAATAAACAAAGAACGAAAGACAAAGTAGGCCCTCTCATAGACAGTACAGGGAAAATAATAAGTGAGAATAGGGAGGCTGCTAATCTGCTCAATCAGTACTTTGGCACAGTCTTCACAAAGGAGGACTGCTCCGAGATCCCAGAGCCTATAGATATTTTTCAAAGAGACATGGATACAGCGGGATTAAGATCAATCTGTATTACAGAGGAAATGGTTTTTAAAAAATTGGAGGGGTTGAAAGTGAATAAATGTCCAGGTCAAGATGGTATTCACCCAAAATTGCTGTATGAAATTAGAAACCAACTAGCAAAACCATTGGCTATATTATGTTCTCAATCACTTACAAAAGGGATTGTTCCACGGGATTGGAAAGATACACGAGTGATCCCCTTATTCAAAAAAGGAAAAAAATCAGATCCGGCAAATTATAGACCGGTGAGTTTAACGACATAGTCTGTAAATTGTTAGAGTGAATAATCAAAGAAAACATTGTAATGCATTTGGAAAAATTTAATCTAATTAGAAATAGTCAGCATGGGTTTACTAGAGGGAGATCATGCTTAACAAATCTCTTAGAATTCATGGAGGAGGTTACTAAAATCATAGATAAAGGGGAGCCAGTGGATGTTATTTATCTAGACTTTGCAAAGGCCTTTGATAGAGTACCTCATCAAAGATTATTTCGAAAGTTAAAATCACATGGAATAGGTGGCGAAGTTGCCAAATGGATTGAAAATTGGTTAACGGGAAGAAGGCAGAGGGTGGGCATAAATAAGGAGTACTCTGAGTGGAGTGAAGTGAAAAGTGGTGTGCCACAGGGCTCGGTTTTGGGACCAATTTTGTTCTTGATATATATATAAATGATTTGGACATTGATATGAGATCCATGATTGCAAAATTTGCTGATGACACAAAACTATGCAGTAGTGTCTCATCTAAACCGGAAGTGGATATATTGATGTCGGATTTAGATAAAATTCGAGAATGGTCTGTAAGCTGGCAAATGGAGTTTAATGTAGATAAATGTACAGTCATCCACATGGGTAGATCCAATATGGAACATAATTACAGAATGGGAGAAAACAATATTAGAAAGATAGATAAGGAAAGGGACCTAGGGGTTATAATAGATCATACAGGAAAGGTGAGTGAGCAAGTTAAGGTAGCAGTGAAAAAGGCAAATGCAATGTTAGGTATGATAAAAAGAAATATTAAACATAGGAGCAAGGAAGTGATCGTCAAAATGTATAAAGCTTTAGTTAGACCTAGATTGGAGTACTGTGTACAGGTGTGGAGTCCTTATCATAGAGGGGACATAAACATGCTAGAAAGAATACAAAAAAGAGCGACAAAGATGATAGTGGGATTCCAGAATTACAGTTATGAGGAACGACTCAGAAAAACCGGCCTACAGTGTCTCGAAGAGAGAAGAATTCGTGGTGACTTAATACAGGTTTATAAGATGATCAGAGGAATCGATAAATTAGACTATAACAATTTTTTTAAAATACAGCCACCTACAATAACACGAGGGCATAGCTACAAGCTGATTAAAGAGAGGTCCAGGTTAGATATTAGGAAATATTTTTTTAGTCAGAGAGTGGTGTCTGCTTGGAATGCATTGCCATGGGAGGTAGTGGAGGCAGGGACAGTTAATGCATTTAAGAATAAACTGGATGCGCATAGATTTTAGAGCAAGGTGATGTAAATGTAACTGGTTGTATACAGAGTCTGCATGGTCTTCTAAACCAGTATAAAGATGTTAAGTTAAGTTAAGTTAAGTTATAATGTGCAACGTTTAAAAAGTAATTTAATAGAAGCAATCAAACATCACAGGAACTGTGAAAACAAGATTTTCAAGAGGGTTAATAACAACGTTATGGAGCCACGAAGTAAAAACATCTGCAAAAGAGAAGAAGAATCAATACAAAGCATTAGTTACAAGCAAAACAGAACAAGAATATGTCGATTATAAGGCAGGGAGAAAGCACGCAAAGTTGGTAATTAAGGAGTCTAAATCGTAATTTTGGAAAGAGTATAGGAAAATTTTGAATTCGGATTATAACAACGCAACAAGAAATTTCTGCAAGAAGATCAAAAGTATGAGAAGCAAAGATAATTGTTATAATTCAACAGAAATTGTAAACGACGACAATGGAATTGGAATAAATGACCAACAACTGGTCCTGAGCAGATGGCAGCAATACTTTAAAGAACTTCTCAACTTACCAACAACTGGGGACAATGCCACACAAGACACCATTGTTAACGAAAACAAGGAGTTGGAGCCAAACATAACGTTTTCAGAAAACAGAAATGCTGTCCAAGCTGCACCACTCAACAAATGTTCAGTACTTGATTAAATCCCCGTTGAATTAATCAAAAAAGCGGATGCACTGATGTTCACGCCAGGCTCTTTAAAGACTACTTACAAAAGTCCCTCTTAGTTACAAAAAGGCTCTCAGCATAATTGTGGAAGCGTAAGGCGTTTAGCTGTTGCTTAGTACTTATCCTATCAAAGATATCCTGGTCACTGGGACCAAAATAAGATATGTGGTAAAGTCTAGGTTTATCTGAATAGTTTACTCATCTAAACAGTTACAACATGTATCCACACCACCACACGACTTCCCACACTAGAACACAGTCAACACTATCCTGAATGGAAACTTTATCATTTATTAACATGCATATCAAGAAAACAATATTAACAAAATGAACAAAGTACATCTAAACTAAAAAAATCAATATATATATATATATATATATATATATATATATATATATATATATATATATATATATATATATATATATATATATATATATATATATATATATATATATACACATATAGAACTACATAAGAGATGTTTAAGCACTTGATTTTCATGGTTCTCCCAAACTTCATAACCCAGATTTTTGCCGCTGCTCTCCCTTATTTGCACACCCAACATACAATCACCAACTCGTCCTCACAATAGGGTTACGTGCTCAGTCGTTCTGTGCTTTCACATATAATCAGATCACATTCAATCAGGTGATATGTACATCCACATCCAATCAGTTTAAGTATGCTTAGTCGATCTTTGCATTCATATGTAATTAGATCACGTCACTTATAGTCGGATCACGTACTCACTTGTGCTAACATACTCAGTCGATCTGCACATACGCATATACTCACAACACACATCGTTCCCAAAGTGTCCTATACATAGCACACATTCATATCTCTTCCTTATGCGATCTGTACATTCACATACAATCAGTTCACTTACAATCAGACGATCTATGCATTCACAATTACTTAGATCACTTCACGTATTTATACGAATCTGTACATTCGTATGTAATTAGATCATGCATCGTTTACTAGGTGTCCTGTACGTGCGACACGCATTCAGATCTCTTACTGTTCACAGGGTGTCCAACCTAGACACCTATAAAGCGACTGGCCAAAACTCGAGGTCACCCTGCAAACTCACTCTCACTCTTAGACCGCTAACAGCCTATCAGTCACTCTCTTAGTCTGTTTGAGTTAATCTTTGCAGAGTATTTTATAGTTTCAAAAGACAACATGGCTGTCCAATGCTTTCTGCTGGTTATCTGACTTAGAATCACTCTAATTAGAATCACTCAAAATAAATCGCTATTGGATGATTATCCCCGAATCCCTGTCACTCTAAATGTTGTAGCCGGTCGTGGTGGCATCGGTTGTCACTAACCCCCCCCCCCCCCCCCTCTCCCCCTCTTTCCACAATAACGCTAATTCGGATGGCCAGAGTGGTCAGCTACGAACCCCCACCTAAGCTTGGAACAAACACTACCGCCCCCCCCCCCCCAATGTACCAGACAAAATCTTCCACCTAAATCCCTCGTTTCCTTTGTCGACTTAGTTTCGACACGGTGATTGACCTCGACACGCATTCAGGCACCCTTTGTTCCCAGAGTCACCAGCACAATCTCCCCTGTCCCAAACGCCCATGCTTCAGCTGGAACTGTCACGTAACCTTACTAGCGGAAATGAGTGACTTGAATTCTTTTTGATGTCGGTGATTCGGGATGTTTCCATTGCATGCTAGTAGTTTCGAAGCTCGGCTCAAAGTGCTGGTACCACCACTTTGCACTCTGCCACTATGCCACAAAATAAACGAATCACCCCCTTCTTCAGGAAGTGGTTCAAACTCCATTCCATGCATTCTTCCTTATGATGGTTGGTCAGCTACCAAGGTACCCCTTGTGAACACAACTTCCGATACTTCAGTTTCTTGCTAACCACCATTTGTACTGCCCCTAGCGACACAGAGAATGACTCTGCTTGCGAACATAAGCTCAGGCGACGGTTCACCAGAATTGCTGCATAAATTTTGGCGATGGGATCTTCTGACGAAACAATATGCGCCTGACCTGGTCTGAGAAGATCTTTCGTTAACTCACGTCCTTCTTTAAACATCGCTGTCCAGTTCTTCACTGTTGTCCTCCACACATTTGTCACCATACACTGCCTGCATTCTCCGATGAATGTCAACGGGTCGACATCCTTCAGCTATTAGAAACCGAATCACCGCTCGCTGATCAACTCTGGACGGATTCTGTGTTACACTAGCCATGTTTTCAACGGTCTGCTGAGGAAACTATAAGTCGGAGGATTATGAAATGTTGCGAACTTGACAGTTAATATGTGCTGTTTACACCAGAAGTGACGTCATCATTCGCATCGTACGCATGTTGACTTGTTGCAGTTTGGTCCGGTTTTATTTGATCACGTCTCGTATTATTGCAGTGGGCTTACCATCTAACATTAGTAATTCTTATGAGAGTCAAATAAAGCGTAAGATAAGAAACACCTAAATACGTATTTTAATTATTGGTTTTTCGTACTTCATCTTGAGTCGTTTGCCGGAAACAAAACATTTCTATTAGACTGTCTGTCTCAGGATCTCATATACGAAATATTTTAAAAATCAACTGACCTCATAATGTCCATAATTTGGGAGAGTAGCATGGTCTATACACTTTAGTACTCTGTTAGATTGGTTTTCTGGCAAACTTCGATGCTCTCTGCGAACAACCTTTCTAGCTATTGTATATCTTTCGTCTATCTAACAAAGATCCTATACTACTTGTTCCTTTTTTAACGATTAAGAAACATTATGCCACCACTTGCAAGATGTCTGCGCCGAAGCACTTCAAGTGGTCTTGCTAACGTGGTTGAATTGCAATTTGCTATACTATTCTCTCTCTTTGTATGAATCATTTCACTTAATCACTCTTTGGCATGAATCACTTCACTTTGTCACTCCATTTGTATTGTAACATATCTTAGCTGTGCATATTTATTAGTGGTATAATTTTTGACATTTTTTAATTAAAGTTAGAAAGAGTGGGAGCATTGATAGTAAGTAGCCATTCAGTTGTTTCTTATACAATTAAAACTAACAAATCTAGCCAGTACAGATGTACTCAAATCTGGACATAGGAATGCTTGGAATGTATAGCGTTGGTTTCTTAGTCACGCGGATATTAAAAACTACGTAACCTTGCATAACGCCTAGTCGCCTGTTACGGCATGATCAGTAGTGACGAAAGCTATTAACTGGTTTTTATGAAATCTCGGAGAGAAAACCGAGGTTCGAGATCTGTAAAAAGCAACGGATATAGCTAGCTACGGTAGCCCAAATTTGCAGATTGCAGAGCGAAAAGCGGGGGAACAAGTCGTGAGATTCCACAGCGAGGAGGGGAGAGACAAGTCGAGAATGACATTGCAGAGCGAAGAGCGGGGAGAGAAGTCGAGAATCAGACTGCAGAGCGAAGAGCGGAGAACAAGTCGTCAGATTCCACAACGAAGAATCAGTTTGCAGATTTCTAGAGCAAAGATCGGAGAAACATGTCGACATCAGTCGGCAGCGAACTAGGAGAACAGGACCGTCTTGATAACCGCGAAGAGATAGCATATATATTTTTAGAGCCAAGATAGAGAGAGGTTTTGGCAGACAATCTTTCACCGCGAGAGTGCAGATGTTCAGCAGCAAATCAGGGACAGGTAAATAGAAATTAAATTGATGTTTCGCATAGGACGTGGTAGGAACAAATATAGTAGTGCGTCACGAGAAACACGCACCAGTTAATCATCTTTGATACTGTTTATTTGCATTGATGATAAGATATTTGATTAGCACAGCGATCTGTCCGCTTCAACGATCGCTGTAAGCCACCGTTGATGAGGACAACAGGACAACGGATAAAATCACCTGGGTTGCAGAACAGACACAAATCTTCCATCCTGTGGCAATCCACACAATGGTTTGTCTATCAAAGTAACTGTTCGTTTATCAAGTTACAGTTCGTTTATCAAGTTACAATTTGACTGTCATGTAACTGTTCGTTTTTCAAGTAATGTTCGTTTATCAAGTTACAGTTCATTTATCAAGTTACGGTTCGGCTATCACGTTGCAGTTCGATATCAAGTTTCTGTTAGTTTAGTTTTAGTTTATATTTCTTACAGCCAAATATGTTTTGTTTTGAGTGAAGATTGGAGGTTTGCTTTGAACGTGTAGATAGACAATTTCATTGCTGTGTTTTAATTTCAATTATTGTCAAAGTTAATTTGTTGGAAGTGAAAAAAATAGTTAGTGCAGACCCCTTGCACCTTCTGTTAAAGTAGTTCAGCCAGCTAGAGCTGCTACAGTATGAATCACTTCACTTAGTCACACCTTTTGTATGAATCACTTCACTTAGTCGCACCTTTTGTATGAATCACTTCACATAGTCGCACCTTTTGTATGAATCACTTCAATTAATCACACCTTTTGTATAAATCCCTTCACTTAGTCACACCTTTTGTATGAATCACTTCACTTAGTCACACCTTTTGTATGAATCACTTCACTAAGTCATACCTTTTGTATGAATACCTTCACTTAGTCACACCTTTTGTATGAATCACTTCACTTAGTCCCACCTTTTGTATGAATCACTTCACTTAGTCCCACCTTTTGGACGAATCACTTCACTTAGTCCCACCTTTTGTATGAATAACTTCACTTAGTCACACCTTTTGTATGAATAACTTCACTTAATCATCACTCTTGTTCTACACATAACTTCACTTACCCACTCCTTTTATACTCCATGTCGGGGCACATGTACTTGAATATCCTTTACTTACAATCCTGTACGCAGACAAACAGGGAATTGACCAGTTGCTTTAGCTTATGTAAACACATTTTCCAAACGAAATAATCATCACTCTGATCTATGATACATTATCTGAGCTCAGTTGTTTACGTCTCTTTGACATTTGTTCGTTATTGTTGTTGTCTACTCTGACAGCTCGCCCGTTTCAAAGTCCGAGAAACTGATCCTGATTGACGACTTTAATGCTAGAGTGGAGATCGACCAACATACATGGGAGAGAATTCTTTAAGTACATGGCATAAGGAAATGTGACAGCAATATACTCATATTGCTGAGGTTATGCACCGCACGCGAAATATCTTTAGCTAGGACAATGTTTCGAGTACCAACTAGCAGCAAAACATAATGGATACGTCATCGCTTTAAACAGTGACATTTTATTGATAATGTTATCACACAAGGAATGACAGATGAAACGGGAGAGTGACGAAGATTATGTGAGGGGCCGAATGCTGGACAAGCTACAGAAACGTTTGGCCAATATTCAACTTCCATATAGAGCACACGCAAGGTCATCACAGTCAAAGATCCGTGAATCGACTCAATGTTTCAAAACTGAATAGCAGAGCACTGGCATATAATGTCAACAAAAAGTGTGAGGGCCAACGTCAATCCTAATAACATTATGGAAAAAATAAATGAGATAAGGTTCACTTGAACAATTTCAAAAGCAAGTGGTCACAAGTCATAGGCCACAAACTGTACAACAGCGTAAACACAGAGTTTAAGTAGGATATCAGAAGCAGCACCGGAAAATGTACTGATGGAATGGGGAGGGCTGTGGAGATGGGGAGGGCTGTGGAGATGGGAAAGGTTGTGGAGATGGGAAAGGTTGTGGAGATGGGAAAGGTTGTGAAGATGGGGAGGGCTGTGGAGATGGGGAGGGCTGTGAAGATGGGGAGGGCTGAGATGTGAAGATGGAGAAAGCTGTGGAGATAGAGAGAGTTGTGGAAATGGAAAAGGCTGTGGAGATGGGGTGGGCTGTGGAAATGGGGAGGGCTGTGGAGATGGGGAGAGCTGTGGAGATGGGGAAGGTTGTAGAGATTTGGAGGGCTGTAGAGATGGGTACGGCTATAGAAATGGGGAAGGTTGTGAAGATGGAGAGGGCTGTAGAGATGGGGAGGGCTGTGGAGATGGGAAGGGCTGTGGAGATGGGAAGGGCTGTGGACATGGGGAAGGCTGTGGAGATGGGGAAGGTTGTGCAGATTGGAAGGGGTATAGAAATGGGGAAGGCTATGGAGATGGGAAGGGCTGTGGAGATGGGCAGAGCTGTGAAGATGGGGAGGGATGTGATGTGAAGATGGGGAAGTTTGTGGAAAAAGAGACCGCTGTGGAGATGGGCATGGTTTTAGAGATGGGAGGGGAGCGGGGGATGGGGTGGCTGTAGAGATGGAGACGACTGTAGAGATAAAGAGGGCTGTGGAGATGGAGAGGGCTGTAGAGATAGAAAGGGCTGTGGAGATGGGGAGGGCTGTAGAAATAGAGATCGCTGTGGAGATGGTGAGGTTTAATATATGGCGAGAGCTGTAGAAATGGAAAGGGCTGAGCAGATGGTGGAGGCAATAGAGATGAAGGCTTTATAGATGGAGAGGACTGTGGAGATGGGGAAGGTTGTGGAGATGGCAATGATTGTGAAGGTGGCGAGAGCTAGAGAGATGTTGAGGGTTGTAAGATCCGAGCGCTGTTGAGATGACAAGGACTATAAAGGTGGTGAACGCTATGAAGATGACGATTGCTGTGGAGAGAGATGACGAGGGCCATGTAGATGACGAGGGATACAGATATGACGAGGGTTATAGCGATTACGAGGGCTATAGAGATGTCGAGGGCTATAAAGATGTTGCGGGCTATAGCGATTATGATGGTTATAGAGATGTCGAGGGCTATAGCGGTTACGAGGGCTATATAGATGACGAGGGCTATAGAGATGTCGAGAGCTATAGAGATTACGAGGGCTATAGAGATGACGAGAGCTATAGAGATGTCGAGGGCTATAGCGATTACGAGGGCTTTAGAGAGGACGAGGGTTATAGAGATGTCGAGGGATGTGGAAATAGCGAGGGGTATGGAGATGACGAGGGTTGTAGAGAGGGCTGTGAAGATGGCGAGGGATGTGAAGATTGCGAGCTGTGAAGATGCTGTAGAAATGGCGTGATGTGGGGATAGCGAGGGCTGTGAAGATAGAGAGGGCTGTGGAGATGGAGAGGGCTGTAGAGAGGTGGGTTGAGAAAAGTTATATAAAAGACCCGTATGACAACACGAAGAAACTGACTGAAAGAATCAGAGGGCGAGCGGTTTCAATACCAGGAAAGACAGTCTGGGGATTACTGAATTAGATGGTCAGATGAAGAGGTGGGAAGAGCATTTCGAAGAGCTGTTGAACAGGTCACTTCCTTCCCCCTCAACCTCCACGACCCCCAGGATGCATCTGACATGCCACATATCTACCGTGAATTGCTAGACACCAACCAAAGAGGACATTCAGAGAGCCATTTGGCAAGTGAAAGATGGAAGAGCCACTTGGCTGGGTCATACCACAGACATAGAAGCTCAAGGTAGATGCAAATAAACGAAAACTGAAATTTTCAAATGTTTTGTTTTTGGGATTTGAGAAGACGAAATAACTCCAGCTAACTGGAGATAAGGTTATGCCACGAAGCTGCCGAATAAAGCGGGTCTGCATCACTATTAATTATAAACATAACATGTTGTACCTGGAGAGATATTAAATGTAATCATATTTGCGAGATTACAAAAGGCAACAAACACTATGTGACAGCTCTACTTTAAAGCAACGTGAGAATCATAAGTAGGGTTTTGGAGAAGGCGTTAAAGGACTATACAGATGATGAACGCTATGAAGATGATGAGGGCTGTGGAGAGTGATGACGAGAGGCATGGAGATGACGAGGGATGCAAAGATGACGAGGGCTATAGAGATGACGAGGGCAGTGGTAAAACAGTGGAGGTGGGTAATCTCACTCTCATTGGTAAAACAGTGGAGATGGGTAGTCTCATTCTCATTCGTAAAACAGTGAAGATGGGTAATCTCATTCTCATTGGTAAAACAGTGGAGATGGGTAGTCTCATTCTCATTCGTAAAACAGTGAAGATGGGTAATCTCATTCTCATTGGTAAAACAGTGTTAGAACCGTCCCGTGAAGTAGAACCAATATTTAACGACATGATTTAACCATGACTAAAAAGTTTCTCTTGGCGAATTTAAATCAGGGCGAGCTGAAAATAGGATTTTGCTCACCTGGGTATTTACCCGTGATGAGTCACACACGTTTAGGCAATGGCTGTCCCAGATTACAACGAATGAGTCTGGTAGTCTGACATCATGATATCGTTTTAGCGGTCAAGCGTGACTGGACCACGTGTTATGACGGATGTATGTTTAAATTGATATATAAAGTTGGTAGAGGAAATCACTTCAGTACCCGGATAGCAGAGACAACAGTCACAGGAAGACTAGAAGGTGGACGAATGACGACACAGATGGACAGATTCCGACAATAAAGGCAGAATTCAGACCTTAACCGAAAAGAACTTTGGTATATTTACTTCGTTTTTATAATTTTCCCGCGTTTTAAGAGTTTCGTAGTAGTAGTTGTCTCAACAAGGAACATTGGAATAGAAATCCATTCAGAAAGCTTATAAGCTTTGTTTTAGAGTTCACTAGAACGAGTAGTCACTTGTCACGCTCATCGTACAGATATGAGCGCCGAACTATAGAGTTTGCCTCTTACAATAGCTTCTAAACTATTGAGCTAGATTAGTAATCAGTCTAATTATTTCAGCAAAAAATACTTCGTCTCCAAGATAGGCAAATCAGTGTTGAGGAACGTCAAACGAAGATCATTGTAATTAGAGTTCTCTCTTCTCACATGTATCGGTAGTGTCAGGACCCATAACAGAAGATTTAAAAGAGTAAATTTGTGACCGGAGAGAAGACTATGTCTCCTCACTAAATCAGTCGATACATGGAGAAAAGACTTTTCTGGTTTTATTTCCAAGCGCAGCGAACAGACGAGATAGATCGTAAAACAAATTTTCTATCAAGGCGTCTTACGGCTACACTGAAATCTATTGGCAGAGCTCAATTGTCGTTTTATCCGAAAAGTGTTAAGTGCGTAGAAAGATGTATGCCGTCTAGTTAGTTAATGGACAGCTGAACAAAGCAGAACCTAACAGTACTAATTTAAGTGAAGAAAGTTATGACCAAATGGGGATCTCTGGGGTGTAATAGTATTAATCAAGACCACTATATGTACCAATGCACCATACAATGATGGGGTTAGTAAAGTAAAGTTAGTAAAGTAGAATTATACAAGCAAGATAGAAAGAAATAAAAGAGGTAAGATATCCAGATTACTTCCAGGAGGGAGTGTGGGTTGAAATTTGTTTATCAAGATGGAGTTAATGCGAAAAATCAAATAGTTTTCATTTTGGTAGAGCTAACAAGAGAGTTGTGTGTTCAGTTTCTAAATGTGTTCACCGTTTCAGTAGTAAATTACCAGGAACCATACGTTAGCGCAAAAGACACTACGATCTACCACATATATTCATCGACGGCATCCCCTTCGTGGTCACTATCTCTTTAACAAGAAGATCGTTAATGCTGCAGTGACCAGTGATAAATAGAAATAGAGGAAATGTGTACTACAAGATTATCATTAAGAGCTCCAGTAGCCAGAGATCTGTAACAAGTCAATTGAGAGAGGAGCAAGCAGACATTTGAAGCAACATGACCTACACAGACCAAATCGCTTACTTACTTAGTCGCTCCTCTTCTACCGTGAGGTATAGAGGTTGACCAAATCGCTACTCAATGAATAATAATCGAACAGTGTGGGGACTGGAATCTACCACTACCTACGAGCGTAATTTGAAAAGTTGTGCGTTTGAGGAGATCCCTCAGCTTGTTAGCCAGGCTGCTGTGAAAACAGCCCGTTTCCAGGAAAGACTACGAGAAAGCCAAGGTGAAGGTCTTGGCCAGTATACTTGCCTGAGCCTGACTAAGATATCTGATCAGTATATTTTGCCCGACCCTGACTAACATGTCTGATCAGTATATTTTGCCTAACCCTGACTAACATGTCTGATCAGTATATTTTGCCTAACCCTGACTAACATGTCTGATAAGTATATTTTGTCTGACTGGACATTAGTCTTTCTTCCCCTTCCTACATAGTCACCATCACAGGTCCACGAACGAATGCCAGCGTCAGACAAGTTGTTGCATCTCATCGAGGAAAAACAAATCAGACGTCTTCAAGCCACTCCCGATATCGGCACTGTCTCATATCCAGTATCAGCATGCGATTGACCCATCTAGCACACGCTTTCCTATACTCAAGCAGGGTTTGAATAATGTGATGGACTTTCTCAATCGGAATAGTAAGCATTGCGGCAATATCTTTCTGCTTGACGTGACGATTGGCACGAATCAGTTCGTCCACGCCAGCTAAGTGATGTACACCCAGAGCTGTGATCGGTCGTCTGCAGAGAGCCTTGCTATGCTGGTTCATCGTGGCTGGAGTGTCGTCTTCTACAGTCCGTGTCCACCTCCTGACAGTACGGACATCCACACAGGCGTCACTATATGCTGCAGTCATCCTGCCGAAGAGGGATGTGTCGGACCGAAAGATGCAAATATCGCAGTCAAACTGTAAACTAGCGACACAACGCAAATCCGTTCTCTTGACTACATCCTGCTACTTGCAAAGCCCTGTTCAGACTTGGTAGCGGGAGATTGAGATTGAACGAAGAAGAAGAAGAAGAACTGCAGTCATACTTCGATACATGTTTATAGGCACCCAATCTTCAAGACGCATGCCTCTACGTGCGCCTATAGTCACTTAATTTAAAATTATTTTCACATAAATGTCACCTGGCTCTGAGCGCTGTTGTCATAGTTATGGCATGACGCTGGATGTAAAACTTTTCGAATGGCCCTCGTATTTGCTTTGTAGAATAAAAAAGCGTTTGTCGTTTAGAATCGTGGAAAGTGCTGCTTCATTTTGGCGTGCCCGAAAAAGATTTCAAACTTGATTCGATGAATTTACGAAGATATGCAATGTCGAGTCCTACACGAATGTGAGCTTCCCAACCCCATTTAAAATAAAGATTGGTGTACCACAAGGGTGTATTCTATCGCTATGCCCTTTCCTGCTGGCTATTAACTGGGTTAGAGAAGCCTCGTAGCGCAGTGGTTAGCTAGCTGGAATCGCATCTGAGTGGTCCTGGGATCATTCCCCAGTTGAGACGAAAATATTTTTTCAGACCACAACGGCTCCCAGGTCGAGCCTTAAGTGAAAGCGGCGAGGGAGATTACATGGCTGCCGCTTTTATAGATAGCCGAGCATTTGAAATGTGGGATCACTAACACCTCACACCCCTACAACAGTAATGCTATGGGTCACTTTACACTTTATTAATTGGGTCATAAAGGGGACGACAGTGTTAAACGATAATAGCGTTACTAGACTCTGGTGATGAAACTAGAGAACCTGGAACTTGCTGATGACGTACCTCTTCTATCACAAGACCGCCATCAAATACATTGGAAAGGCAAGAGGCGTGCACTGAAATTAGGACTGAGGAATCAAAATATAAAAACTAAGATTGTGAACATCAATAATGTTGATGAAATTATTATCGAGTGTACTGCGCTAAAGGAGATGAACTTATCTTAGAAGCATTCTAGATAGTGAACGGTACAGGACACAGTATCAGGCTACGATTAAAGAAAGAGACATCTTTATTGCATTAGCGAGTTTATGGACTTGCAGAGAAATCAAGTCTGACACAATTTTAAACTATTCTGAAGTATGAATCTGAAGTATGAATCAAGAAAGACGCTAACATAGAAGAAACACGTCTACGCGGAATATTGGAGTTCAAATGGTCTGAAATTTTTGCTAACGTGGCCTTGGACTTTGCAAATGGAAGTCGATCAGGAGATACAGAGAAGGAGCTGGTGACGGATTGGAATTACTTTGTGAGACATTCGCTGTTCTGGAATCCAAAAGCCAAGTGACTCAGAGGTCGTGCAAGACATACTTTGCAAATAGAACTTGAGAAAAACCATGGAGACATATTTTGGACATGTTTCGAAGATTTTAGTCCAAGACCTATGCTTCACAGGGGTGACAGAGTTTGAATTAATTTATTTATTGATTGATTGCTTACAGAGAGTTTTCTCGTGGGATTGGGAATGCTGGCTCAATGAAGAACTGTTCAGTCTAACTACAGTGGAGGAAAATTAACAACTCTTTACAAATGCTTTGTACACTTCAGAAAATATGGGACATACAGCACATAACATGCCTGGGTGGTTTCATGAGAAAGATGAAGATATTAAATCATTGTTTGCTGAATAACATCGGTTGTATAAATTCTACCAGAACAATCCCCCAAATACCAACAACACACATACTTTACCAATATGCATACAAACTGTCCAAAATAAGTTCAGGAAGCTGCAAGATACCTGATTCAACAATAAAGCGGATTTAATGCCGGGATACGCAGACATAACTAACTCAAAGCGGTTTTGCGAAGGCCCGAAGTCAGACTGTGGGCCTCTTTCACTAATCGCCTGTCCTCAATACTGATGGTACAGCACTGCTCACCGACTAGGGCCAGGTTCTGTATCAATGGGCAGAGCACTTCTACTATTCTTAATTATCCCCCAGCCACCAGCGAACAAATCAGATCACGCAGGCCATGACGAGGAACTAACAATAGATTCGTCAATCAATCCAATAAAGATGATCCACAGAAAGCAATCAGCCTAATACCCAACGACAAGGCCCTTCGGTCAGATGCTAGTCCTGCTGACGTTTTCAAAACAGGAGGCATGTTTTACCACAAGCTAATGGATCTATCTCGATCGATTTGGGGGGAAAAACCACATACCATAGGAGCGGAAAGATGTCACCATTGTCGAAATGTATACGCCAGTTGGTGTAACAGTTCCCGCCGGAGCAAGGGGAGTTTAGGATGCCTGAACATGTTAATGCTTAAAGCTACATGAATGCATGTCAAGGTCACTCACTGTCTCAGCAAAGGAGAACAGAGTTGGGTTAAGGAATGTGGACAGGTAGAAACTGACCACTGGCCTTCCGATTTTGGTAGGGGGAGATTGATTGACAGACGAAATTGGCAACGGGGCTTGCTGCAAGAGAATGAGTGACAGGTGTGCAAAGTGTTTCGTTCCAATTGGAATTGAAGATGACCATACCTGAGATCGATTGGTCAAGCTCTGGCCTTGCTTGAGGATATATAACTCGAGACAAAGTTTAGCTCGGGGGGCTGGATGAGAGATGGAGAGGCTAGATAGAGAGAGGCTGTATAGGAGAGAGAGAGAGACTGAATGTGGATAGAATGTTTAACTCACCGACATAGAGGAGCGATTGATAGACGGTTGGACGAATGTTTAATGATAGAATAGGATCGCTCAAATAGGTGTGTGAGTTTTGCATTAATAGATAATGTGAAAGTGTGTTTGTAAGCAAGGACACATTGTGAACGAGTTATGTCGAGATCGCTCGCCTGAGGGGATTTCAGTGAGGAAGAGTATTTGATAAGGTGTGTTGAAGACGCAGTTAAGGCGATGTGTGTGTGATGTAATTGCAAGGCATTAGAACTGGGTTTTTAGATAGTTGGGAATTCCATCAATAGCTAATGCTTACAATTCCCGTTTTAGTATAATGTTTAGTTAAGATATGTATTATATTGTGTTTGTAATTTCTCTACTCATTGTATGATATAATAAATATGCCACCTGCTGTTTGATATGTCATTTACTGAGTATGGTCATGATGATGTGGATGAGTGTGAGAATGTTCTAAGTTAGATCACGGCCAGGGCAAAGAATTAGAGGATCTGCTACACGTTATTATTATTTTGGTGCCGTGACCAGGATAGTCGTGGTAGATTTATAAATATAGTGCGTGTGTAGCTATAGATCTTGATTTGCACGTTTAACACAAGTGTCGCAGTTATATATAACTTGTGTGTGTAGTTAGGAATAGAGGAGTAGCTAGTGGTTAGAGTGTTAGTACCATAGACAGCTTTTCCAATCATCTGACTGGTAAGTGTGACATTTTTTTTACCACCCATTGTTGTATTATTGACAAGACTTTGTGCGTACTTGACAGTGTTATAACTTTTTTTAGGTGGGCCAGACGGGTTTATTCAATATGTCGAGGTTGGACAATGTTAAACAATGTTATCATTGTCTAGCTTTTGGACATTTGTCTATCGGATGCCCTAATATTCTTCGGAATATTAACAGTTCCTGGAGAAGAGGAGGACTGTTTGTCAAAAACAAGCCTTTCATGGCACGAGCTACAGTCAGCGATAAGTGGGAGGACAAAAGTCAACTACAAAACCAGCTAAGAGAACTAACAGGCAGAGTTATTCGGCTGGAACGGCAGGAAAAAGATCTCAAATGGAAGCTGCGACAGCTGTTGCAACAGTTTGAAAACGGAGCTTTCCAACCAGCTAGGAAGGAGAGAAGAAATCAAGAAATCACAGGAGTAAACACGGCCCAGTATTTTAGAAGGGGACAGAGTGGTAGGAAAGTGAGTAGGAAGCCCATCCAACTTCCACATTCCGATCCGTGGAGGGACAGAGGTGGAAATCTCAGGACGGACGTGTGTAGACGACTGGAAAGAGGTGTCGAAAAGGATACGAGTTTGACCCAGGTGGAGAGGCCAAGTCAAGTGAGGGGAGGAGGAATGGTTGGGCAGAAGTTTGAATCGGGCAGATTCTTAGCCCACAAGAGGCCTTTTGCACGGTTACAGATGGAGAGGCAGAACAGGAGCTATCAAAGAGACTTTAAGCACGAGGCGGATGGACAGAAAGAAAGAGATACAGGTTTTGGGTATCCAGAAAAGTTAGGGACGGAGGGCAGGTTACGCAATGCAAACGAGACAAACGTTCGCTCAGAGGTCCAGATAAAATGTTACCGCATCGGACAGTGTAGGCCGAGAATTCAGGAAGAGGGTATTACGTCGATTAACATGGTCGGGCGTGCTGAAAGGAGCCAAGTTTACCAGGAACTTGTGGTCAAGCCTGGTAGAACATTAGTTAAAGTCGACGAAGAATCGAACAAGGAAATAGTCAGAGATTCGTCAGATAAAGAAGAAAGGAGAGGAGGAGGAATGGTGGCAGGACCAGCTATGGTTTCGTGCCCACCCAAGCCAGGTTCTAGCCATGCGGGAGAAGTGGTTGAACAGACCGAAAGAAGGGACAACCCTTCGGCCACCGAGGAAGGAAGTGGAAATGACGCACACTTGGAATGCGAAACGGACGCACCAACAGCAGCCAACAAAGGAGGAACAGAGTTTCTAAGGAAAACGAAGAAAAGGGAAAGACAGGTTAACCACAGCCAGGACGGCGAACCAGTCATCGAAGCAAAGATGAAAAGATCTCAGTTCGAGATAAGCCAACAGTCAAACGAACAATGTGAAAGGTCTTTCTCACAAATAGTGAAATACAGATGGACGGAAGGCTGAAGTAGCGGACGATGTAAGTGTACGTAACACTACCAGAGAACCGGTGGGTACGAACCAAACAGCCGTGAAACAAACAGACCAGACGATGGGCGTTTTACAGGAGGAAATCGCGCAGCAATCAGAGACAGCTGATGGAGCAGCGCATAGTCTGGTTAAAATAAGCAGTAGTGATAAGGAACGGTTGATACAATGTTTACTGACGCTAGCCAAAAACATGGAAATCAGAAATGGAATTAGGTAAAGTCGTGTGGAGTACTTACACACATGGGCTATCATGTGAAACTCCAGTTAATGTATGCATTTGCATAAATTTTGTTTCATCTACCGTTATCCTTGGGAAACGGAGATTTGGATAATTAGGGGGTAGGGTTTAGAGAAGGAGGAATGACCAGATGTTAAAAATTCCTTTGAATTCGTTGTCTGAAGTACACGCCAGACAATGAGCGTACCACGGACGGTCAGTCTGCAGCTAGACTGACCGAGATCAAAGGGACATTTCCGACCAGAGAAACGGACAGAACGAACGAGAGACGCAGGATAGCTGGATGCGCCAGGTAATGATTACGTGACGCAAGGTAACACGTGGACGCGATGCCTTCGGTTAATATCTGACCAGGTAGCTTTGATGCGGGGAATTTGGGGAAACAACGGTGAATTAGTTAGATCACAACACTCGGTTTTGATTCCTCGTGACAAAGACGGCCAGAAGTTAAAGGGGCTATCCAACTTTAACAAAGACTGCACCCGGACTAGTAGGGTTACAGCATGACGTAATTCGACAGGTGGACGATTCGGTTTTTGACTTTTGACTCAGACATAGTTTAGTATCTGATTAAATTAGAACTTAGTCATAGTTTAGTGACATAGTTTAGTATCTGATTAAGTTACAACTTAGTCATAGTTTAGGGACATAGTTTAGTACCTGATTAAGTTAGAACTTAGTCATAGTTTAGTATCTTTTGAAGGGGGCATTAACAGGTGCTCATCTGTGGGGCACGAGCAGGAGTGAAGGTTGATGGCACTTGGTCATGTTTATGTGTGTAAATATTTTGACATTTGTATTTGGTGTTTGGGTTTTGACTAATGGTATTACTTGCATTTTTAGTGGGTTGTATGGTCGATATAGTATGCATTGCATTTTTCTTTATTTTGTTGTTGTTTTTTTGTTGTTGTTGTTGAATCATCATGTTTACAGGTATTTGATACAGGTTATTTAGGTGATCTACAGAGCAGTATATCTCATCCAGACTGTAGGCCTCCGCAAGCAAAAGTCACCACGAGTTCCAGAATCACATGTATGTGGAGTCTTTGCAGAGAAGACTACATTGATCAGAAGTTTTAATATTGACTATGACATATGTTGTCAAATATCGTTTTTGTGGGAAACATAAAGAATTTTTCTGTTTTCTTTGAGAGGGGATAGCTGTCAAGAGAGACAATGATAACTAGCCTGAGGATAACCCACGTAAATTCGTGGCCTCACAGGAGTTAGTATGAAGTGAATCGTCGGCCAGGCGTGTAATGAGACCGCCTGAGAAAATTGACCTGAACTGGTCGAGTGTAACAATGAAGGTTCGTGTCCTTAGAGGAAGGCACGGGAACAGGGCGAGGTATGTTGACCTCAAATGAGTAAGGAGAATTCCTTAAGGTGTTTCTGTTTTTATGAGTTAAAGGTCCCGCAGGGACAGACTTAGGTGAATTTGACTGTAAAACGATGTAAAAGTGTTGGTTTGTGTTGTAAAAACGCCCAGCCACAGTGTTTTTCTTCTGCTTGTATTGATTGTGTATGTATTACAAAAAGTTTATATGTATCAAATGACATGTCTTTTTATGCATGTACGATGTGAGTGAAGTTGTAAACAGGAGTAGTGTTTACATTTTGGATAGTAGAGACGAAAATGGTGGTCATTTGCCAGATGAAAAAAATGACCATCCATGTTTCGGTCTGTAGTTTAGGGAGGTAATGTAACAGTTCCCGCCGGAGCAAGGGGAGTTTAGGATGCCTGAACATGTTAATGCTTAAAGTTACATGAATGCATGTCAAGGTCACTCACTGTCTCAGCAAAGGAGAACAGAGTTGGGTTAAGGAATGTGGACAGGTAGAAACTGACCACTGGCCTTCCGATTTTGGTAGGGGGAGATTGATTGACAGACGAAATTGGCAACGGGGCTTGCTGCAAGAGAATGAGTGACAGGTGTGCAAAGTGTTTCGTTCCAATTGGAATTGAAGATGACCATACCTGAGATCGATTGGTCAAGCTCTGGCCTTGCTTGAGGATATATAACTCGAGACAAAGTTTAGCTCGGGGGGCTGGATGAGAGATGGAGAGGCTAGATAGAGAGAGGCTGTATAGGAGAGAGAGAGAGACTGAATGTGGATAGAATGTTTAACTCACCGACATAGAGGAGCGATTGATAGACGGTTGGACGAATGTTTAATGATAGAACAGGATCGCTCAAATAGGTGTGTGAGTTTTGCATTAATAGATAATGTGAAAGTGTGTTTGTAAGCAAGGACACATTGTGAACGAGTTATGTCGAGATCGCTCGCCTGAGGGGATTTCAGTGAGGAAGAGTATTTGATAAGGTGTGTTGAAGACGCAGTTAAGGCGATGTGTGTGTGATGTAATTGCAAGGCATTAGAACTGGGTTTTTAGATAGTTGGGAATTCCATCAATAGCTAATGCTTACAATTCCCGTTTTAGTATAATGTTTAGTTAAGATATGTATTATATTGTGTTTGTAATTTCTCTACTCATTGTATGATATAATAAATATGCCACCTGCTGTTTGATATGTCATTTACTGAGTATGGTCATGATGATGTGGATGAGTGTGAGAATGTTCTAAGTTAGATCACGGCCAGGGCAAAGAATTAGAGGATCTGCTACATTGGCAATCTTCAATCTTGTGATAACCAAAGGGGAACCCCACCTAAACCTGTAAATCGCTGGACAAAATGATGACTCTAGTTTTCCTCAACTGTTTAACAAATCGTTAGGGGTCGCTGTGGCCGAGAGGTAAGACACTCGCCTCTCAAAGCGATGAACAGAAAAGACTTGGGTTCGAGTCCCGCATGTTTTCAGCCACTCCTGGTCTCTATGAGATGGAATCAGAATGCCTGCATCCTGAATTACATCCAGCCGTCTTGACTTACGTCTTGCCACTGTTCTAAGGTAGTTCGGGACCAGAGAGTGAGGTTGATGACCAGCGTAGCTTCTTACTCACTGAAATCAAAATACAGCGTAAGTTAAATCATCAAAACAAAAACTGCCCAATGATGTTGCCAACATTGCCTGCGATGGGCAACAAGCAAATCATCTTAGACATGAGCTACTCCAATAGACCCGATTTCCGAGCTCTTTACGGGACTGCCTACATGATTTTTGCAGCTCGTCGAATCCAGGTGATATGACATTGATACTTGTACACGAGCTTTGTTGACCTGGCCAACGTCTTTGTGGCTGTCAGCAGGGACGGGCTCTAGATAATCATGACGCAATTAGGCTGACCCGAAAAAGTCATCACATTTGTCCTCCTTTTTCAAAATTGTAAATCAAAGCGCGCATTGAACAGTAGAGAAGGGCATATATAATTCCTAGCCATAAACTTAGATACAAATGGATGTGTACTGGTCAAGGGTTCTTTAGCATAGTATTTCCTGTCATGCATTCTGATGCTACTTATGACTGGGCCACTGGTGTACATATCAGATCTGGGACAGATGAGAAACTATTGAAAATGAAGCGCCTACAGTTCCTCGCAGTGTTGAAAGAAGCAGCCATCTTAGATCACTTTGCTGATGACTGCTCCATTGACAGTTATTCAGAACAGGATACGCTGACCACCATGAATGAACAGCTGCGTGCACTTACCGCCAGCGCAAAGAGAACGGAAATAATGTTTCTTCACGTCCTCTATAACCCTTACTATGAACTACACATATTGTACAGCTCAACATCCACAAGCAGTTGATAGCTTTACCTGAGATGCAAATACCGACTGAGGTCCACAACATAATTATTTAGGAAAGTGCTGTTTTTGGAAGACTGCGGACACATTATTTCAATATTATAATTTATTTTTTGCTTTAGTTTTGTTTACAATTGAGCTCACAGTTGTTGTTACATTGAAACATTAATCTCTTAGCTTCACGCTTTCAATGATTTTGGATTTCAAACTCACTTGGAGACACAATTTTTGTAGAAAATGAACAACTGGACAATGCAATCGAGAAACAAACAATTTATGTCGTGATGGTATCCTGAAATGATAAACAGATGCTGGAACAGCTGCATGTCGATAGCAAGAGCCTGAGAATTATTCAGAACATGTACTGGGGGCAGACTGCAGCTATACAGATAGATAATACAGTAGGAAACTTCAAGCAGATTAAAAAAAGAGGGAGTTAAGCAGGGGTGCGTGCTTTCCCTTGATCTGTTCCCTATATATTGCGAATTTATATTGTGATCTCCAAAGGCAATGCTTGGAATATCAATTTGTGAATATAACATAAAAAACACGTTACGCTGATAACACTGTTGATAGCGCAAAATGAGTCAGATTTACAAGAACTGGTCAACATGGTAGTTATTCAATGCGAAAATAAAGGCCTCCGCTTAAATCAAAAGTAGTTAGAAGTAATGGTGGTAGCTAAGCAGCGCACATCTCTATAAATGTTTTATGAGGGTGAACGAGGTGGAGCTAGAACAAGTGAACTCATTTCAAAACTTGGACACCCACATCAGTTCTGATGACGAAGATGCACTTAGGAAATAAAACACAGAATTGCCCAGGCAAAATCAGTCCACAAGAATATGATGGGAATCTTATTATCACTGGAATTAAGGAAAAGAGTTTTTGGATGCCACTTGGAACCAATACTGTCATACGGCAACGAATTATGTACAATCAGCAGGCAAGTACAGGGATCGTTGGAGGCAAGAGAATGGGAATTTTACAAAAGAATGCTGGAAATGCCGTGAACTGCAAAGAAAACTAATAACGTGGTTCTTGAGGAGGCACATACACAAAGATGGCTAACGGCACACATTAGGACATCGTTTTCATTTTCGGACATGTCGTGTGGAGGTAGGATGTTGAATCTCACCGTGGGAAAGTGCAGAATCGCTGGGAAGAGGGAAGGAAGAGGGAGTGAAGAGACAGGAAAGAGGGAGGGAAGAAGGAGGGAAGAGAGAGGGAAAAGGGAGGGACGAGGGAATGAAGAGGGAGGGAAGAGACAGGGAAGAGGGAGGGAAAAAGGAGGGAAGAGGGAGGGTAGAGGGAGGGACGAGGCAAGGAAGAGGGAGGGATGAGACAGGGAAGAGGCAGGGAAGAGGGAGGGAAGAGGGAGGGAAGGGGCAGGGAAAGGCAGAGAAAGGGGAGGAAAGAGGGAGGTAAGAGGGATGCAACGAGAGAAATATTTGACAGCTTGAACAACAAAGCATGGGAAGCGAACAACTGCGAAACTGATAAACAACATGTGATCAGAAAAAATGAGGTCCATGATCGCCAACCGGCTGGGCACTTGATGATAGTGATGGTGACCAGTTTCAGAATAGTAAGCACACATACACTGTCAAATACAGACACATCCTGTCACAGACACAAACACACACACACGTATACTTAAACAGACACACACACATATATTCTTACACAGACACAAACACACACATACATTCTTACATAGACACAAATACACAACACACATTCATGTATAGTCAAACAAGCACAAACACAAATAAATACTGACACCACAGACATACACACGTGTTCGCACACGTCTTTCACTTCTACACGCCTAAATGAGTGTCGCTGTTCTTACAGTGCCATCTAGACAGGAATGAAGGTCACTTGTATCAATTTACACGAAATAGTATTGACATTGCAATAATAACACATTTTCAAGAACTGTAAACAAAATGCTTATGTATAAATGGTCTCCTAGCCCTAATTGACTGAAGTTGATGTTTTATTTGTCATGTTGCTGTGGGTTACAAGCATGTCTCTATGTGACGTCGCCTACTTGATAACAATACAAATTATAATTACTTGTATTCACTATACATCAAAATATTTGTCTTGAATATATATCGATTACAAAAACACCTTTGACAGTATCGAGAACTATGTTGTGGTAAATGCTCTCGGAAACCGGGTCATCTCTGAAACCAGGTCATCTCTGAAACCAGGTCATCTCTGAAACCAGGTCATCTCTGAAACCAGGTCATCTCTGAAACCAGGTCATCTCTGAAACCAGGTCATCTCTGAAACCACTATGTAATTGATTGAGGAAACTAACAAAGACTGCAATACAGCCATCACGATATTCCACCGACAGTAAGAGGAGTCAAATATGGTGATTCCATCTCCTCAAAGCTATTTACATCGGCTCTTGAAGAGATTTTCCAACAGTTACATTGGATTAACTGAGGTGTACATGTAAATGGCGAGTGGCTCACCAATTAACGATTTTCAGATGGATCCGTGCTAATCAGTCATACAATTGAGGAAGCCCAACCATTCTTGAACGACCTAAATAGGGTCAGCAGAGCTGCTAGTCTGAAGATAAATAAAAGTAAACCACAATGCCTCAGAAACGATTACTTCCCAATATTGGATAATAAGCTAGCAGAGGAAACCACCGAGAATTCAAACCTCTATATCTACCTAGGCCAAGAGATAAATGCCACCCACAAAATAACCACCAAATCTCTAGATAACGAAACGCAGCTTGGTATTTATTTAGTTACATTAAGCCAATACTCTTAGAGATGAAAGACATCACGACAAGAGCACACACATTCAATTCAATGGTCATTCCCAACAATGGTTGACAGACGCCAAGTGGGGAACATGCGCAACACAGATGGTGAGAAGCTCTCAAAGTCACTCCGAGAGCAATGGGACGGCGCCTACTGAAAATGTTGATGAAAACCGAAAATAAATTGACATCAACTATGTATAGAGAACGTTGTGGAAGCAGCGATATCCCGCAAATATCGTTGGCGTGGACATGTGGTGCACATGCCTAGCAACACGTAAAATGGACACGTAGAACGATGTCTTGGTGGTCAAATTCCTGCACACGTCCACTGGGTCGCCAACATATGCGATAGAGAGATGTACTGACCAAAGACCTTTGCCCGGATTGGTACAACACTACAAAAGGCCGGGACACGAACGACATATTGTTGCCTTTCTTCGCGATCGATCCATCTGTCGGACCGACGGCAAATATAATGTAATGTAATGAAACACATCACGATATGGAGAAAAGAGAGCTTCGGTCAAGATTATTGTAATAAAAGATCAATAACTGTTCATTGTTTTAATTTTCAGGTGTCACTCATGCAATCCTAGCTTACTTAACTTACTTTCCTGTCAGCATGTGCCGTTAATCACGTGGTGAGCTTACGTTTTCTTTTTTAAGCTAAGTGGGTTGTGCCGGTTATCATATGCCCATGCTGGTGTAGGATTTATCTTTTGTCCTCTATTCATCTGGCACGGAATATTTCTCGTGCCTTGTAACAAGATCCACCTGCGTCATAAACGTGCAGTGGCAGTTAATCAAGCTGTACTCTCCTGAGATGACCGAGTCATTGTAAGCTCTGTCTTGACATGTTGTCAGTACATAGAGTAGTTCTCACCATACTTCTGTCTTTGTGTCTTATTTTTATGTCCGCGTGAAACTAATGTCTTTTCTTATATATGTTATTTCACGCGCTCTACGAATTGTGTCCTGCACTTAGGACAAGGACCAACTTTGACATTGGTAACCCACAGAGTTGGTATAAATAATCTGTTAATCAGCTATTACTTTGTTGCTAAGTTAATGATCGAGTTTTTAAGCAGCGGTGGTAGTTGATAAGTTATAGCAGAGGTTTTCTTACATGTGGTTTCGTTTTCCCTATTAAACCTTCCATCTTCTTGGAAAATACTTTCAAGGGCTAAACTCTTGGTCCTATTTAAGTGATGGTATAGTTTACACGTATGTTAACAGATACAGGGTGTCCCACTCGCTACCATCCCCTGTTTTTCCCCATATAACCTTTAAACCAATGAACGAAATTAAATATGCTTTGACAGGAACATACCTTAGCGTGGGAGAAACAAAATGAGCTCATTTTAAATGTTGAAAGTGTGTGTTTAGGTCTGTCGGCTCCTGGTTTTCCCATATAACTTCTAAACCAATGAAAACAGTTCAATATAATTAGCCACGGACATACTGTGAACCTGTTGAACGTCGAGGAACTCCGTACTGACTATTTTCAGCAGGATGACACCACATGCCTCACCTCAGATGTCAGGATGACACCACATGCCTCGCCCCAGATGTCAGGATAGCACCACATGCCTCACCTCAGATGTCAGGATGGCACCACAGGCCTCACCTCAGATGTCAGGATGGCACCACATGCCTCACCTCAGATCTCAGGATGGCACCACATGCCTCACCTTAGATTTCAGGATGGCACCACATGGGTCATCTCAGATGTCAGGATGGCTGAAATTGGTTTCTTTTTTGATGTTCCTTTAATTTCTAATGGACGTTGACCACCAAGGTTCCCTAACCTAACCCTACCTAATTTCTTCCTATGTGGACATGCTGAAAAGAAAAGTGTTTCTCAACAAACCAAGTAATATCATGAAACTACAAGAAAACA
Organism: Ariolimax columbianus; assembly: GCA_036924085.1. Classification (NCBI taxonomy): domain Eukaryota; kingdom Metazoa; phylum Mollusca; class Gastropoda; order Stylommatophora; family Arionidae; genus Ariolimax; species Ariolimax columbianus. The sequence continues at coordinate 19,677,665 of JAVGWX010000004.1, read as the reverse complement.
TTAGGTGGGAAACTAAGTCGTTAACTCCTGCTACGTTGGTGAATACATTCCATAGCATGGAGAGGCGTGTGCATGCATGTTTGTAATGGGGACTACTTGCAACATTTAATATAGGCTCATTATGTTTCTGACATACCAAGGTATGTCCATGTCAAATTGTATTGGGCTGTATGTATTGGGCTGTATGTATTAGTTAAAATGTTTAAAGGAAAAACCAAGGGCCAGAAGCGATTGAAACGCCATGTAGCATGAATTCCAGGGCTTGTCATTGGAGGAGTGGCAATGAATAACCTTAGATATGCGGATACACTTTTTAGGACAAAACGTGAGCAAGATTTTCAGGAGCTTGTTACAACAAAATACAGAAACAGACAAACGTTTTGATTAAACATAAACACAAATAAAACAAAGGCTATGACAAATGACAAACCGAAAATAAGAATTGTCAAGTGTTTTGTATACTTGTCACTACTTTATGATGCAGACACTTGGAGACAGAATAACACGTTGGAAAAGAATATCGAAGATTCGACATATGGGTGTATAGGAGATTGAATCGCATATCACAGACAGAAAAGAATATCGAAGATTCGAAATGTGGGTGTATAGGAGATTGAATCGCATATCATAGACAGAAAAGAATATCGAAGATTCGAAATGTGGGTGTAAAGGAGATTTAATCACCTATCATAGACAGAAAAGAATATCGAAGATTCGAAATGTGGGTGTATAGGAGATTGAATCGCATATCATGGACAGAAAAAATAAACAAATGTGGAGATGTTGAAAATATTGTTGATTAAGATGCTGAGCGTTCCGAAGCTGACTGCTAACTTCAAGGAGAGCGAAACAGAGCTGCGATGTCCTTTCCATATCACCATGCGGTGATCCTGGATAATAGGCGGCAACATGGCAGACTGGCTAAAAAGAAGGGATTGAAGATGGAAGGATAACCCGGTACTCAAAAATGCCTGCTGAAGTTGGATGTGTCGGACCGAAAGGTGCGAATAGCACAGTCAAGCTGTAAACTTCGACACAACGCATTCGGTTCTCTGGACAACATTCTGCTACTTGCAGAGCCCTTTTCAGGGCTTAGTAGCGGGGAGTTTGAGAACAAACAGCGATGAAGAAAAACAAGATACTCTTCTAGAAGTCTACTGGCAATTTATTTGCTTCTTACAGTATACTTTTTACAGTACACTTTTTACAGTATACTTTTTACAGTATACTTTTTACAGTATACTTTAACAGTATACTTTTTACAGTATACTTTTTACAGTATACTTTTTACAGTATACTTTTTACAGTATACTTGTTACAGTATACTTTTTACAGTATACTTTAACAGTATACTTTTTACAGTATACTTTTTACAGCATACTTTTTACAGTATACTTGTTCTCCAAATTTCTTTGATCAATTTACCTATCGAAATTTGGATTACTCGTTTGGTATTTCGTCTCGCTATTTGATAATTGATAATTTCAGAATTTCGAACATCAAACATGATTTATAGAGCTTCTTTTTAGCCTGCGTCGATTCATTAACTTCAGAATCCACCAAACTGTTTGCTATCTTTCTTTCTTTGTTTTATATTTTTGTTTCACTGTTCTTGTTGAGTTCCATCATGGCTATTTTAAAGCATTGTTTTTCACTGTTTATCTCTGTTTCTCCATTTAGTGTTTCAACAATCTTTGTAATTTCAAGGAATGTTTCTCATCTAATAGCTGCCTCTTTTAATAAGAATATTCTTAGGTTTGTGACTATTACTGGCTTCCACCTTCTTTGGTTCTTCCTGTGTCGTGTTGTTCGTGTCATTACCATTGGCTGATTATCAGTTTCAAAAAAGACGTTACGGATTACCCTTGAGTGCTTCTTTTTTGTCGTTGTCTTATAAATACGTAATTAATTTATGATACTAGATCTGGACTGTCCCATGTGTACCATTTCTTGATGACTTTTCCGGTGTTGGAAGATTATTTTGTAATGATGAGACTATAACCAGTAGATACATTTATAAGCTCTTCTGCATTGCTATTCCGCTATATTGATGTGTTAATGAATTATCCTAAGCAATATTCATGTAATGATTGTTTCATGTTATTTTTATGTTATATTTACCCATTGCTATCGTATCATGGGAGCCGTGTAGTGGTTAGCGCGCTGGCATCGAATCTGAGTGGTCCCAGGTTCCCTCCCCAGTTGAGGCGGAAATGTTCTTTCTGACCACAACGGCTCCCAGGTCGACCCAGCCTTAAATGGGTACCGGTTCAGACCGGGAAGTAAAAGCGGTGAGGGAGAGGAGATGGCCAGTCTTTTGAAATGTGAGATCGCTAACAACTCACTCCCCTACGTCAGTAATGCAATGGGTTACTTTACCTTATCGTATCATCCTTCTAATTGACTCTATTGAAAACGTTTAAAAGCACTCAAGGAATTTCCTTTTGTCTTCCTCATTGCTGCTGTCATCACAATGGGCTTAGACTGGGATTATTGTTTCTTTTCACTTTTGTTTTTTGTAGGCGTATTATTCATTTTCCTTATATGTTAAACTTCTGCAATGAACTTTGCTTTCTCCGAGTCTACAAGAAAACTGACACTACGTTAGGCTCTTTTCCTTCTTTATACGTCGCATTCCATCTCTATAACTAGTTTCCATAGGTCCCTTTGATGTTCCATCCCAATTTTCGTAAATCCTTACATTATCGTAGTTTTTAAAAAAAAAAAATTCTGTTCGGTTTGGATCCTTCCTGATAAGTCCACTAATATTTAATGAGGCTAATTTAGTTGCATGTACATTCGCAATCCTTCGGCTTTCGAATCTGTAATCCGTTGAGATAAGTCCTTTTAAACTCATTTAATGTCTTTGTAGCAGTATATTGCTTGTCGATTTGCTAGGCCTGTCACAGCAAGCGATCTCCTCTTTCTCCAGCTCCTGTTACGGGTTATCATTCTATCTATCTTCAACGACGTAGACAAATGGGCTCGTTTTGGGCATGAGGTAGTGTTAGACTATTTCAGGCCTCGAGAAAAGTTACAAATCATAACAAAAATCAAAATGACCGTCAAACATATAATATAATTCAAACATTTAATAATGATACCAAACTAATGCAAACTGTCACGAGGTCGACATTGTCATACATGAAATGAGTCATCATATGATAGAAACAACATGTGCATCAAAGCAAGGGACAAATGAAAATGGAGCTCACTCACAGACGGCATTCCATGTGGAAACTACAACTTGTGTAGAATAGAGACATCATTAGCACAGGATATCCAGATCAAAGGCTCAACGATGTTCAAGTAATGGGCTGTCTGATGTAATTCTAGAATAGGATTATATATGCATATATAATGTGTGTGTGTATATGGTGAAGGTTTTCCGTATATACATTTCTAAGCTATAGAAACATCAACAAATGTAGACCATCCGTTTTAGAGGAAAACGTAATCCCTCTGCTTGAGGCAGACTGCAGAAAATCAGCTAGGAATCACATCACTGACCTGTTTTCTTGCAGGAACACCTCAATGTTCGGTTTCTAAAGCTGTCGTACAATGTATGAACAATGGATAGCTGCACAAGTTAGCAGAGACGATGGGCATGAGTTGAGGTGGTTAAACTTAACATGGAAATTGCAACTGGCCTACGGACAGACTGGCGAAGAACCCAGAATAATACTGGTTTCTTTTTAATATTGGGACCAAGGATTTCGACTGTGTACAACATCAGCAACTGTGGCAAATAATAACGGACATTAGTTTTGCAAAACATCTGATACATCTAATTGAAACATTCTACAGTGGACAACAAGCCGTCGTTAGAACCAATGATGGTCCAACAGATTGGTTTGAGATTCACAAGGGAGTCAGACAAGGCTGCATACTTTTACCTTTTTTATTTAACACCTACGCAGAAAACGTCTTGCAAAAGATAAAAACAGATGACAACTACATACATTTTGATCCATTCACAATAGAAGGGAAGAAGATTTCAGAGGTAAGATATGCAGATGACACAGTCATACTGTCAAACTGAGCCAAAGGCCTGGAACGACTGCTCATGTCCGTTCATAAGCACATTGATGCTAAGAACCTTTTCCTGAACATTAAGAAAACTAAGATAATATCCACTGATAAAACAAAACTGTAATACCAGTTTGATATTAATAATGAAGAAATAAAAAATGTCACGCATTTTGAATACCTCGACTCAATGTTATCTAACGACGGAGACTGCTTAAAAGAAATTAGAAAACATTTGGCCAAGGTGATGCAGAAGCTAAAAAACCTGCACGATTTGTGGCATAATACTAACAGGCAACTAAAACTGAAGATCCTGATAATATGCATATTGCCTGTGGCAATGTACGGGTGCGAGACATGGGCTATGACACAAGCAGCAAGGGAGAAAATTGGAGCGTCCCAAACAAAATGTTAGAGAAGAATCCTAAACATTCCTTGGATAAAGAAAGTGACAAATAAAGCCATCACATAAAGTCTGAGTGTTGAAGAAAACTGGCTCATAAAAAATGTTATGTTTCGGAAATTGAATTTGTTCGGCCGCGTCAAACGTCATGACGGACTGGAAAGGACGGTCATGGTGGGCATGGTACCTGGACGGCGACGCAGGGGTCGACCAAGGCAAAGGTGGCTACAAGATATCAAGGATACTCTAAACATGAGCATCGAGCAGGTGGGAAGATTGTCTGCAGACCTAGATTTATATCGGATGGCTGTGATTTGAGCGACGTTCTACAAAGGACATGCTAAATGATGATGATAGTATATATATACATATATATATATATATATATATATATATATATATATATATATATATATATATATATATATATATATATGCACTCCCGCACATACATACATACATACATATATACATACATACATACACTTAGAGATGGATACTTGAAATCCTGGTATCCGAACAGACACGTGTGTGAATGCTGTCAGGTGCCGAAGTCTATCCGTAGAAGTTCAATTTTTTTATATCACTTCCTGCTACTTATTATAAGGTATATGGTGTATTTGGCAGGAATTTTATTGATTTCTATTTTTTATTTTCTCGAGAATTTCGGCTGACAGAATCTTTGAGGGTATGGATACTGATCAATTCTCTCACATGCCCCACTCCATTTGACCCACGTTTGATTTAACAGTTCTGAGGTCTGTGGCTTTTTGATTCATCTATGACGTTGTCATTATCAACAGGCGGTGATTTCAAGACTACAGATTGTCACCGCTATCCAACTTTAGTGTGCTCGTAATGTGTGCTTTGAAACCAATATGTCCTCATACCTTAGCCAGCCATTCTACAGCTTCCGAGTCTGACATAATGACTGAAATCGCTCAACTAATATATATTAATATATGTATGTGTGTATGTGTGTATATGTGTATATGTATGTATGTGGGTGTGTATATGTGTATGTGTATATGTGTATGTATGCCTGTGTCTTTGTCTGTGTCTGTGGTTGTGTCTGTGTCTGTGGTTGTGTATGTGTCTGTCTCTGTGGTTGTGGTTGTGTCTGTGGTTATGGTTGTGTCTGTGTCTGTGTCTGTAGTTGTTTCTGTGTCTGTGTCTGTGGTTGTGTCTGTGGTTGTGGTTGTGTCTGTGTCTGTAGTTGTTTCTGTGTCCGTGTCTGTGGTTGTGTCTGTGGTTGTGGTTGTGTCTGTGTCTGTAGTTGTGTCTGTGGTTGTGTCTGTGGTTGTGGTTATTTCCGTGTCTGTAGTTGCGTCTGTGTCTGTGGTTGTGTCTGTTTCTGTAGTTGTGTCTGTGGTTGTGGTTATGCCTGTGGTTGTGTCTGTGTCTGTAACTGTGGTTGTGCTTACGGCTGTGTCTGTGTCTGTGGTTGTGGTTGGGCCTACGGCTGTGTCTGTGTCTGTGGTTGTGGTTGGGCCTACGGCTGTGTCTGTGTCTGTGGTTGTGGTTGTATCTGTGTCTATGGTTGTGTCTGTGGTTGTGGTTATGTCTGTGGTTGTGCCTGTGGATGTGGTTGTGTCTGTGGTTGTGTCTGTGGATGTGGTTGTGTCGGTGGTTGTGCCTGTAACTGTGGTTATGCCTACGGCTGTGTCTGTGTCTGTGGTTGTGGTTGTGTCTGTGTCTGTAGTTGTTTCTGTGTCTGTAGTTGTGTCTGTGGTTGTGTCTGTGGTTGTGTCTGTGCCTGTAGCTGTGTCTGTGGTTATGTCTGTGTCTGTCTCTGTGGCTGTGGTTGTGTCTGTGTCTGTCTCTGTGGCTGTGGTTGTGGTTATGCCTGTGATTGTGTCTGTGTCTATAACTGTGGTTGTGCCTACGGCTGTCTCTGTGGTTGTGTCTGTGGCTGTGTCTGTGGTTGTGTCTGTCTCTGTGGTTGTGTCTGTGTATGTGGTTGTGTCTGTAGTTGTGTCTGTGTCTGTGTCTGTGTGTCTGTGTCTGTGCGTGAGTCTGTCAGTGCCGGTGTCTGTGTCTGTGTGTGTCTGTGTGTCTGTGTCTGTGGCTGTGTGTGTGTGTCTGTGCGTGTGTCTGGGGCTGTGCCGGTGTCTGTGGCTGTATGTGTGTCTGTGGCTGTATGTGTGTGTGTTGCTGTTTGTGTCTATGGCTGTAGATGTGTGTGTGTATGTGGCTGTGGCTGTATTTGTGTCTGTCTGTGTCTGTGAGTGTCTGTTTGTCTGTGTGTCTGTATGTCAGAAAGAAAGTTAAGATCATCAAGAACATATAATTTCCACAACAAAACTCGTGAGCAAATTTCAAGGGTTCAGAACAATAGCAAGAAACAATACAATATAGAGTACAATGAAAACATCTACCTGACATTAGTCAACTAGCCATCATATTCCCTGTCTGGCGAAATCTAACATCTGATAATGGAATTTGGATTCACTACTGGATGTACCTCTTCGTCTTCTTCATTGTTTTGTCCCTTTATCACTCCAGCCGGTGTATAGCGTCACCACCATTATTGGTCTCAAGGACACCTTCGCCTTTATTGTGCTTTTGTGATGGTGGTTTCTGCAGCCATGTGTTTTGCATGATGAGGTCACTAGCCTTAATAAGGGGCACCAGACTCGCTCAGAGAACTGTGCGTATGACTCGCATACAAGGAAGTTATTGGTAGTTGGGATAATCGAAACCCTCCAGTGGAAAGATGGACAAAAAGTGGAATGTTTAGCTAGCGTTAGACTAAAATAATATGGCTTGAGTGAACGTGATGGGTATCTGATGTTTTGTGAACGCCAGTAAACTTGTGCTGACATTCAAGGGCTAGTCCATTCGATGGGGTCTCGGGGATTCTAAGGGGTGTTATCTTGTAAGGGTACGCAGTTGGTGGACTGTAAATGTTGTAGTTGAATGCCCACACAGTGAGCAAGTTTACTTAATCTTTTGTGTCTCCTAAACATTGTGTTAAGTGACGGGTTGTATCAGCATTCCTCACATCCTCATCTCGTTAGCCAGACTGCCATGAAACATTCCTATTTTCAGTGAGGACTGCACGAATTTGAGGTAGAGAGTTGGTTAGTATGTTCGCCTGACTGACTAACATTGTTTATTCATTATGTTGTTGCCTGACGGGACGTTAGTCTCCCTTCTCCAAGTACAAAAGGTAAACACCAATTAAATCAATGATCAAGATAGCCGGAACGATACTAAAACAAGCAACAAACAGTAATAATAATAAAAATAATAATAACAATAATAGCAGTCCATCACACGCGATGATGATAACAGCAATGATAGATGTTGTGTTGCACCGGAGCTGGCTGTATTGTCCAATTCTGTCAGAATTGGATATGTGCATTTCAGTTGTTTTGTCTTTTTGCAAAGTGCGTTTTTTCTGTACTTTGGAGGCCCGGCGTTTCTCAGCAACGGAGGTGTCTCTGATGGTGGTTCCACTTCATGCATTGCGGTCCTGTGCAAGGCATTCCCATAAGTCTGCATCGACGTTGAAACGTGTCAGAGATGCTTTGACGGAGTCTGAAGCGCTTCTGACTCAGACCCTCTTTCAGGTCACCATACATTAGCTATTTGGGGATGCCGTTGTCTGGCATGCGCACGACGTGGCCGACTCACCTAATCTGAGTACTTTGCAACATTGTACGGATGCTTGACTATTGCGCCTTCATGAGAATCTCAGTGTCTGGTACCCTATCCTGCCACTGTTTTTTGAACAATCTATGGAGGCAACTTGTATTGAAGTGATATATATTCCTATCATGCCTGCTGTACACAGTCCACGTCTCACTGTCCTACAGAAAAGTGGGTAGCACTGCGGCTCGGTACACTTTGAGTTTTGTATCAAGATTAAGACTCCTCCGATTTCAAACGCTGTTGCGTAGACTCTCAAATGCAGCACTGACCTTGGGGATACTGTTACTGACCTCAGAATTAATAGTAGTTTTCCTGAAAAGAGAGCTGCCAGGGTAAGTGAAGATGTCCACTGATTTGATGCGCTCGTTCTGGTCGCGTTAATCGTCATTTGGGCAGGCTGAGACATGACTTCGGTGTTCTCTGGTCATCATCATCATGTAGCTTGTCCTTTGCAGAACGTCGCTCTCACAACAGCCGATCTGTAAGACTCTCGATCTCTGGCAAAAATGCCCGCCTCCGTCGCTGTCATCTTCAGGACCTCCGTGATGTCTTGTGTCCATCTGCTTCCCTTCTGCCTCTGCCTCGCCTTCCAGGAACCACACCCTTCGATATTGTTCTCTCTAGGCAACTATTGCGTTTGATGTGACCAAAATATTTCAGTTTTCTGGATAAGATGTTGTTTACCAACCAATGTTCGTGGATGTCAAGCTATTTTAGTATATCTCCATTTTTGCGTTTCGCCACCCAAGGCATTTTGAACACCCTCCTGTAGCATTTCAGTTCAAAAGAGTCAATCCTTTTCTTAAGTTTCTGTGTGGTGGTCCACGTTTCACATTCATACGTTGCCACCGGGAAGATGCAGAAGATGCAAATTCGTAGAATTTTTATGTTCGTCGTTTTATTAGTTGTTTTCTGGTATTAGTTGTAAAATCGAACATTTCTCAGTATGTAGAGAACTTGTCCACATATGTCTGCCTGTCTCTATCGGCAATGGCAGCGAGGGCACAGTCATCAGCAAAAAGAAAGTTTGAGATGGGTGTGTCCTTTACCTTGGTGTGAACTTGTAGTCGCCTGTGATTGAAGAATTTTCCGTCAGTTATGTATTTAATTTCCACTTCGTTTTGGATATAACCCTGATCATGCAGCAAACATAATGCTGAAGAGTGTTGGGGCTAGTGCACAGCCCTGCTTGACGCCATTTGTTGGGGCTAGTACACAGCCCTGCTTGACGCCATTTGTTGGGGCATGTACACAGCCCTGCTTGACGCCATTTGGCACAGGAAAGGCATTGCCGTTTCCCTATCACTCAGCACATGAGCGTAGATATACTCTCGTGGAATTGTTTGACGATAAAAATCTTCAACTCCAACGTAAAATCCGTTATATTATATGCTTCTGAAACATCGAGGACATACCGGGTACTTATGAAAAAGTTTCAGACTGTCGTCATTCTTTGCCTGCGTAAAATACTAGGGTGGAAATGGTACGAGAAGATCAACAACTTGAAACTGATGAAAATGAGTGAGTGAGTGAGCGTCCGAGTGAGTGACCGAATGAGTGCTCGAGTCAGAGAGTGAGTTACCGAGTGAGTGAGTGACCGAGTGAGTGCCGGGTGAGTTACCGAGTGAATGAGTGACTGACCGAGTGAGTGATCGAGTGAGTAAGTGACCCATATAGTGAGTGACCGAGTGAGTAAGTGATCGAGTGAGTGAGTGACCGAGTGAGCGACCGAGTGAGTAAGTGGCCAAGTGAGTGAGTCATCGAGTGAGTGACCGAGGGAGTGAGTAAGTGACTGATTGAGTGACCGAATGAGTTACCGTGTGAATGCGTGATCGAGTGAATTACCGAGTGAGTGAGTGAGTGTGCGAGTGTCCGAGTGAGTGACTGAGTGAGGGACTGAGTGAGTGATTAAACGATTGAGTGATTGCCTGAGTGACCGAGTCAGTGAGTGAGAAACCGAGTGAGTTAGTGAGAGAGTGACCGATTGAATGAGTGCGTGAGTGACCGAGTAAATGAGTGAGCGAATGTGAAACTGCCATAGTGAGTGAGTGACCCATGGAGTGAGTGAGTGATCGAGTTAGTGAGTGAGTGACCGAGTGGGTCCGTGAGTGACTGAGTTGATGAATGACGGAGTGAGTGAGCGACCGAGTGAGTGCCAGAATGAGTGAGTAACCGAGTGGGTGCGTGAGTGATTTTAGTGAATGAGTGATTGAGTGAATGAGTGAGTGACCGAGTGGGTTCGGGATTGAACGAGTGAATGAGTGCCATGGTGAGTGAGTGACCAAGTGAGTGGGGTGGCGACCTTGTCGTCCATCCAGAAAATATGGAAGGTTGCCTGGATCTAACTACACACTTCTCTCTTCAACTCCACAGTACTCCATGCAATGTACTATGCCGCTGAAACATGGACACTTGCAAAAACAAGAAAGAGCACTCTGCATATGGCACCGACATATCTGTCCCTCTTACTCTTTCTCTCTCTCTCTCTCAGATAGAGACAGAGAGAGAGATAGAGAGAGAGTGATAGTGAGAGACTCAAAGTCAATTTCACTCTCCACAAAAAGTGAAAGCCGGAGCACGTCTACAGCAGTCTGATACCCTCGAGGCTGGATAAAGATCGCGAGCTAGAACTCCAATGCGTTGGTGACATTTCATTGCACTTCACTACAACATTCACAATACGTCAAATGGACAGCTTTTTCCTCATTGGTCCTCCATAACCCAGGATAGAAATCCTGAGGGACAAATGTAGGATAACTTCTTTAAACTCCATAATTCCTAATAAATTGCCTAACTTCTTTTCTCGCCCATAAATTTTGCCATTTAGCTTAAAAATTCGAAACGAATAATTTCTTCAAAATATAAAACCATGAATGGTTTAATTTATATAAGCGATTCACAATCAATACAACATAAAATTGAGTTTTACTATATCTATAATAATTGCTATATTAGACATAATTTTGGCTTGGGTTGGCTTCGTTCGTTCTCAATCTCCCGCTACCAAACCCTGAAACAGGCTTAAGAAGCAGAATGTAGTCCATAGAACGGAATGCGTTGTGTCGTAGTTTACAGCTTGACTGCGATATTTGCATCTTCTGATCCAACACATCCGACTTCAGCAAGCATTTTTTAAGTACCGAAGTTTAATTAGTTTAGTTAAGTTGAAGAATCAATGTCATTGCACTTGTTGTAACCCATAAGTGCACTGTATACTCTCTATTTTTTTGAGAATTTCAACACAATGCACGAACTCCGTAGCACCAGCAAAGTTCCCGTAATAGATTGGGTAGATTATTAACATAATTTCAAATTTCTCCCAGGCAGTGGCTTACTCGTTTTGACTTCCAACCACCGAGGTATTTTTAACGAGCTGGACACTGAATACTGGCGTCCGATTTCTACTACCCAGACATCCAGGGAAGTACTAGAAAGTTCATGTGAACAAAATACCGGTCTCCACCGTGATTTGAACTCACGACCTCCAGCACCCAAGACCAACGTCTTAACTCGAGACCACTCAGCAAATAGAATAGGTGACGCCTCTGCCTAGTCTATTTCCCCAGGTTCTATCGTTGAGTCAAATCTATTCATTGCGCTACAGAACTAAATACAACATAAAATACATATGGTCTTATTCTTTGGTTCTCTGCTTCCTTGTTCGTCTTGTGGTCCTCGGTCCTTTTTGCTTACTCTAGTTTAGTTCTGGGAATAAATGGAGGATTTGAATCCAATGCGTTGTTCCTTTCAGATGGACCCAACGTGTTGTCCCGTTCAGACTTGTTACCAGTTGACTTCGTCATTGTGTAAATGTTATTGAGGACAAGATCACGCTCTTTCGACTCTGACGATAGTCACATTTTCATGTCTAGTCAATCAGTCAAGTTCAAGTCATCAGTCGCAAGTCATCTTTCTGCCTGTCAAGATCTCTCATTGACGCCAACCGAGACTGTTATAGGCTCTTCTGGTTCTGCGCTAAAGATCTGAAGTGACTGTATGCTATGCTTTGGCCTGTCCTGAATATATTGAAACCTAACTTTCTGTATGAACGCTCCTGCCCTCTTCCTTTAGAAACTCAGGAACGCTAATCACGTTATCCTACTTATCGGACCTGGGACCAAACGGGTTCCGTCTCCATAGTTACTGTTAGACTTATTTCCAAATCCTCTACCCATCTTAAAACAACTACTCTAGCACTTCTTTGGATATTTTCCCATTAAAATTAATGGATGGTTTTAGAATAGCTGAGCCTTGATGCATGTTGACACATTACTTTCTAGATATTTGTGTTTCCGGTTGTTCAAGATGGTGGTTGGTTTGAATTGACAGAACAGAGATTTATAACGTTTCAGATAAGTATTAGTGTTGAAAATTAATTTGTGTAATAATAACATAGTTGTGATTGTAGTTTATTGTAGCATACGTATTTTCAAATATAGTGGCCTTGTTATAACAGATAGTTAGTGACTTGACAGAATTAAATAGCGTAGAACAGTGAGCGGTAGTAACACTCAGATAACACTAGGCCTAGTCGTTTTGATACTTTGTAGAAAGTTAAATACCAGCGACATTTGTTTGTTCCTTTTTTGGCGTTGCTTTAAGAATTATACATTTTATTAGGTATTAATATAACTTATTGGCTAACGGAAATAAATAGCAAAATTAGTATGGCCACTAAGACGAGACGAACTGCTGCGAGGAAAGGCCAAGTCAGATTATGTGATTTGTGTGGCGAAAATGTTAGTATTACTACAACGTTGGAAGATGAAGGAACCGTTTTATGTAGGATATGTAGAGTTGAAGAGAGGCAGGCACAAATGGAGTGCAATATAAGGGAAAATGAGAAGAGATTAGAGGAGATAGAAAAGAGGCAGATGGAAATAGAAGGGAAACAAGTGAAAATGGAGGAAATTTTAAAGAAGCTACAGTCAAGGTGTAGTCAAGGAAGTAAGGGAGATTTGAGTGAGGAAACAGCTCACAGGGCAGAGAGCTTTGGAGAGAAGTATGCACATATAGGTGAGGGGTCAGTTTTGGTAGTAGGAGATTCAATGGTGAGAGAGGTTGGCAGACATTTGTCTAAACAACACAACATGTTTGAAAGAATGGATATTGGGGGAGCAAAAATAGAGGACATAGAGGGGAGAATAAAGAGGTTAGATGACAAAGGAAACAGTCACGTGGTAGTATTGGCAGGTACAAATAATGTAAAGAGAGATGGTACAGAAATAATTATGGATAAATACAAAAGTCTTATGAGAACACTTAAGGAAAAAAAGTTTAGAAAGGTCACAATGATGGGCATTTTAGACAGAGCAGATGGGTCAGACTATCTAGATAGCAAAATAATAGGTATCAACCTTAGGTTACAGGTGATGTGTGCGGACATGGGAATGGAATTTATTGATGTTAAAGTAGACAAAAGTAAAATGTTAGATAGGGGAGGTTTACATCTAAATGAGATAGGACAGCATGTTGTAGCAAAGTATATGTTCTATCATTGTGTTAGAAATTTAAACTAGTTAGGCCTATGAAGTATGAGACTAAAGATAGGCCTACAATAGGGTGCTATAGAGGATGTAGTCAAAGGGGTAATTTGGTGTCAGGGAAGTGTGAAATACATAGTAGAAAAGCAAACACTAAAATGATAAAGCAGAAGCAAAAAGAGGAAAACCAACAACATTACAAACTAAAATGTTTTTATGCAAATGTGAGAAGCATAGTAAATAAAAGAGAAGAATTGGAACTGTATGTAGAAGAAGAAAAACCAGATATAATAGGGTTAACAGAATCATGGACATATGAGGAGATTGCAGATAGTGAACTTGAAATTGAGGGATATACAATGTTAAGGAAAGATAGGATAATTGGAGACAAAACTAAGGGAGGTGGCGTTTTATTATACTGTATAAATTCTGTTAATATAACGATCAAAGATTATTTATCATGTGGTAACAAAAATGAAAGTGTATGGGGAGAAATAGAAAGTGGGGGTGAAAAAACAGTGATTGGAGTGTGCTATAGATGTCCATCAAGTCAAAAAGAGGAAGATGAGGAGCTGATTAGTAGCATAGCAAAGGCAAGTAAAGGGAAATTATTATTAATGGGAGATTTCAACTATCCAGAAATAAAATGGGATATGGCAGAAGCACTTGTAGAGTCAAAACCTTTTGTTACGTGCATAACTGACAATTTTTTAATTCAACATGTAGAAGCAGCCACCAGAGGCAAAAACATACTCGACCTAGTTTTTACCACAGAGGAAAATATGATTGAAAACGTTACCGTTGGGGAACTGTTTGGCTCAAGTGACCATCAAATCATCCGTTGGGATCTTATTGCAGGGAAAGAAGTAAACATAAACACGCGAACATACGACTACTCTAAGACAGATGTTAAGAGGATGAAAGAGGCAGCGAACCACATAATCTGGAAAGATATTATTGTAGGAACAGATGTTGAACAGGAGTGGGAAAGTTTTAAAACAGTTCTAGAAACGCTAAAAGAGGAATGTGTTCCATGTAGGGAGGTAAACCCCAAGCGTAAAAAGTGGATAACTAGATTTGTAGTGAAATGTAGAAGAGCAAAAAATAAAGCATGGCAAAAATATATAGAGGCAGGTAAATCAAAAGAAACATATGTAAAATATTTGGACAAGCAGAACATATCTCAGAAAGCGAATAAAACAGCAAAAATAGACTTTGAAAAAAAACTTGCTCAGAGGATCAAGACTGACAGTAAAAGCTTCTTTTCTTATGTTAGAAATAAACAAAGAACGAAAGACAAAGTAGGCCCTCTCATAGACAGTACAGGGAAAATAATAAGTGAGAATAGGGAGGCTGCTAATCTGCTTAATCAGTACTTTGGCACAGTCTTCACAAAGGAGGACTGCTCCGAGATCCCAGAGCCTATAGATATTTTTCAAAGAGACATGGATACAGCGGGATTAAGATCAATCTGTATTACAGAGGAAATGGTTTTTAAAAAATTGGAGGGGTTGAAAGTGAATAAATGTCCAGGTCAAGATGGTATTCACCCAAAATTGCTGTATGAAATTAGAAACCAACTAGCAAAACCATTGGCTATATTATGTTCTCAATCACTTACAAAAGGGATTGTTCCACGGGATTGGAAAGATGCAGGAGTGATCCCCTTATTCAAAAAAGGCAAAAAATCAGATCCGGCAAATTATAGACCGGTGAGTTTAACGAGCATAGTCTGTAAATTGTTAGAGTCAATAATCAAAGAAAACATTGTAATGCATTTAGAAAAATTTAATCTAATTAGAAATAGTCAGCATGGGTTTACTAGAGGGAGATCATGCTTAACAAATCTATTAGAATTCATGGAGGAGGTTACTAAAATCATAGATAAAGGGGAGCCAGTGGATGTTATTTATCTAGACTTTGCAAAGGCCTTTGATAGAGTACCTCATCAAAGATTATTTCGAAAGTTAAAATCACATGGAATAGGTGGGGAAGTTGCCAAATGGATTGAAAATTGGTTAACAGGAAGAAGGCAGAGGGTGGGCATAAATAAGGAGTACTCTGAGTGGAGTGAAGTGAAAAGTGGTGTGCCACAGGGCTCGGTTTTGGGACCAATTTTGTTCTTGATATATATAAATGATTTGGACATTGATATGAGATCCATGATTGCAAAATTTGCTGATGACACAAAACTATGCAGTAGTGTCTCATCTAAAGCGGAAGTGGATATATTGATGTCGGATTTAGATAAAATTCGAGAATGGTCTGTAAGCTGGCAAATGGAGTTTAATGTAGATAAATGTACAGTCATCCACATGGGTAGATCCAATATGGAACATAAATACAGAATGGGAGAAAACAATATTAGAAAGATAGATAAGGAAAGGGACCTAGGGGTTATAATAGATCATACAGGAAAGGTGAGTGAGCAAGTTAAGGTAGCAGTGAAAAAGGCAAATGCAATGTTAGGTATGATAAAAAGAAATATTAAACATAGGAGCAAGGAAGTGATCGTCAAACTGTATAAAGCTTTAGTTAGACCTAGATTGGAGTACTGTGTACAGGTGTGGAGTCCTTATCATAGAGGGGACATAAACATGCTAGAAAGAATACAAAAAAGAGCGACAAAGATGATAGTTGGATTCCAGAATTACAGTTATGAGGAACGAATCAGAAAAACGGGCCTACAGTGTCTCGAAGAGAGAAGAATTCGTGGTGACTTAATACAGGTTTATAAGATGATCAGAGGAATCGATAAATTAGACTATAACAAGTTTTTTTAAAATACAGCCACCTACAATAACACGAGGGCATAGCTACAAGCTGATTAAAGAGAGGTCCAGGTTAGATATTAGGAAATATTTTTTTAGTCAGAGAGTGGTGTCTGCTTGGAATGCATTGCCAGGGGAGGTGGTGGAGGCAGGGACAGTTAATGCGTTTAAGAATAAACTGGATGCGCATAGATTTTAGAGCAAGGTGATGTAAATGTAACTGGTTGTATACAGACTCTGCAGGGTCTTCTAAACCAGTATAAAGACGTTAAGTTAAGTTAATTACTATGACTACCCGTATTTATTTGTCTCCTTCCCCCTCAACAATAGCAAAGGTAAATCTTTCTACAACGTGAGACTGTTGATTGAGGACAGTCCTCCTGAGCAACCAGAAAACCCACCAATTAACAGAGTATATGGGCCCACACAATCTCTAATTACAACTAAATGCAGACTTTTTAGAACTACAATTCTCCAAAAGTCTACCTATTTTTGCGAACATATAATTGAAACAACAATTCTACCAATAATACACTTTTCATTAAAACAGTCTGTTTTTGTATAGGCTACGCAGTTACCATTGCATTGACGTACTGATTTAGGATATTTTAACACTTCCCGAACAAAGCCTGCTTTCTCCTGAACAACTCTGAATAGTTGAATTTTAATAGTAAAGTGTTTATACAATTACCCACCGTCTGAAATAACGGCGAGTTACAGTTTCTAACTCATTTCTCTTCCTACAAACAACATAAAATATATAAAGAGGGACCATCACTTTACAGACGATGACAAATGTATAAACGAAATAAAGTGCATAGTAGCATTAACGAAAGTGGAATTCCAGATGTTATAGAACATCCTGACATACAGATCATTGCCAATGAGTGAATGAGAGAGAAAGAGGGAGAGAGAGAGAAAGAGAGAGAGAGAGGGAGAGGAGGAGAGAGAGTCTTGCAGTGCCACGTGGAACCGATTTTGCATTATGGAACTAAGTCCTAGACGAACAATAAACAAATACCGAAACAGTTGGAGAGAGAGGGGGGGGGGGGGGGGAGCAGAAATATAGTATCTACGAATGCTTAAAATACATTGAACAGAAAAAATGCAAAGATATTGAACGAAACCAAAACAGTATCACGAGATCCCAACTAACAAAAAACAAAAGGAAGAGAAGAAGTTTTCATTGACCACATACTCAAGTAAGTGTACCAGTTACATTTTGTGACAACAGGAAAGACCAAGAAAAATAAAAACAGAGGAAGACAAATACAAAATACTTGTAAGACATGATAATCTACATGGGAAAACAGAGCATTTTAATTGCTGAAATGCGTCAAGGACAGAATGCTGTAGCAGATGTGATGAAGATGTAGATATTAGTGAATCAATCACAACTTGTTCCGCTCCCAGTGGAGCATGTGTTTTTAAAAATTACAACGCCTATAACTTTTTGATTGTTTCGGTGATTGGAGTGAATCAGTTCGTCTCCGCGAGCTTATTGCGGTGCATCCACATCTGGGATCTGTCGTCCGCTGCGAGGAGCCTTGTCCTGCATGTCAGTCAGGGCTGGATTGTCGCCTTTTACAGTCGGTGCAAACCTCCTGACATCCACATCTGACAGTTCCAGCTGGAGCATGGGCGTTTAGGGCAGGGTAGAGTGGACAGGTGACTCTGGAAACAAAAGGTTGTCTGAATGCGTGCCAACGTCAATCACCGTCTCGACACTTGGTCAACAAAGGAGACGATGGGTTTAGTTGAAAAAATTTGTCTCGTACAGGGAGGGGGGAGAGTGGGTGGGGAGTGAGCTTTGAGCTGAAGTGGGGGCTCGTAGCTAACCACTCTGGAGGTTCCAAATTAGCAAAGTTGGGAGGGGGGCGGGGTTTGTGACAGTCAGATGCCGCCACGACCGGCCACGACACTTAAAGTGACAGAGATTCAGGTATAATCATCTAATAACAATTGTTGGAGGTATTTTCAAATTAGAATGATGGCTAAGTTAGACAACCAACATGAGACCATTGGACAGTCAGGATGTTGCTTGAGACTATAAAATACTCTGCAAAGATGAACTCAATGAGACTGGCTAGAAGAGTGGCTGAGAGACTGGCTAGGAGAATGACTGAGAGGTTGTCAGTAGTCTGCGAGTGAGAGTGAGTTTGCAGGTGACTGGACCAGCAAACACCTCGAGTTTTGGCAAGACGCTCTTTATGTGTTTATGCGGACACCCTGTGAACAGTAAGAGTTCTGAATGTGTGTCGCAAGTGCAGGACACGGAGTGAACGATGCGTGATCTAATTACATATGAGTGTACAGATTCGTATTTGTACGTGAAGTGATCTAAGTAATTGTGAATACACAGATCGCCTGATTGTGAGTGGTCTGATTGTATGTGAATGTACAGATCGTAAAAGGACGAGATCTGAATGTCTGTGGTATGTGCGTGGCACTTTTGGAACGAAATGTGTTCTGATTGTAAGTGTAAGCACAGATCGACGGAGTATATGACCACAAGTCAGTACGTGATCCGACTATAAGTGGCGGGATCTAATTATATATAAATGCTCAGATCTCCTGATCATACCTGATCCAATTGTATGTGAATGTACATATCACCTGATTGAAAGGGATCTGATTATTTGTGAATACACAGAACGACTCAGTATATAGTCCGATCGTGAGGACGAGTTTGTGATTGTGTGTTGAGTGTGCAGATAAGGGTAATGCAGCGACAAGAGCCTGGTTTATGTAATTTGTGGAAAACATTAAAAAAAAAAACTTCCTATATAGTTCAATAAATATAATATGATTAACTAGTTTAGATGAACGTTGTTTCTTTTTGTTGATATGCATATTAAATGGCTTGGCCTGGCTTCATTCATCCTCAATCTCCCGCTACCAAACCCTGAAATGGCTTAAGTAGCAGAATGTAGTCCAGAGAGCGGAATGCGTTGTGTCGTAGTATATAGATTGACTGCGATAGTTGCACAATTCGGTCCAACACATCCGACTTCAGCAAGATATTAAATGATAATGTTGTTTCCCTTCAGGATAGTGTTTACTGCGTTTTCCTGTGTGTAGTCGTATCGGGGTGTTAATACATGTTTTAACTCTTTAGATAAGTACTACGCAATTGCTAAACTATTCAGCTAAACCTAGGTACTGCCACATATACTATTTTTGTCCGAGTTACAAGGGTATCTGCAACACACATCACCATTTACCGCAGTCCTTCTTAGATTACATGTCGTTGGGTATACCACCTTTTACAATCAGGAATTCAATCACAGCACTTTGGATCAACCGTATTTTCATGTAAACCGCCATTGTACTGTCTGCTGTGCGCACGCGTCACGTTCCAGGCGCATGCCACTATATACCCCTAAAGTAACTTTATTAGAAATTATTTTCACTTAGATATCGCGTGCCTCTAAGCAATGTTGTCATAGTTACGGTGCTGGAAATAACACTTTGAGACCTCTTGTGTGTGTGTGTGTATATATATATATATATATATACATATATATATATATATGTATATATATATATATATATATATATATATATATATATATATATATATATAAATAAATATTTATTTATATATAGCCTATTCGTCGTGTATTGTCTTGTCGTCAAAAGCAACTATTGTCAGATATCAACGATATCAACGAGTCTGAACAAGATTAACGATTGTCAGTTTGACATACATCGGATTAGAAGGAATTGTTGTTTTATGTGTGCTTACGGCGAAGATGCGCTCATTTTAACTACTGACATATTCGTGTTGGTTAAATGGGGACACATTAGCCAGAGTGTGAATTCGTGTGAATCTATTTGCAATCTGTAGTGTCATATATGTGCTGTATGCGTCAGAAAATAATGCGATGTGCAGTTGCCAGCTAAAGCTAATTTAGTTCAATTCTGCAATTTTTACTGACACTGCCCGTCTTATGATTATATTAAGGATGCTTCGAGATATTTATGTTACATAGTCATTTGGCCAAGCTATAATAATAACAATATTGTTTGTCTAGACATATAGGGCCCGTTCCGTTGATCGACCACTACCATGTCCTTCTTCTTCTTCTTCATGGTACGCAGTCAGACATCAACCTTTATTTTTTTGAAAAAAGCAGCGGTCATCCTGAGGCTGTCGACACTGCCACAGAGCTTGTCTAGTGTTGCCACTGGCGATGGCCACATTTGCTCTCTCTGATCCTCGTATGTCGGGCAGTTTTGCAGCAAATGCTCAGAGGTCATTTTCCCGGTACCACACGGGCATTCGTCAGTGCCATCTATCTTCAATTTGTTGAACAGGTGGTACCTCAGTCTATTGTGGCCAGTTCGAAGTCTGAAGACCACGACCTGCTCTCTTCTGTTCAACTGGTAATAGGCATCGTTTTTTGTGTAGCCAGTATGTTCGGTTTCCCATTTGGTTATGTATCTGGCTATAATAAGCCGTTTTGACTCTTCGTGTGTCATACTAGTATCTGGTTGGACCACTACCATGTCCAACTGCTGAGGCTTGTAGCCCAACCTCGTTCACTGGCTAAGGAGAGACTGCTATATGTCGGAGCCATGTAGAATGAGGGCGCCCTTTCACGCCTCCAGCCATCCGATGGGAGACCGTTGTTACACTTAGCTGACTTGGACATTATCTGGTTAGCCGGAACTTTCCGGTCTAGTTGAGCCAGGTGACCAAACACAGCAATGCCGTGGCGGATCAGAGTGCCTGAGATGGAGAGAAGACTTGTCTTTGCAGACACCTCGACATTACAGAAAAGATCAAACCACCAGATACCGAGGATGCGTTGCTGGTTGCGCATATGAATGGCATCGAGTCTTGATATGTCCTGCTTAAGTGTCCAAGTCTCTGGACCATACAGGAGGGCAGGAATCACACACGTCTGATACGAAGTTTGGATCAGAGAGAGAGTCTGCCATTATTCCACACCCGGCGAGCGTCGTTCATAGCGGAGGAAGCAAGCCCTATCGGCATTTAACATATAAGGCGCACTGCGTCTATCAGATGCCTAGAACTCCCTAGGTATGTGAATTCATTGGTGCATTCCTCCGTGTGACCATGGACAACAATGACGTGAGGACCAGTGTCGAAGCCAAGGTTCTGAATTTCTGTCTTGCCCCAAGATATTGAAAGGCCCAGGTTTGATGTTTCGAGATCATATCTCTCGAGAGATTGTTGCAAAGACACATTGTCTAAACCAACTAGGACTACACCATTAACATATTCGAGGTCTGTCAGACTGATGTGGACAACGATTTGTGATCAAGAGCGGCTTGAGCCGGGCCAGCAGCACATGTGCAAATACCTTGCCTGGAACTGAGAGCAGTGTGATTGGTCTATAGTTGTTGCAGTCCTTACGTCTACCCTTGCCTTTGCATAGGACAACAACTATTCCATCTCACCAACCTGCGGGAACGTGTCTTGTTCTTAAGACTTGTAAAAAGAGAGCGGAGCTGATGGTGTCCATGCGTACTTCAATAGTTCTGGCAAAATATGGTCTGGACATGCAGCACGCCCATCTTCAAGCTTCCGTATAGCGACTTGGACTCTTGTCAATGTTGGAGGGTTGATGCACGTCTCCTTTTTATGGGGAGTGTCCACACATTCCGAATCCAGGTCGAGGCAAGTCGTTGCTGGAGGATGATTGACGGCGAGCGTATTGTGCTCCTTCCATATGTCCGCTACTTCTTCGTACGTAGAACATGGTAAGCCATCTGATCTATTGACAAACTCGGAACTGCTACACGCTTTCTGCTTGCTTCTAAGATCTGTTTCAACTGTGTGTGCGTAGGCGATTTCGTTGAAGGATTTATCCTGTTAGCCATAGCAGCTGCACGGAATTGGCTTTTTAACCGACAACCTGCAGCATAATCGTTGCGTAGTCTGGTTCAATTTGTTTTGTTGAAGGACATCAAAAGGGCTTTCCTGAAAGCTATTGTTTTTACTTTACCAATATAGGGCCTACATTATCGTGGCAGCCTCGCATACAGCGTTCTTTATGGCAGCCCATGCTGACTCTGGATCGTCTGATAGCGAACCAAATGTAACAAACGTGTTTCTTACTGACGAGGCGTATTCTTCCGTTAAAGTGTGGTCAGTTTTGAGATATCGAATATTGTACCTTGGTGTTAGCGCTGACCTTGGTGGAGCGTATGGACTGACGGAGTACGTACATGCCAGTAAGTGATGGTTTGTGTTAGCATGTGCCTCGGCACCGTGATAGACACGGAAATAAATCGTTGTAGATCCACGTGTGACGAGATCCACGTGTGTCGAGATCCCAGTGTGACGAGATCCCCGTGTACCGATGAAATTCCAATTGGCAGAACCAGGAACCAGTGATCACCAGACAAAACGCGGGAACTGACAGGAACCTATGACAGTTATCATTCACGGTTCCACAGCCAAACGGACCTAGAACAGATTCATAGCTACTGCGATTAGTCCCCGAGACGGTGTTGAAGTCCCCCATTAGAATAAATTCATCGTAAGGAGGAACAGCCGAAGATGCATTTGCCAAATCATTATAGAAGTCATCTTTTATCTGTAGTTGGGGTTCGTTCGTTGGGGCATACGCGACTGTTACTGATAAATGGCCATGTCTGTGCTTCAACCAGGTCAGAAGAACCATTTCGAAAATTGCGAGCCAGGACGTTATGCTATTATTGAGTGGCGGTCTCTGTATTGTGGCGAAGTGGTCAAGCCGTTGGCCTCGTGTTCAGACGGTCGGGGTTCAATTTGAGCTGCGACGGTCGGTCCATGATGTCAATTTTTTTTTGGAGATCCCTGGGTTCATCGCTGAAGCTACGGAGTTCATGCTTTGTGCAATGCTCTCGACAGATGAGCTAAAGTGGGGAAAACCTCGAGGCAATGAAGTCGAGCCTATCTTCAATTTGTTGAATAGGTGGTACCTCAGTCTATTGTGTCAAGTGCAAAGTCTGAAGACAACGACCTGCTCTCTTCTGTTCAACTGGTAATAAGCATCGTTTTTGGTGTAACCAGTATGTTCGGTTTCCCATTTGGTCATGTATCTGGCTTTTATAAGCCGTTTTGACTCTTCGTACGTCATACTAGTATCTGTTTGTGGTTGTCTTCCACCTTCTTTTGCCAGTCTGTCTGCCTCCTCGTTGCCTTGGATGTTGCAGTGTGATGGGACCCACTGTACCACTACCCTTTTTGGTTCGGACTGCTGGCACAGTTGACAGAGTGCTGCTCTTAAGTCATTAAGCTCAGTGTTTTTCTGGCTTTTTAGCGCTGTGACTACGGCCAAAGCATCTGTAAGCAGGACTGTATGGCTTTCATTTTCTTTGTGTGTCACCATTTCTTCCACTGCCGCCCTCAGTGCCTCTGCCTCCGCTCTGAAATTGCTTGTGTACTTACCAGTAGCGAATGACAGTGTTATTTTTCTGCCATTTGGTAGGTTCAGGAATGCTCCTGCCCCTCCGTTCTGTGTAGTGTTTGTTACAGAACCGTCGGTTCTGTGGGTCCAGTCCATGCTTGGATAGTTTTTCGATATAAAGCTTAGGGTAGTATCTCTCCTTTCTTTTTCAGTCTGGCAGTTTTTGTTTCCAATACCTGGTATATTTTCTACCACCTCTGGAAATATATCCTGCCTCCAGGTAGGTTTTCGTACAGTAGTGATGGGCGTTGGTGTTGTTAGTGCGTTTATGGGATCTTCGTGCATCTTTGCTTTGGCTATTTCTGCAAAGTTCCTCCGCTATAGTTTCCCATTTCCCAAATTGTTTAGTCTCTGGTGCATTGGATGGTCAGTCAGTCTTCGGAGTTTCTCTGACTGCAGCTGGGCTCCGCAGTCTCTTCTATCTGTAATGGATTGCAGTTTTGTAATCTTTTCAAGTTCTACAATTGGCGTTGACTTCATGCCTCCTGTTATAACTCTCATGGCTTGGTTTTGAAGTTTGCTAACTTTATCGAAGTTCGCCTTTACTGCTGTTGTCCATGCCGCAATGCCATACTCGAGAACTGGTCTCACTCTTCCAGTGTACAGTTTCTTTAGTATACTTTCGTCTGCCCCCCAGCTTGTGCCAGCAAGTTTCCTCATGATTGCCATTCTTTCTCTGGCTCTCATTCCGTTTCTCTCGATCTGACTTTTCCATGTCATGCGCCGATCAAATGTGACTCCCAGATAGTTTGGGTTGTCGTTTGGCTGCAGGAATTTGCCATTTAAACTTATTTTGGTATTTTGGGGTTTGATTGAAAGCGAGAATATTGTGCATGTGGTTTTCTCCTCGTTTGTTTTGACCAGCCATGAGTTCGCAAACTCTTCCAGCGATGTTAGGGCCGTCTGCATCCGATTTCTTGCTATGGTGAGATTCTTTTCAGAGGTCCACATAGCCAGATCGTCTGCAAACATTGAGCTATGGACTCTTCTTGGTATATTCTCTGTAATGTCGTTTATATACACCAGGAACAGTGTGGGTGACAGTACTCCCCCTTAGGGTACTCCCTGCTCGAGTGTCACCTTTTTGCTCATCTGCCCTTGTACTTGGACTCTGGCCGTTCTTTGTTTGAGGTAGTGGTTGATCCACTTGTACATTTTCCCACAAACATCACTTCTTCTTAGCTTGACTCTAAGTCCATCTTTCCAGACTTTGTCAAATGCCTTTTCCAGGTCCACCCAAACAGCTACTGTGTGTTTCTGTGCCTGGTAGGCATCTTCTATTTCCTGGGCTATGAGGATGACCTGGTCCTCAGTGGATCTGTGCTGTCTAAAGCCTGCTTGCTGTGGAATTAGTATTGGTTTTTCTTCCAGATGCCACATCAGTCTGGTGTTTATCATACTTTCCATCAGTTTGCCGACACAGCTCAGTAGGCTGATAGGCCGGTATCCATTTGGATCTGTTTTGTCTTTTCCTTTTTTTGGTACTGGTACAAGTACTGCGTCTTTCCATGCCTGGGGTACAATACCCCTTTTAAAATAAGGCGAGGCTGCAGCGGTTCTGTGGATGTGTATAATGGGAAAAAAACATGAAAAAAAACTAGTAAAAGTTGATTAAGGTTGAGCTTAATCAAAATTTAAAAATGGGTATGGTCAGATCCCGCACCGAGACGAGAACACAAACAGAACCTACGTTACGACCAATAGGCCTTCATCAGGGACAACAACACTGAACTAACAAATCAACATATAAGAAAAAAAGGGTCAACTCATCTGTTTCAGGTAGGAGACGCTTTCTGTCTAAGCGACCGGTTATGCCAAGTACTCGATAGAAACTGAAATAGGAGCGGTCAAACAAACAGTGGCGGAATATGCCTGATAAGCCAAGCGTTTACCTCTTTTCCAGCTTTGGTTCAGGACTGATAGCAGTTTCCTCTTTGCTGTTTGGCCCAGCCCCATCAGCATTTCGTTTGTTATCCAGTCTTTTCTGAGAGATTTCCTTTTCTTTAATGTTCTCATGGCCACTTCCATTTCGCTCATTGTTAATTTGGCCATCATATGCTCTTCAGGTGCCGTATTGATGTTGTCGTGCCCCTGTTGCTCTTCACTAATGTCTGTATGCCTATCTGCAGGGACCTCGATGTGGTTTGCTCTGGCATAGTGATCGACAAAAGCGTTTGCGGCTTTTTTACCAGTGAGCAAGTTTTCGCCCTGCTTGATGGTAATTTGTTTGTTTGAAGGGATTTCGTCATTCATGGCTCTGACTAGCTTCCATAGCTTGTTCCCTTCTTTGTCCAGGTTGAGGCTTTCCGTTTTGTTTTTCCAGCTCTCTCTTGCTGTTTGGTTAAGAGTGTATTTGTATTTCTCCATGACGGATTTGAGGGCGATCATTGCCTCCATAGATTGTTCTC
This sequence comes from Ariolimax columbianus, assembly GCA_036924085.1. NCBI lineage: Eukaryota > Metazoa > Mollusca > Gastropoda > Stylommatophora > Arionidae > Ariolimax > Ariolimax columbianus. The sequence continues at coordinate 19,651,487 of JAVGWX010000004.1, read as the reverse complement.
GCTCTGCCATGTTCCTAGCATTTGTTACTGCATCTTCCGCTTTCTGCAACTCATCATTCCAATAGGGCTTATAGTTTTTCCTAGCTCCTCTTGGGATGGTTTCAGTGGCGGCTTGCATTATTACCTTGCTTAGGCTTTCCACCACGGGCTTCATTTTGTTGTTCCGTGGTTGATGGTTTCACACAGCCCATCTGTCAGGATTGCAAATCTGTCCCAGTCGGCTCGTTTGTAATTCCAACGTGGGAGCGGTTTTGTTTCCTGTGGGCTTACTTCCATATCAATGTCTAGCCTGATCGGCCTGTGGTCACTACCTGCCAGTTGGTTTAGCACCTGGCGGTCTATTTTATGGTGTATGTCCTGTGTGGAGAAGGCCAAATCTGGAGTCGAGGTGGTACGCCATGTTCTAGAATAGAAACAAGGGCTATCCCCCGGCCTATTGATTAGGGAGAGATTTGTATCTATCTCGCAATCTTCCACTTCGTCACCTCTGCTGTCTGTGTCAGAGTATCGACATCTCTCCGAGTGGCTGCTGAAATCTCCAACTACTATGCAGTTGAAGTCTTTGACTTCCATACTCGAGAGCGATAGGTCTTTATTTGGTGGTCCGTACAGATTGAAAATGCTGAGCTTCGTCTCTTGAGCCATTATGTCAACTCCTACAATTTCTGCTTGTCCGGTGTGATTGACAGATACCGCGCTACTCGGTATGCAGTTTCGGGTCAGTATCAGGACCCCTCCTTTGTGACCTTCTCTATCAAGACGGAAGGTCTGGTATCCTCTGATTGAGAATTTATGGTTATTGTTGAGGTGCGTTTCCTGGATACATGCCACGTCAATCTTACCTTCATGCAGGTGATGTGTTAGGGAAAGCTTTTTGTTAATGACTCTCTCCGCATTCCACTGTAGTATTTTGAGGGTCTTGAGTTTTTGGTCAATGGAAATTGTCCCATAGCCATGTGCCTTGACTCCACAACACATGGGTGGGGGACCACCAGTAGTCAAGGGTGGGCCCCTTCGAGGCGTGAGGCCCGGCACTCTCGCTGCCTGGCGGGACTCCGCAGGATGAGCGCAATACGTTTTTCTGATCGGTTGTACTGTCATCATACTGCGATTTACGTTGCACTGTTTCGTCAGGCTTGTGGCCCCATGCATCCGATTTCAACAGGCGTTTCTGTAGGGATGCTCTCCTTAGCCTTTGGCTGTCCCCAGCCTATCTGTAAGGCAGCAGTTGTTTGTGATCAGAGTTGTCTCTCTTATGGAAGTTGTCTTACAGGACTGACGAGTCTTCACTACTCGTGTCTATAGGATTCGGTAATGATATATGAGATATGATATTTGATATGGACTATGTACTGGTTTGTACTAACCCGGAAGAGAGGCAGTCCAGTGTGTCTGTATCCCAGGATCGTCACGTCCTGCCAGAAACGTATCATGTGCATGTGGGCGGGGTACCTCTTTGCCCCCTTTATTTTCTCGGCACATCTTCAGTGATGGTACGCCTATCACTCCCCGCCACCTGGGACGTTGACACAATAGGGCAGATGTGCAATGTCCACTAGTCTGCATCTCTTCTGCGTCCATTGGTACTGCTGATAGCGTACAGAGGTAGAAATCGAGGCAGACGTGCATTTAACCAGGGGACAAGCCTGGTAATTTCACGGAGATGTTGTTCGCCTAGTGTGCGGACATATCTCATGGTCATTAGTTGAGTCTCGACAGTTCACAGTGAGGTGGCTGCTCTACTGTTTTCGACACCCCGACCAAGAACTAAGTCTTATGTTGGTGGTTTCGCACTCCATCGCCGTATAAGGTGAAAATCAAGCAGCTATTCACCCGCTTTGATCGGCGGACGACAGAGACCTCTTTCTGCGGCTCTACCGGATAGGGCTGGGGCGCGAGCCCCAGGTCCCGAACATGTAGAAGCCTCCCATTGCAGTGGTGCTGAGGTTTTGGGCGGGATTCCGGCTTACAGGCGTTCGGCCGTAATCCCTCACATGGTAGCCTCGCGCCATTGGCTTATCAGCCTGGTACGTGAACCAAAGTGTCTGCGGCTCCTCTCGAATTGAGCTGGATAACCGTAGCAACGCCCTGTCATTAGTAGGGTAAAACTGAACTGTCTTCAGATGGTCAATTTCCAGCACCCGTTCACTATTTGACCAGACGAATTAATTGAGGGCCTTTGTTTGTCAATGACCAGGTATCTGAAATCTGCGATTTTTGCGGGGTTAAACACGATTTCCGTAGCGTTCTTTCATTAGAATGTTAAAGAGCTGACTTTTCTTCCGTGAGTCTAATACCAGCACACGTTCATTTTTAGACCCAACGGAAGTGCTCTCTTTTGACAGTCATTCTACAGTATTGGCGTGTAAAGTCAATTTAAACCTCAGGTTCCACTTCTGATAGTGCTGTTCCGTCAATTCCTTTATCGAACACTGAATGCAGACCAACCGAGTCACAGAAAGCATAACCCCAGATTTCTGAGGGTCTAAATCCAGCACCAGTTCCATATTAGACCCAAGGAAAGTGGTCTCGGCATGTCAGTCATTTCAGTGTTTGGCCGTGTTGAGTCAAATTAAGCCGCAGGCTCCACTCCTGGTGGTGCTCTTCAGTCAATTCCTTTAAGTTTCAGCTTTGCAACCATACTTTCCCCGGAACCCAAACACTTTGGTTTCCCGGAAGCTGCCCGCAGAGTCATCGAAGCAACTCCTGCGGATCGTTAGTCGGCATCGTTTATGGTCAGAACTACGACGGTATCTGATCGTCTTCGCGCCTCTGATTTTCGTTCTTGATTAATGAAAACATTCTTGACAAATGCTTTCGCAGTAGCTCGTCTTGCGGAGATCCAAGAATTTCACCCCTAACGCCGCAATACGAATGCCCCCATTTGTCCCTGTCAATCATTACCTCCAGTTCCGAAAACCAACAAAATAGAGCCGAGGTCCTATTCCATTATACCATGCACCATTATTCAGGCAGCCGAGGCCTGCTTTAACACTCTAATTTTTTCAAAGTAAACGCGCCGGCCACCCAGGACGCTCAGCGAAGAGCACCCGTGGGAGAGAGCCGGCAGACGGTAGGGCAGGAGACAACGGGCAGTGAACCGGCGCGAGCCGGACCGCCCGCCTGCGCCTGAGATCCAACTACGAGCTTTTTAACTGCAACAACTTTAATATACGCTATTGGAGCTGCAATTACCGCGGCTGCTGGCACAAGACTTGCCCTCCAATAGATCCTCGTTAAAGGGTTTAAAGTGTACTCATTCCAATTACGGGGCCTCGAAAGAGTCACATTTTTCGTCACTACCTCCCCGTGCCGGGAGTGGGTAAGTTACGCTCCTGCTGCCTTCCTTCGATGTGGTAGCCGTTTCTCATGCTCCCTCTCCGGAATCGAACCCTGATTCCCCGTTACCCGTTACAAACATGGTAGGCATGTCACGTACCATCGACATTTAATAGGGCAGACATTTGAAAGATGCATCGCCGGCACATGAGGCCATGCGATCAGCACAAAGTTATCCACAGTCACCAGTGGGGACGCCGCAACCCCGCGAGGGGAAACGACGATTGGTTTTGAACTAATAAAAGCGCTCTTTCTGCGAGGGTCGGAGCTTGGTAAGCATGTCTTAGCTCTAGAATTGCCCCATTTATCCAAGTAGGATCGTGTCATCTAAGGAACCTCGACTGATTTAATGAGCCATTCGCGGTTTCACCGTGAGACAGTGTGAACTTAGACATGCATGGCTTAATCTTTGAGACAAGCATATGACTACTGGCAGGATCAACCAGATATCTGTCGGAGACGTACGTACCGCACACACCGGTCGGCGGAGGACGGGTGTGTAAAAAGCCTCACTGGGACGGCCGCAGGGACCGACTGACGGAATGGACGGACGGTTGTTCCACCCGTGCCTCACTCCGTCGACCTAGGACCGCCTGACAGGGGCCCCTACACGCACCAGACGACATACCGACCGACCGGCTCGCTCGAGGACGGATGGCAGCGCTCTGTGCAGAACGGATCCCAACGACCTCAGCGATGAATTTCACTGGGATTAGAGACAATTTTGCTTGTCCTTCTCCTGAGGGTTTGTCCCCGGGAGAACACAGGGCCTTCAGGCACGATTCCTGCTTTCCATTTGCCAGTCACAAGCTCTGTGCGTGAGTCTGACCACCAGCGAGACGAACTGTCGAGCTCTGCTATAAACTTTAGATTAATCACCACCGACTGACAAAGTTTCTCAATACGGACCAGAGCAGCGCACCTCAGTGGAGGAGACGCCAAAAAAAAATCGCATCCTGATAGCTCAACGGGGAAAGGCGGGCAAGTGTTTTCCGCAAGCCCGAGCTATCGCTCCGCCTGGCGGGACTGAGATCGCTTTACGAACACTGGTTGAAATTGAATTGCGGCGGCAAGACAACTACCCCAGATCGATTCCCTTTCGATAGGTTGCGGGCGTGCTCATAATCAAATCAGAAAAAGAGTGCCCCGGGGTCAGAACGGAGTTTTCCTATCTCTTAGGACCGACCGACCCATGTTCAACTGCTGTTCACATGGAACCCTTCTCCACTTCAGTCTTCAAAGTTCTTGTTTGAATATTTGCTACTACCACCAAGATCTGCACGTGGGGCGGCTCACCCCGGATCGCTCCCCAGGCTTCCACGCTCATCCCGACGGCCCTCCTACTCGTCTCGGCCACGTTTCATCGTTGCCGAGACGGCCCGGTATTGGTCCGACGCTCTAGCGCCATCGGCAGGTGAGTTGTTACACACTCCTTAGCGGGTTCCGACTTCCATTGCCACCGTGCTGCTTCGCCTTAGTTTGACAAGCACCTTTCGATCTTTCGGGCTTGGGAATCCTACAGAAAATCTACATCAGCAATATTGAGCAAAATTCCTTTTTAAGAGTTGCGATTTTATTTCTTCTTGTCTCCTTCTCCCTCCCTCTTCCACTCTCTCTCTCTCTCCCTTTTTTCTCTCTCCTGCTCACTCTATCCCCCTCCTGACTACAAATATATAAATTTCTCTCTCTCTCACTTTCTAAAATTCTATTTCTACATTGAAAGCCGATGAAAATTTTTAAATTCATTCATCGGAATTCATTTAGAATAAAACTCTATAATTATGTAATTTCCACATTTGTTTAGCTGTGGAGTTGGATCAACATGACATGGATCTCTAAACGAATTTTCCTCTTACAAAAAGCAGATTTGGAAGACACAATTCCAGCACAAAAGCTGATATATAAACAGCAAGGTAGGGAAACAAGTAGTGAAACAATAAGTATACAGAGTCGTAGTAAGCTGAATTTAGAGACAATGAAAAATCCGAACGTTATAGAACATAAAAGAAATATAAGAACTAAAAGAACAATAAAAAAGAGAAGAATAAAGATAATACAGAAAGAAGTGAAAGAGAATAGTGGACCGAACAATGCGAGGAAGAAGACACATTCCAAAATGTTGAATAAATAAATGTATTAAAGAGGTAGACAATAAACATTCAGGGATAAAGCAGGAGAGGATTAGATCCAAATTAATATAGTTTTTTTATGAGCGTAGCTGTGTTGGAGAATATGACAAACCAAAATATAAACACTAAAAAACAAACAAAGATCACTACTGGAAAATTCCATCAGAACAATTTTCTGTGGAAAGCAATTTTAATTCTTGATAAAAAATATTCCTTCCACATGCAATAAACTACCAGACAATTATCTTTTCTGTCATCTTCTCTATCGTTACAGTCTCATATCATTATCTTTTCTGTCATCTTCTCTATCATCCCAGTCTCATATCATTATCTTTTCTGTCATCTTCTCTATCGTTACAGTCTCATATCATTATCTTTTCTGTCATCTTCTCTATCGTCCCAGTCTCATATCATTATCTTTTCTGTCATCTTCTCTATCATCCCAGTCTCATATCATTATCTTTTCTCTGTCATCTTCTCTATCGTCACAGTCTCATATCATTATCTTTTCTGTCATCTTCTCTATCGTCACAGTCTCATATCATTATCTTTTCTCTGTCATCTTCTCTATCGTTACAGTCTCATATCATTATCTTTTCTGTCATCTTCTCTATCGTCACAGTCTCATATCATTATCTTTTCTCTGCCATCTTCTCTATCGTCCCAGTCTCATATCCTTATCTTTTCTCTGTCATCTTCTCTATCGTCACAGTCTCATATCATTATCTTTTCTCTGTCATCTTCTCTATCGTTACAGTCTCATATCATTATCTTTTCTCTGTCATCTTCTCTATCGTTACAGTCTCATATCATTATCTTTTCTCTGCTATCTTCTCTATCATTTTCATTATTTACTCTTATCTATTTGTTGAATTATATATTTTACGAAATAAGATGTAGTCTACTTGTGTGTGTCATCTGTGTGAACGTTGTTGTATTCAGTCCATGCCGTCAAGCGTTTCTTTAACACCTTCAGCTCTTCTTTCTCTTTCTCTACCGTTTGGTGTTATATATTTGCGTGTCGTTTGTGTCTGAAACATTATTGCCACGTAACCAAACCAAATAACTTATAACTACTGTTTAATACATACTTTTCTAGTTGACCTTACCATCTCATTCGTTTTATTCTCCATTCCCTACTTCTTTGTGTCTTAATCTTGTTCTTTCTTCTTCTTCGTCTTCTTTTTCTTCTACTTCTTCCTCTTGTTCATTGTTGTCCTCTTCTTCTCTTTTAAGTTCTTCTGCTTCACTTAATTCTTCCTCTCTTTTTACGTTTTTTTCATTTTCTTTTTCGCTTTATCTTCGTCTTTGAATTTGAAGTTCCTTGAACTTCATTTTCTTCTGTATCTTTATCTTTATTTTCTTTTTTTCATTTTCCTTCATCGTCTTATTATTATTGTGTTATTATTATTAATACTATTATTGTTAATGCTATTGTTAATATTATTATTCAGATTCCAGGGAAAACTACATTTTCCCTCTTTTAGTCCCTTGATTATTCTTTGGGCTATTTTAGGATTACAATCTTCCAACCTGGAAAATACACCTTTTTGCATACTTGGAACACCTTTTGTTCTATACCCTCTTGTCTTCTTGGAACACATTCTGTTCTATAGTTTCTTGTCTTCTTGCAATACCTTGTGTTCTATACCTTCTTGCCTTCTTGGAACACTTTGTGTTTTATACATTCTTGTCTTTCTGGAACATCTTTTGTTCTATACCTTCTTGGCTTACTGGAACACCTTGTGTTCTATACCTTCTTTAAAATAAGGCGAGGCTGCAGCGGTTCTGTGGATGTGTATAATGGGAAAAAAACATGAAAAAAAACTAGTAAAAGTTGATTAAGGTTGATCTTAATCAAAATTTAAAAATGGGTATGGTCAGATACCGCACCGAGACGAGAACACAAACAAAACCTACGTTACGACCAATAGGCCTTCATCAGGGACAACAACACTGAACTAACAGATCAACATATACAAAAAAAGGGTCAACTCATCTGTTTCAGGTAGGAGACGCTTTCTGTCTAAGCGACCGGTTGTGCCAAGTACTCGATAGAAACTGAAATGGGAGCGGTCAAACAAAAAGTGGCGGAATATGCCTGATAAGCCAAGCGTGGCCAAATAGTGGGCCAGATAGGAGAACAATGAGAAGGCAATATAAGCCGGGAGGGCGTGATATTGATATAAGAGAGGGGGGAAGAGAACTGATGGAAGAATGGGGGAGGCGCGGGGGGGGGGGGGGGGAAGGAAGACAAATAGATGGGAACCAGTGTGAGGGTTTAAGAAAAAGTATGGAAGATATTAATACCATGTGGTTGGAGACAGCCCATACTCGAAATAAGTCTGTTCTCAAGGGCGAATCGATGACGATCGTCAGAGAAGCACGAAACTAGACCAGTGACACTGACGTCAGCCATACCCCGGTGCTCAGGACCATTGAAGTGGCTAGCAATTGGGGAACCAGTGCGGTTGTGAATGTCGTTGAGGTGTTGGCGGAAACGCTCCCGTAGTTCAATACCAGTTTCCCCAATGTAAGTCATACCACACTGGCGGCAGATGATGGAATAGATGAGGTTACGAGATTTGCATGTGAACCCCTCTTTCATGAAAAATTCTGCTTCAGGAAAGGTAATGGAGCGAGAAAGGATGACATGAGGGCAGGTAACACAGCCACGTGAATTTTTGCACGACCTGGTGCCTGGGAGGCTATGAGGGCTGGTGTGTAGGCGACTACTGACCAGCAAGTCCCTCAGGTTCCTGTCACGCTTGTAGGCGACAAGGGGAGGATCGGGAAAAACTTTGCGAGTGGCAGGATCAGAGTGAAGGATAGGGAGATGGCGGAAAAGGATATCCCGGACAGAGACGCTGTGAGGGTGATAGGTGAGGACGAGTTTCACACGGTCAGAGGGAGGACGGTGGGTGGGAGTGAGGGAGTCTTGGCGGGAGATAAGAAGAACCCGCTGAAGGGCGGAGGAGAGAGTGGTCTCAGGGTAGAGTCGCTTGCGGAAGAAGTCAAGCATCTCGTGGGCCCTGAGAAGGAAGTCGTCGTCATCCTGACATAGGCGTCGGAGGCGGAGGAGTTGGGAGAAAGAAAGCGAATCGCGACAGGATAGTGGATGGGAGGAAGTGTAGAGGAGGTAGTTGTGGGCGTCAGTGGGTTTGTAGTAGACAGTGGTGGAGAGGCCTGAGGTCTTCTTGGTACACCTTCTATTCTATACCTTCCTGTCTTCTTGAACCCTTTCATATCTGCTTTATATAACTTCGATTACCTTGACAAGCCTTCTGGTCATTCGTGCGCACTCCCTGGTCATCTTGGGCATCCTGGATCTTTGAAATCCTGGCTGGACCAGGGAACCCAGACCCACAAGATACTACACACGTCGTTCCTCAGAGCGAGATGTGTTCCCCCGACTGGTTGGAAGCGCAGAAGAGGCAATCCCCGTACAGTAAGACTCCTGCAGATAGCAGCCTCCGCCTTCGCTTTGAACGAGCCCTTGAACCATGCCGCAGCAATGGGTTATGAATGTAGTCGATCGACGCAACGGGCCTCAGACGCTTATACGAACATTATTATCCTTGAGATGTGCTCTGGTCATCTTGATATAACTCCTGGATCCTTGAAATATACTGTGGTCATTTTGATATCTTTTGGATTCTGGGATTTACCCTCTGGTCATCATATCTTCTGGATCCTTGAAATACCTTCTGGTCATCTAGATTTAACTCATGCATTTTTGAAACACCCTCTAGTCACCATATCTACTGGATTCTTAAAATAACTTCTGGTCTTTTTGCCACACCTTCTTGTACACTCTGTCTGGTTTGCCGCACGTAGCTTGTGGTTATCTTAAAATACCTCCTGGTCTACACCTTCTGGTTTTCTCGACAAACCATATTTTCGTCTTGACACTACAATCTGTGCTTTGCGACATACCTGCTGGTCCTCCTGACTGCACTTCTGGTCCTCTTGATTCTACTTGTGGTCCTCTTGACATACCTGCTGGTCCTCCTGACTGCACTTCTGGTCCTCTTGACATACCTGCTGGTTCTCTAGACATATCTGCTGGTCTTCTTGACTCATCTTCTGATTCTCTTGACTCTTCTGGTCATCTTGACATACCTGTTGGTTATCTTATCATGACATACCTACAGGTCCTCTTGACTGAACTTCTGGTCCTATGACATACTTTCTGGTCCTCTTCACATACATGTTGGTCTTCTTGACATTCCTGCTGGTCCTCTTGACATATGTTACAGTCCTCTTGACAAACATGCTAGTCCTCTTCACTTATCTGTTAATCCTGTTGACATTCCTGCTCATCCTCTTGAAAGACTGCTAGTGCTCTGGACATACCTGATTGGTCCTCTTGAAATATCTTCTAGTCCTCTTGACTCAACGTCTAGTTTCTTTTGAAATACTTGCTGGTCCTCTTGACATTCATCCTGGTCTTCTTGACTTTTCTGGTTCTCTTGACTCAACTGGTCCTCTTGACTCATCTGTTCCTCTTGACTCAACATCTGATTCTCTTGACATGCATCCTGGTCTTCTTGACTCAACATCGTGTCCTCTTCACTCAACTTCTGGTCCTCTTGACTCATCTGGTCCTCTTGACTTAACATCTAGTCCTCTTGACATGCATCCTGGTCTTCTTGACTCAACGTCTAGTCCTCTTGACTCAACATCTGGTCCTCTTGACTCAACTTCTGGTCCTCTTGACTCAGTTTCTGGTCCACGACTCAACTGTTGGTCCTCTCAACTCAACTTCTGGTCTGCTTGATTCTTCTGGTCCTCTTGACTCAATTGCTGGTCCTCTTAACTCAACTTCTGATCATCACGTCCCAGCCTCTGGTCATCTCGACACCCCCGCTGGTAATCTTGACATACCATCTGGTCATGTTGATATACCATCTGGTAATCTTGTTAAACCATCTGGTCACCTTGCATGCCATCTGGTCATCTTTACATACTCTCTGGTAATCTTGACACATCTTGTTATTATCTTCACACATCTTCAAATTTTACTGACATACGATCTCGATTTCTCGACAAACCTTTTGGTTTTCTTGATACACCTACTGGACCGCCTAACATACCTTTTATGTATCATTATATACCTCTTGTTTCTCGAGACAAACCTCTTTGTAATCTATTCTTCGTGATAAAACTCTTGGTCCTTATGATCAACATATAGACAGATATTGCTCTTTCGACGCCTAATAATGCTCACGGCATGCTGTTTGCCGATACTGTTCATGTGTTCTCACAATTTCGTCCCATTTACTTTGCCGCATTTCTAAGCCTTCCTTTGATTTCGGTATCAAATTGCATGTCTTTTCTTTGGTGCCTCGTGCTCATTCTCGCCTTTATAGATTTTCAAAAGCTTTCTCTTTCTCTTTCTCTTTCTCTCTCTCACTCTCAAACTCTCTCTATCACACACACTCTTCTCCATTTCGTTTATTTCATGTCTTTGTTTATTTCCGTTTTCAACTTGTTTTTCAAATAAAATACTTCATTAATCAATAATAATAATAATAAATATCACAATATATTTTTTCACAAAGAGCTTTATGTGCGCTATTTGATTTGAAGTAATCTGTTTATTAATAGGAATGTTTGATTGTTTTTTTTAAAATGCCTTTTTGACAATACGAGTTACTTAATGCGTTTTAATGTACTATTTAATAAAAACACAAATATGTAAGAGAGTCCATTTTCTAATCCAGAGTCCATACGTGAATGAAGGAGTTAAAACATTTTGTAATCAGTTAAAAAATAAGCCTACGAATACGGGATACAAATTAAGCAATCGCACAGAGAATTTAACCCTAGAAAAAATGTTCTTCTTCTTCTTCTGCGTACACAGTCAGACAGTAACCATTATTTTCTCGAAAAAAGCGGCGGTCATCCTGAGACTCTCGCCACTACCATAGAGCTTGTCTTGCAGTTCCACTGGTGATGGCCACATCTGCTCTCTCTGATCCTCGTATGTCGGGCAGTTCTGCAGCAGATGTTCGGTGGTCATTTTACCAGTACCGCACGGGCATTCGTCGGTACACCCTATCTTCAATTTGTTGAATAGGTGGTACCTCAGTCTGTTGTGGCCAGTACGAAGTCTGAAGACAACGACCTGCTCTCTTCGGTTCAACTGGTAATAGGCATCGTTTTTGGTGTAACCAGTATGTTCGGTTTCCCATTTGGACATGTATCTGGCTTTGATAAGCCGTTTTGACTCTTCGTACGTCATACTGGTATCTGTTTGTGGTAGCCTTGCACCTTCTTTTGCCAGTCTGTCTGCCTCCTCGTTGCCTTGGATGTTGCAGTGTGACGGAACCCACTGTACCACTACCCTTTTTGGTGCGGACTGCTGGCACAGTTTGCAGAGTGCTGCTCTTAAGTCATTAAGCTCAGTGTTTTTCTGGCTTTTTAGCGCTGTGACTACTTCGAGAGCATCTGTCAGCAGGACTATATGGCTCTCATTTTCACTGTGTGTTACCATTTCTTCCACTGCCGCCCTCAGTGCCTCTGCCTCTGCTCTGAAATTGCTTGTGTACTTACCAGTAGCGAATGACAGTGTTATTTTTCTGCCATTTGGTAGGTTCAGGAATGCTCCTGCCCCTCCGTTCTGTGTAGTGTTTGTTACAGAACCGTCGGTGTATGCATGGGTCCAGTCCATGCTTGGGTAGCTTTTCGTTATGAAGCTTAGGGTAGTGTCTCTCCTTTCTTTTTCACTTTGGCAGTTTTTGTTTGCAATACCTGGTATATTTTCTACCACCTCTGGAAATATATCCTGCCTCCAAGTAGGTTTTCGTACAGTAGTGATGGGTTTTGGTGTTGTTAGTGCGTTTATGGGATCTTCGTGCATCTTTGCTTTGGCTATTTCTGCAAAGTTTCTCCGCTTTAGTTTCCCATTTCCCAAATTGTTTAGTCTATGGTACATTGGATGGTCCGTCAGTCTTCTGAGTTTCTCTGACTGCAGCTGGGCTCTGCAGTCTCTTCTATCGGTCATGGATTGCAATTTTGTAATCTTTTCAAGTTCTACAATTGGCGTTGACTTCATGCCACCTGTTATAATTCTCATGGCTTGGTTTTGAAGTTTGTTAACTTTATCGAAGTTCGCCTTCGCTGCGGTTGTCCATGCCGCAATGCCATACTCGAGAACTGGTCTCACTCTTCCAGTGTATAGTTTCTTTAGTATGCCTTCGTCTGCTCCCCAGCTTGTGCCAGCAAGTTTCCTCATGATCGCCATTCTTTCTCTGGCTTTCATTCGGTTTCTCTCAATCTGACTTTTCCATGTCATGCGCCGATCAAATGTGACTCCCAGATAGGTTGGGTTGTCGTTTGGCTGCAGGATTTTGCCATTCAGACTTAATTTGGTACTTTGGGGTTTTAATGAGAGCGAGAATATTTTCTCCTCGTTTATTTTGACCAGCCATGAGTTCGCCCACTCTTCCAGCGATGTTAGGGCCGTCTGCATCCGATTTCTTGCTATGGTGAGATTCTTTTCAGAGGTCCACATAGCCAGATCGTCTGCAAACATTGAGCTATGGACTCTTCTTGGTATATTCTCTGTAACATCGTTTATATATACCAGGAAGAGTGTGGGTGACAATACTCCCCCTTGGGGTACTCCCTGCTCGAGTGTCACCTTTTTGCTCATCTGCACTTGTACTTGGACTCTGGCAGTTCTTTGTTTGAGGTAGTGGTTGATCCACTTGTACATCCTCCCACAGACATCACTTCTTCTTAGCTTGACTCTAAGTCCATCCTTCCAGACTTTGTCAAATGCCTTTTCCAGATCCACCCAAACAGCTACTGTGTGTTTCTGTGCCTGGTAGGCATCTTCTATCTCCTGGGCTATGAGGATGACCTGGTCCTCAGTGGATCTGTGCTGTCTAAAGCCGGCTTGCTGTGGAATTAGTATTCGTTTTTCTTCCAGATGCCACATCAGTCTGGTGTTAATCATCCGTTCCATCAGCTTGCCGACACAGCTCAGTAGGCTAATGGGCCTGTATCCATTTGGATCTGTTTTGTCCTTCCCTGTTTTTGGTACTGGTACCAGTATTGCATCTTTCCATGCCTGGGGTACAATACCCCTTTTCCAGCTTTGGTTCAGGACTGATAGTAGTTTCTTCTTCGCTGTTTGGCCCAGCCCCATCAGCATTTCGTTCGTTATCCCGTCTTTTCCGGGAGATTTCCTTTTCTTTAGCGTTCTCATAGCCTCTTCCATTTCGCGCATTGTAAGTTTGGCCATCATGTGCTCTTCCGGAGCCGTATTTATGTTTTCGTGTCCCTTTAGCTCTTCGCTAATGTCTGTATGCTTATCTGCAGGGACCTCGATGTGGTTTGCTCTGGCATAGTGATCGACAAAGGCGTTTGCGGCTTTCTTACCTGTGATCAAGTTCTCGCCCTGCTTGATAGTAATTTGTTTATTTGACGGGGTTTCGTCATTCATGGCTCTGACTAGCTTCCATAGCTTGTTCCCTTCTTTGTCCAGGTTCAGACTTTCCGTTTTATTTTTCCAACTTTCTCTTGCTGTTTGCTTGAGAGTGTGTTTGTACTTCGCCGCTGCAGCTTTGAGGGCGATGTTTGCCTCCATGGATTTTTCTCGTTCTGCCATGTTCCTAGCATTTGTCACTGCATCTTCCACTTTCTGTAACTCATCATTCCAGTAGGGCTTATAGTTTTTCCTAGCTCCTCTTGGGATGGTTTCAGTGGCGGCTTGCATTATTGCCTTGCTTAGGCTCTCCACCATGGGCTTCATTTTGGTGTTTCGTGTGTTGAAAAAATGTGCAATATATGTGAGAGAAAGAGGAGTATAACAAAAGAAGAAGAGAGAGATTCATTGCACATATGTATGGGATCATCTCCACACAAGTAAATGCAAACTCATATGTATATACATATAAATATTCGTACGTATGTGTACACGCACACGGTCATACGCTTATATATTTATATATATATACGATGGGCGTTCAAGTCAAACCGGGGCTTTTCTTTTATTTTCCAAATAGTCAAAATGCCATTTATTTTTCGATGGAACCTTTTGCAACTTTTATGCACTTATCCCAGCGTTTAGGTAATGCTTAAAATGCCAGGACTGTGTCCGGGTTATGTCACTGACCACATAGACATTGACGACGTGAGAAAAACGGCTTTTACTGACGTCAATCGACTTGATATAGATATTGCTGGGCTGCAGGAGACCCGAGCATAAGTAACTCAGGGAGGAAAAATTTCATTTGTTTTTAAAGGCAACCACATGGGGCGGATTTTGCAGTTAAGAAGTCACTATTGTGTGCTATTGAGAGTCCAGTTGGAGGATATGAAAGAATGTCAAATGTTTACCGGGTGTAGATTTGTTGCACTTATCGCTGAATACGCTTTGACGCTCACATCAGCGGAAGATGAAAATGATGTCTTCTATGTAGAGTTAGACAATGCAGTGAATGCAAATATAAAATCAGAAAACCTATACATACTCGGTGATCTAAATGCTAGAGTGGGATCGGACTCGAATTCATCGCCAATTCGTTTGGGTAAACACAATATTGAGCGTATGAATGTAAATGGACAAAGGGTGCTGGAATTATGCACCAAAATCGATCTCTGTATCACAGACTCCTTCTTTGCTTCAAAATATTGCCTGAAGGTGTCATGGAAACACTTAATATCCGGCCATTGGCACCAGCTGGACTTTATTGTCTCCAGGAGGCGATATCTGAACCACACACAATTAATACGCAGCTACCCGAGTGCTGATTGTGAGATTGACAACACGTTATTCGTTGCCTGCGCTAAGCTGATACCTAAGAGAATCTTCACAGCGAAACACACATATAAATATATACACGAGGGACGTTCAAAGCAAACCGGGACATTTTGGTCTAATTATACCTGTGTGGGTTATAGCGTGCTGAAACTACTATCATTAGTTAAAGACATGTGTGTCCTATTACTGCTAGGTTGTCCACTTTCAATGGGCCAGTCACGTGACAGATAATTAAAAATGCGGACAACACTGTTAGTGCTTGCATGGAGTATCGTGTTGTGATGAAGTTTCTTGTGAAAGAAGGCGTGAAACCTGCGGAAATTTGTAAAGAAACTGTTCTCACAATACGGTGATGAGACACTAAAGAGCAGTAAGACATTTTAATGTCGTAAACAGTTTACAAAAGGCCATAGATCCGTGAGGGATGATTCCTACTGTACTTGCTCTCACCCAACCACAGTCAATAATGTGAAGATCCAGATTGTGGAACGCCTTATCCTGGAAAATCGACGAATTACCTGTCGCGAAATTGCACAAGCGGGAAAGTCTTTCTTAGAGTATGATGAACATTATTTTCAATGAACATTTGCATTTTCAGAAGTTTAGTGGACGCTGGATTTTATCACAAAGGGCGTCCTGTTTCTGCAAGATAACGTTCAATCTCATATCGCTCACTGCTCTATGTGTCCACTGCGGCCACTCTGATTGGAGGTATTGTCACATTCACCTTACAGCCTAGACCTCGCTACAAACGATTTCTACCTATTTGGACCCCTAAAATAATTCTGGAAGGTCAGCATTTCAGCACTGATGACAAAGTGAAATAGGCTGTCCTGGATTAGTTCAGAAATACTGACAAATATTTCAACTCTGAAGCGTTCCAAGTTGCAGTCTGACGCCTGAAGTTTTCGTTTTTAGTTTTATTGCCTGGTACACTTGATTTAGTTTTGGATTAAATCCTACCCCAAGTACTCATTGAAGCACACAGGCGGTGAAGGATCAACATTTTATTGGCTGGGGGCTGCCCAGATTGAGGCAGGCGTTAGTTGATCATTTAAACCCAAAAGTGTTTCCTATCATCGGAGACAGCACGTGGCGCCGTTGCCTACGCCAATTGGACATTATAACCAGTAAACTGCTGTCTCCCGTTTTGATTCCGAGACCTGTGAATGTCAGGGATGGAGTTGCACCTCTGCATTGCACAAAGCCCTGGCTGAGACCATGTTTTGTCATTCCAGTATGGTCGCCATCTCGGTCTGGTTTATTTGCTCCAATAGAAAGATGGATACAAATACATTTGGAACAAGGCAAGATGCACAAAAGCCACCGGAAGAGCAAATAAATGTTCTATCTGTTCGCCTGTCAAGGCTATCCTCCTAGACAGTCTGCCAACCAAAGCTAATGACCTGCTATGCCCTGCCCTACCACTTAGCTGAAGTTGCCTTTTCTATCCTAAAGATAACGCATTGTATCCTCTTGCGCGTGCTCGTCGGTTGTCAGGCTTGGTAGACGCTGCCCAACTTTCAGAATTACCAGAAAAACATGCTGCACCTGTTGGACAGCCATGTTTGACAAAACCTGACAAGATACGCCAGTATAATATCTGCTTGACTTCAGATGGGTTGAAACCAGAGTTTTCCTTCTCCTAGACAAGCTGCCTTTCTAGGCTTTTGAGCCCCATATGTTCGGAACTACTGGTTGTAAGGCGCCAGTAGTTCGCCTTCCGCCCCTTCTCATGTTAGTCAAAACAGTTCTGTCTCGCATAGGCAAGGAGATGGAGTTGTCAGAGGCTATATAAGACGCACGCAATGAGAGCATTTAGTTGGTGTTGACAGTTCATCCTCAACCTATCCCGGGCTATGACAACATTTATAACCTAAGAGAATCTTTACAGCAAAACACAAACCCAGACTGGTTTGAAGCAAATAGTTAGATGATGCAGCCTTTGGTTGACAGGAAAAAGGCAGCACTTCTAAGAAACATAGACACAACAACACGAAACACTCTCAATGTACTGAAATAAGTAAGAAAGAAAGTGCAAATGACATATATACAGTGTGACAATGACTATTGAATACCGTCATATGAGAATATCCAAGATGCTTTCAATAATTGCAACATCAGAGGTATGTATGAAGAGGTAAAGAAAGCCATCGGCATAACAGTGAAAAAGAATGCACCGCAGAATTTCAAAGATTCGAGCATTGTAACCTTATACAAGAACAAAGGGGACCGTAGTGCACCGGTTAGAAGTTACTTGCTAGACTTGTTCTGCGCAGACATTAGGTCCTAGGAAACTAGATTTACCCAGAGTCAGAGTGCAGCTTTCGTGGGAATAGGTCTACCACACATATTTTTTTTTTTTTTTCTTTTTTGCGTTCGCCTTATTCCTCTAATCCCCAAGGCGGTGTGCGTTGCACTGTGGTTTTTATTTTGCGCCTGTAGGCCCAGTGCATCCGACTTCGGCATGCATTTTATGTAAGGGTCTGCTTCCTCCTGCATTTTCTAAGGGTTTGCTTCCCCGGAGTAACGGCCGGTGCTGTGATGGGGATCGAACCAAGCACCTTCTGGTTTTGAGCCGTGTCACTTAACCACTAAGCCACGCCGTCCCCTTACCACACATATGATATTCCATTACGAAAGTTGCAAGAAAAATGCAGAGAATAAAAGTAACCAATGCATATTGCCTTCATTGATTTCACGACAATATTCGACTTGGTCAGTCGTGAGGGTCTGTACAAAGCGCTCAGGAGGATTGGTTGCCCACTGATTCTTCTTGGAATTATCGAGTCTTTCCACATTGACATGAACGGCACCATCAAATTTGACGGTTCGGACTATCCCTGAACCAAGAGATCAATTTCAAGATATACAAGGTAGCAACAAGAATGAACAGAATAATAAAAAGGGTCTGGGAGAACAACAATTCACTGTTAACACAAAAAAACATTTATTTACCAGGCCTGTGTCCTCAGTACGCTTCGTTATGTCAGTGAACGTGGTCTACCTACACGTACCTGGAGAGACGGTTAATCAGCTATCATATGAGATGCCTGCGCAGAATCCTGGGGGGTTGGGTGGCAAGACAAGTCCACAAATGCAGAGATGTTGGAGAAAACAGGCACTGTTACAATAATTCCATGCTTAGTCTTTGAAGGCTCCGATGGCTCGGTCACACTGGGAGAATAGATGATGGCAGAATACCAAAATGTCTTCTCTGTGGGGAATTACAGTTGGGGAAAAACCCACGGGGCCGGCCGGCCATTACTTCCGTACAAGGATTTATGCAAGCGGGATATGCATGATGCATGCATCGATATGGCGTCATATGAACATGACGTCATGGAACGTGAAACATGGAGGGGCAAGATTAAGCATGGAATACAGACAAAGGAGATACTGAAGATGATAGGCTAAAGACTCGGTGTTTGAGAAGACACGCCACACAATGTCGCACACGGTCCTGACTTCTCTTGCACAAACTGTGGAAGACGCTTCTCTGCTCGGATTGGTCTTACGAGTCACATGCGTTACTGTCATGGACTGTAGTTACATCTTTTTTTCAAAGCACAATTACTATCGTCTGACAAGACGGACAGAGTCAATGTATTTTCATATTTCTAGATATATATATATATATATATACATACACATTTAACCATATACATTTATTAATGATCAAATACATATGGATAGTTTTGAGAGAATGCAATTAAAAAGAATATCAAAACAGGGGAGCAACAGCACTTAATGAATTGGAAGTGTATCTGGACACGTTTGGGCGGAGACGAATGGGGGGGGGGGGGGGAGGAGAATTTAAGTTCATGGATATAACTGCCCATTGCACACGTGAATGTCATTTAGGTTGCTCTATTTTAAAAATAAAAGTTAGCAAAACAAAAACACATGAATTGGGGTTAACAAGGTGTCACTCTGGTTTTAGTTAAGATATAATGAAAAACACATCATTTCATCCCAGCTGGGATTACATACACAAACTGATCACTTTTAGTAAAGGATTGCACGATGATAAATGATGGTGCTAGTACTTTAATAATATAAGATGATTTGACATGGTTAGTTATTGATTCATGCACCTGTGGGCTCCTGCACTTTGGCCCAATGCCAGATAGTTGTATATGCAAATGTTTGTGCACTGTAGTTTAGTTCCATAGAAAGTGTTCCATTTGTCTGTTCTCGGAGGTAGACACGTTTTCATAACACTGACGTGCGTAGGGCGTTACAAAATAAGGTGCTTGACAGTTTCAGTGAACAGCCAGCACGCTGGAGGCAGTTTTCTATACATTGAAAAGCACGAACAAATTAATGTACAAATAAGGAACACCGCAAGGGCAATTTAAGTGTTATTGATTGAAGAGGTAAATGTACTGGGTTAAGAAGAATATAGGGCGAGAAAGAAAAATACCGTTTGAGCAGCGTGCACAACTATTTTTGTGTGAATTAACTAAAATATTCATTCTAGTTTTGTTTTGAAGTTTTCTTTTCTGCCCAAACGAATGATAAATTGTCCAGTACAATTGGCCGCTATCCTAACATGAATCCTGTAATGAAGTACATAGTGTTTGTTTTTTTGTAGCAAATTATTCGACATGTAGAACTTTCTGCAGTAGTATTATACGAACTCTTGATAGGGTTACATGAGCCTATTCTGTCCTTTATTGTCACAACTCGGGTATATGTGCAGTTTACATTCAGACAGTAACATACGCGCTGTTGTTATTGGCTTCCATGATTACAGAGTTATTTATGATTTATACATTAACTTGTTTAGACTCGTGGCTTCTACCTTGGCTATACATGTTTGCTAAAGAGAATGCCAGTATATTCTATATGTTGTCTTTCTTTTGGCCTGATCCCTTCTAGCATTATGTCTCTAAGAATCTGTCTGATGTTGCTATTACAGCGGACTTGGGACGTTCTGGAGGTCTGGTATCATGGCGCTTGGCTGCTCCTCATGATCGTGGTAGCCTATTTTTTTTCTACAGAAATAACCAAGATACCGTCGCAATGATTACTGAAGAGACTTGGTTTCAAAGTAGTGTCGTTTTTTATGATTGTAAACATTGCTCATTGTTACTTGAACCTCTTGGGATACAAAAAACAGCCCTATAGAAGATTGTTATTAGCATTCTGATTACATATTTAAAAACAGAACATTAGATGATACAAAAAATACAATATTAATTTATTTTTCTTCAACATTTACAGATTTCAATGCCGATGTGTCATAATTATTCTTTCTGTGTTTTTAATTTACAAGGTACTTTTCCCCCCTAAGACTGCGCGAGATGCTTCGTGGAAAAGTGTTAGGATGAAGCGTTAACGTACGTTTGTTTTAGATTTGATCTATCTATACTAATTCTCTAATTTTATTACGTCCTTTTGCGTTGGGGATTTGATTGGCTGATCACATTTAATAATGTCACGTGGTTTACTATGCGAGGAGGCGCTGTTCAGGATAATTATGAAAGCCGTTTAAGAAAAACAACAACAATCTGAGATGAGGGGTGGGAGGCTGGAAGATTGAGGTTGGGTAGGGGTTGTCAACGACACTTGAAGATGGAATAAATGAGTGATTTTAGGGGGGCAGGTTCGGAGAGAAGAAATGAACGGGTTGGGGAGAGGGAGTGATAGGTAGGTAAGAGGAGAAAGACGGGCTGGTTGTTTGAGTGAGGAAGAGATGAATGAGTTAGATCGAGGGTGGGGTGCCACTGCAAGGACAAAAGAGGCAGCCGAGAGGTGTGGAAAACACCTTAAATTGATGAAACTTCTTCATTTCTCTCGCATTTAACATTTCGATTGATGAGCAAATGTTATGCACAGGTCTGCTAGTATCTGATTAAGTGGCCAGTTAAATACGCCAGAGAAAATGGTTTCATACCGAGGTGTGCCATTCACAAATTTTGGGTTTTGCTGCTTAGGAACCGTAAGGTTAGTAGAAGACACTTTGTTTGATGAAAAAGGCAAATGTAGTCTCATTGCAGACACTGTTGTGAGGGATGAAGTTAGTGGCAGAGCCACCTTTCTTGCCAACCTTTTTTTCACTATGTCACTGGGACCAATCTGCAGTCTACAACATATTCACCTTGTTTTTCATATCCAGGTCCCTGGGACTAATCTGCAGTATATAACAGATTCACCTTGTTTCTCATACCCCGGTCCCTGTGACTAATCTGCAGTCTATAACAGATTCACATTGTTTCTCATATCCCGGTCCCTGGGACTAATCTGCAATCTATAACAGATTCACCTTGTTTCTCATATCTCGGTCCCTAGGACTAATCTGTGGTCTATAGCAGATTAACCTTGTTTCTCATATCCTGGTCCCTGGGACTAATCTGCAGTCTATAATAGATTCACCTTGTTTCTCATATCCCGGTCCCTGGGACTAATCTGCAATCTATAACAGATTCACCTTGTTTCTCATATCCCGGTCCCTAGGACTAATCTGTGGTCTATAACAGATTAACCTTGTTTCTCATATCCTGGTCCCTGGGACTAATCTGCGGTCTATAACAGATTCACATTGCTTCTCTTATCTTGAACCCTGGTATCAATCTGTAATCTAAGACAGAGCTACACTACACGAATAGATTGATCCAATTCTGTAAAGGGGACAAGCTTTATGTATGCTAAATTTTTTTTTCGTTTTTTTTCGGAAGAAGGCTTATGGCACCCCACAACATTTGTAGGTTGTGTAGATTGGCAAATGAGAAATGGATTTGGGAAGAATGTTAGAAAGATAATGAATGTGCACAATAAGAAAGGTAGACCTTGGTGAATGAAGAAATGGAAAGTGGTTGGTTAGGCTGAAAGCAGAGATAATAAATCATATTTGATGAGGAAGATATTCCAAAAGAAGTGGGCAGAATACGCCAGTGAACTATTCCATGAAAACAAAGTACGCACGCCAGAAGGTACAAAATAATGAAGGACCAGAAATACTAAAATCAGAGTTGGAGAAAACAAAGAATTTTCAGGGATAAGATGACACTGTGGCCTGATGGACATTGATATAGACAACACCAGAAGTAAAGACAATGGATTAGAAACCAATATTAAAAATGTAATTGTTATTCTTCCTTAATGTATGATGCTGCTAAAATGTGGATAATGAATAAACAGTTGAAGGGAAGAATTGATGTCTTTGAAGACCAGAGACAGAGAACGTTGGAGATCCATTGCAACCGACCTTCTGAAATAAATGTTGTAACTGGGTGGGAACATGTAGGGCCAGCAAGTATTCAACAGGAGCTTTTGCTAGAGAAACATTTAACTCTTTAAGACACACAACGGGACGATGAGGCTAACGTCTGGTTAGGAAAAACACACCGATGAGACAATGTTAGCCAGGGTCAGAAGAGACATACTGGCCAAGACCCTCACCTGACCTCCTAGTTGGTCGTCCCGGAAACGGGCTGTAGTCAAAGACAACAGTCCGGATAACAAGGTGAGGTTCTACGTGATCCGCGTAGTAGGGAGCGACAAGCAGGTGAAGCCAAGCATAGCACAACCGCCTGGAGGACCCTAGTCCACCTTCATCAGCACGCTCGGGATGTGAGGAAAGCTACTTCAACCCGCCACTTAACGTCCTTATCAGGACGCACATAAGAAGAGTAACCTACTCATTGCGGGCCTTCACAAACAACAAACAAAAACAACATAAGACACATACCACAGGCAGTATTAGAGCTAACCTCATATTGTGCAGAAGAGTTGGGATTTTCAAATATTTGAACAGGAAAAATTCAAACAGATGCTCTGGAACGTAGGTTTGAACAGTTTTGCCAACTTGCTGGGTCGCAGTACTTAATTTTTTTATGACATGTCTTTGAGAGGGAAAGCAAAGTTGATGATATTCACATGCATGTCACACAAAGCCAATATGAGCTAACACAAATCGTGTTCTGTAAGTTATACTTGACAGTTCATGAAAATGAAACTGCCAATATGAGCTAACACAAATCGTGTTCTGTAAGTTATACTTGACAGTTCATGGTATTGAAACTGCCAATATGAGCTAACACAAATCACCAACTTCCGGTTGTTCAAGGTGGTGGTGAATTCGAATTGACAGAAGTAATCTATATATTTTTTATTTAAGTATTAGTGTTGAAAATCGATTTGTGTAAAAATAACGTAGTTGTAATTGTAGTTTACTGTAGCATATGTATTTTCAAATATAGTGGTCTGGCTGTAACAGATAGTTAGTGACTTGACAGAATTAAATAGCGTGGTATAGTGAGCGGTAGTAACAGTCTTTAAGTTAGTGTACTGTGTAAATTTAGCGAAGGCCTAGTATTTAGCGATAGGTTGTTGTAAGGTAAATAAATACCAACAACATTTGATTTTTTGTGTTGCTTTAACAAGTATACATTGTATTAGGTATTAGTATAACTTATTGGCTGACAGTAATAAATAGCATAATTAGTTTGTCCGCTAAGACCAGGCGAAATGCGACGAAGAAAGGCCAGGACAGATTGGGTGATTTGTGTGGCGGCAATGTTTGTATTAGTGTAGTGTTACCTTCAGCGTTGGAAGATGAATGTTAAACTTATATGTAGGGTAGGTAGAGTAGAAGCCTGTCAGGCTCGAATGGAGTGCGATATGACAAATGAGAAGACATTGGAGGAGATAGAAAAGCGGCAGATCAAAATAGAAGAGAAACAAAATAGAAGTGAAACGAGAGAAAGTGGAGGAAGTTTTAAAGATGCTGCAGTTGGGTAGTCGAGGTGATCAAATAAACCATTGTCAGTTAGGTATGGGTTGTCAATTAGGTGTGGGTTGTCAGTTAGGTATGGGTTGTCAGTTAGGTGTGGGTTGTCAGTTAGGTATGGGTTGTCAGTTAGGTATGGGTTGTCAGTTAGGTATGGGTTGTCAGTTATGTATGGGTTGTCAGTTAGGTATGGGTTGTCAGTTAGGTATGGGTTGTCAGTTAGGTATTGGTTGTCAGTTAAGTATAGGTTGTCAGTTAGGAATGGGTTGTCAGTTAGGTGTGGGTTGTCAGTTAAGTATGGGTTGTCAGTTAAGTATGGGTTGTCAGTTAGGTATGGGTTGTCAGTTAGGTATGGGTTGTCAGTTAGGTATGGGTTGTCAGTTAAGTATAGGTTGTCAGTTAGGAATGGGTTGTCAGTTAGGTGTGGGTTGTCAGTTAAGTATGGGTTGTCAGTTAAGTATGGGTTGTCAGTTAGGTATGGGTTGGAGAAGAAAATAAGAATTTGAAGTAAGGGAGATTCTAGTGAAGAAACAGTTCACAGGGGAGAGAGCTTTACAGCGAAGCATGCAAATATAAGTGAAGGGTGAGGGATGGTAGTAGGGGATTCAATGGTGAGGGAGGTTGGGAGACATTTGTCTAAACAAAACAAAATGTTTGAAAAAATGGACATTGGGGGAGCAAACATTGAGGACATAGAGCGTAAAATAAAGAGAATAGATGATAAAGCAAACAGTTGTTGTATTGATAGGAACTAATAATGTAAAGAGAGATGGTACATAAATAATTATGCTAAGATACAAGTCTTATGGGAACATTTATAGCAAAAAAGCTAAGAAAGGTCACAATAATGGGTATTTTAGACAGCAGATGGGTCAGACTATTTAGATAGTAAGATAATAGTTATCAACCTTAGGTTGCAGGTGATATGTGCGGACATGGATATCGAATTTATTGATGTGAAAGTAGACAAAAGTAAAATGTTAGAAAGCAGAAGTTTACATCTAAATGAGATAAGACAGCATGCTGTAGCAAAGTATATGTTCTATCATTGTGTTACAAATTTAAACTAGGATGGCCTATGGAATGGAAGCAATACCTAGGAATGCCCCCTGAAATTTGTTAAAGATAAATAAGGTGCGCTGTTGACCGCCCTAGAAGAGGTAATGAACAGATGGAAAGAATATTTCTCAGATCTCCTTGGAGTGGAGGAAAACCAAGCTCTGGAAGTAACAGTCCCAATTCAAGAAGAGGGAGCCATGGAGGGAAACGATAATATCACAATGGAAAACTAAAGGCAGCATTGGAGAAAATTAAGATTGGTAAAGCAGCAGGACATGATGATATAACACCAGAAATAGTTAAATACATGGGAAGAAATACTATTCATGAAGATTCTCAAGGCAGCTTGGCGCCTCAAGAAAATACAAACAGACTGGGAGGTTGCAATAATAATACCAATATTTAAAAAGCGTGACAATCGACAATGTGAAAATCACAGAGGTATTTACCTTCTCAGTGTCCCCGGGAAAGTCTACTCTAGGATTCTAGAACGGCGATTAAGAGGTCTAGCAGAGCCAAATATGGATGAAACTCAATGTGGGAGTACTCAAGAAGTACTCAAGACCTTATCTTTACACTCAGACAGCTAAGTGAAAAGGCTCTTGAATATGATAGAGAGATGCATCTCTGCTTTTTGGATTTGGAGAACGCATTTGATAAAGTTCCTTGGGACAAACTCTGGGAGTGAGTAAAAAGGAAGAACATCCCAGGACCTCTGATCTCTGCCATACATAGTTTCTATAAAACATGCAGAAATTATGTGCGGACATGAAATCAAAAGTCAGGAGAGTTCAGGCCCACTAGCGGAGTACAACAGAGGGACATTCTATCACCGTACCTTTTCATACTCCTCATGGATGAAGTCATCAAAACCTGCAAGGAACGGACAAAAAAGTATGAAGTAGGGTACTGGAAGATGAGACCACGTTACATATCGGAACTAGCATTTGCAGATGATGTGGCCCTGATCACGAAATCCGAAGCACATCTCCAGATCAACTTGCAGGTCTGGGAAGAAGAGAGGAATGCACATCAGCAACTCCAAAACAAAAACCATGGTGATCGCCAGAGATAAAAAGAGACATCAGATAACTCTGGGAACACGAGCAATGGAGCAGGTCAGCAACTTTAAATATCTAGGAGTGGTAATAGACAGCAGAGGAGGAACCAAAGAGGAGTTAACTGCACGAAGGGCAGCAGCAGGTAGACTTTTCCATGCAATAAACAGAGGTTTCCTCAGTAAAAGAGAAATAAGCAGGAAAAGAAAGATGGATGTATACCGCTCGACATATGTGCCTGTCCTGACATATGGATGTGAGTCATAGGCAATGACTACAGCCCAAGAAAAGCAATTACAAACTTCAGAAATGAGGTACCTAAGAAAGGAGGTTCAGGTGACGAAAAGGGACATGATCCGTAACCAGCCAATATGTACCAATCTTGAAGTTCAACCCCTGCAGACGTGAGTAGAGCAGTCCCAACTACAGTGGTTTGGCCATGTCTGTAGAGTGGAAGAAGATCGGATACCAAAGCGGTCATGGGAGATAAAAAGCCAAGGACGCAGACCCCCAGGACGTCCCAAAGTACGTTGGGAAGACAACATACGACAGTCCCTAGCTGATAGAGGGCTGAATTGGAAAGAGGCCAGGAAAAAGGCGGCGGATAGAGCAGTGTGGCGTTCTCTTTGGCCCACCTCTACACCTCACAGTAGAAGAGGAGCGACTAAGTCAGTAAGTATGGCCTACGAAGTATGAGACTAGAGATAGGCCTACAAAAGGGTGATATAGAGGATGGAGTCAAAGGGGCGGGTTGGGATTAGGGAAGTGTGAAAAAAGTAGTGCAAAAGCAAAAATAAAAATGATAAAGCAAAAGCAAAAATTTGAAAAAACAACATTACAAACTAAAATATAATAATGCAAATGTGAGAAGCATAGTTAAAAAAAAAAGAGAAGAAATGGAACTGTCTGTAGAAGAAGAAAACCAGATATATAGGGTTAACCGAATCATGGGCATATGCGGACACTGCAGATAGTGAACTTGAAATAGAGGGACATACAATATTAAGGAAAGATATGGAACGGCGACATTCAAAGTATGGTCTGCACTACGTCTTGGGTTGAATACATTTCCAGGCAGAAAATAAGTTGGTTTGGTCATCTCATGAGAATGCACCCTTATCAATTTCCACTGACGGCTTACAACGCTGGTAGATCTGGCTACATGGCACGTGAGCGGCCGCGAGGTAGGTGGATAAATGACATTAGAGGGATTGTGCAGCGACAAGGGCTCACATTGACCGACGCAACGCACTTGGCGCAGGGTAGACGACTCAAGTTCCCCACGACGCTTAACGGCACAAGTGGAAAGCCAACTAACTAATCAACATAAAAAAACTAAAGAAAGAACGTCCAAAAGCTTTCATCTACATAAATTGAGAAAATCTGGAACAAGTGTCTAACTATGTCAAGGTATTTTGGCCAACTTATTTAAGCTGATATAAAATGCGAGAGCGAGATCATTTAACGAATTGCAATGGCAAACAATACATTTAACAACATAAGAGATACATTTCTGTCAAAGCAGATATCTCAGATCTTAAAAAAGATAATCATTAAATGATATGTGCATTCAGTTTAATCATAGAGTAGAAATCTGGACCCTGACAAAGAAGATGGAGACGAGGATATTTTAGCGTTTGAAATGTTTTTTAAAGGGTAGAATAGAGAACAAGAGAGTCAAAGGGCGACAGAGGTGCAGATGAACATACACCATCAGGATGTTGTTGGGCACAGTTTGACTGCGTGTACCAACCTGACGCGAGACAGTGACAGATGGAAACGGCACTTAATGATGATAATGAATATTGTTATTTCTAAATTGCTGAAGATAGTACTGTAGTGTTTACAAATTTAATTACAAATAAACATCTTTGATCGTTTTAAAAAGTCAAAACATGCACATTTGGAATAAGTATAGTGCACAAAGAAGTATTGGCAACATGTGCTAAAACCTGTAGGTGCGCATCTTGTTTGAGCAAAATTATTCAAAGTGGCGATGCGTTTCCATATGACTGATCAATCGTGGACATGATACAAACCAGATTCATATGTTTATTCAATTCATTATACTGTTTAGTCTCATTGCTATAAATCCGTCAGATGGATTCACTCCAATACTCTTACTAATACAAATGCCACATTCAAATTCTTTGAAACTTTCCGACTTTGCGCAAGAAGGGTCTTTATATCCTGTAACTAAACATATTTATTTACCCGCCTGTTGTAGTCTATGCATTAGGTGACCATTAAACTCGCCATGAGCTCTAACTTTCCTGCCACTAATAGCATTATTGACTGGCCCTAATAGAAAGAGGCTTAGCGAGTTCTGGAGCAGTTTGTTAAGAGACCAAAGTGTTCTTCTCCCCAGTCAGTTAATGTGGTCACTGAGTGTATCTAGAAATAATCTTCGTCAGATTTCACGTTACGATCGACTGCTTTTCACAGAAAAGGGATTGGTTGCAGCTTCATCGGTGAGCCTCTCCAGTCTACCCTGATGTTAATGTCTACTAGACGTACATTTTTCAAATGTGAGGCAGTGAGACTTCTAACAATAGTCACTAATACTTCATCCCGGATGGCAATGGCTAATGTGGGAAAACGAATCTTATTTACACTTATTTATGGAGCGCACAAGTGGCAGAGCATATACAGCTCCTGTCTCCTACAGGTAATGTTCGAGCGTATGACACTCCGTTCTAACAAGCTGCTAAAAAGTCAACTGTGGAACCAAATATAATGTGTCTACAGTTAGTCTACAACTACGTCCATGGGCACATATAGCATTGTCGCTGTGGTTGCTCCTAAATGTACTGCATTCTTTCACTCACCTTAATGTATTGCACTCTTCCACTCACCTTAATGTATTGCACTCTTCCACTCACCTTAATGTTCTGCATTCTTTCACTCACCTTAATGCATTGCATTCTTTCACTCACCTTAATGTACTGCACTCTTCCACTGATCTTAATGTATTGCATTCTTTCACTCACCTTAATGTACTGCATTCTTTCACTCACCTTAATGTACTGCATTCTTTCACTCACCTTAATGTATTGCACTCTTCCACTCACCTTAATGTTCTGCATTCTTTCACTCACCTTAATGTTCTGCATTCTTTCACTCACCTTAATGTGTTGCATTCTTCCACTGATCTTAATGCCACCACAGCGATCACCGATATGTTATTCAAGCACAGTCCATTATTTGGGATACACAATGCAATTTGAGCTGTCTGATATATTGGTTCCAGTTTTCCATTTGGGTAAACACATTAGCTATGATCTTGACCCGGTAAAAAAAATTGTGTCATTATTGACTCGGATTAAACTAAATGTATTCTAGTGTTGTTAAAACAAAATATTACTTTGCAAGCAACTTTGATTACTATTTAAGCGAGGCTCATCATGGCCTGACATGCGTTGGTAAATTGCCTTAAAAAGTCAGTTTCGTGTGTTACCAGGGCCTGAAAGGAGAACGACAAATAGTAACATTGTAACCTGTCTGGCTTGTAAACGGCGACTAGGAAAGGGTGCATATTGGATCGGTTATTCCGTCCCGTAGAAACTATACGCCAACGAAAATAAAAGAGAATAGGCATAGATCACGCGGTAGTAAAGAAGTAACCAGGTTGTAAACAATGATTAGACACCTACATTCCGCGGTAGTAGAGGAGTGGCCAATCAAGTCTATTGTTGCTAGGTTGTAGACATGGTTGGACACCTACACTTCGTGGTAGTAGAGGAGTGATCAATGAAGTCTATTGTTGCTAGGTTGTAGACATAGTTGGACACCTACACTTCGTGGTAGTAGAGGAGTGATCAATGAAGTCTATTATTGCTAGGTTGTAGATCATGGTTGGACACCTACACTCCGTGGTAGTAGAGGAGTGATCAATGAAGTCTATTGTTGCTAGGTTGTAGATCATGGTTGGACACCTACACTCCGTGGTAGTAGAGGAGTGATCAATGAAGTCTATTGTTGCTAGGTTGTAGATCAAAGGTTGGACACCTACACTTCGTGGTAGTAGAAGAGTGATCAATCAAGTCTATTGTTGCTAGGTTGTAGATCAAAGGTTGGACACCAACACTCCGTGGTAGTAGAGGAGTGATCAATCAAGTCTATTGTTGCTAGGTTGTAAATCATGGTTGCACACCAGAAAGCATGGCTGCAAATATGCTAAAAGAATGGGACCACCACACAGCCATGTTTGACTCCATGTATGACTGGGAATGCTGCAGAGAGTCCACCATCATTCTGTTCGATGGCTGACATGCCATCATGAAATTGGCGGACAATTGTGATGAATTTTTCTGGACAACCGAGATTCGCCTTGATTTTCCAGAGTCCGTCCCTGTTGACGGTGCCAAAGGCCTTTGTCAAACCAACAAAAGTCGTGAACAGATCACGATATTGTTGCTGACATTTCTCTGGGATTTGGCGAGTTACAAAAATCATGTCAACCGTCACACGACCAGCTCGGAAACCACATTAACCCCCTTGACAGTAGCCTCTGCCCGAGATGAGTTGTTAAGCGGTTGAGCAAAACTCGAGCTAAAAGTTTTCCAACGATCGACAGGAGGGAAATGCCTCTGTAGTTATCACAGGATTGACGATTGGTCTTGTGCTTGTACATGTGGACAATGGTGGCATCTTTCAGTTCCTGCGGCATTTGATATGTATCCCAAATTGAGCAAAAGAGGTTTGTTAGCTTTTGTAGCAGCACGTGACATCCTGTCTTGTAGAGCTCAGCCGGAATAGCATCTGGGGCTTTGCCACTGGACATTAAGCTGATTGCTTTCCCTACATCAACTGTACTGGGCGGGATACTCAGCCTTGCCATTGACTTCAACCTGAGGCATGTGTGATATGGCTAATTCACTGATAGTGTATGGGTAATTTAGGATAACACTGAAGTGCTCTGACCATCGCTCCAGAATGTCGACTTTGTCGTAATGCCATCATCATTACGGACAAGACATGAATGATATAACCTGGGACTATAGACCGCTTTCAGCGTATCGTAAAACCGCTTTGAGTCATTTGTGTCTGCGTACCGCTGGTTTTCATCTTTGCTGTTAAGCCAGACATACTGCAGAGTCCTGAGCTGGTTTCGGACAATCCTACGAATATTGGTAAACGCAAACCTTTTAGAAGATGAGGAGGGGTCGTCTTTGTGAGGTCTTAATAAGCGATGTTTTCCATCCAGCAAAATCTTAATAGCCTCATCGTTGTCATCAATCAAGTCTTGGTTTTTGCGAGCTGCATGACCCAAATACTCAGAAGCGGTAGAGTAAACAGCATCCTTCAGAAAGGCCCATTTGTCTTCGACTGCTCTCGTACATGGCTGTGTGTTCATTGAAAGCTGATATAACTACATTCTTGGCTATGATTGCGGACACAGAGACATCCAGTTTCTGGGACTTGTGTGAATCTGCTGTCATATCATTTTTGACTATTTCAGCGCTAATACGATGATTTGATAAAACTCCAACAGTAGGGACATAATATGGCCAGTAGGACCATACTGACATTACTCAGTGGTAACTTGCTTGCTTGATGATGTCGCTAAAATCTATGAATCGTCGACCGACAGTCTGCTGCAGTTTTAAACAAGACGTGTGTCCCTCAGGTACGAGTGGGTTGGATTGACAGAGTAAGAGTGTGTACAGCCAACGGGCTAATGATACATTCACTATCGATGCCCTTCAGCATTTGATGAGCGAGTCTGAGTCCATATATGTACGTATGGTGTGCATAACTGTCGTTTCTGTGCACCAGGACGTGTCATCAGTCAAGGTACATGGTCATTGACACCCCAGCCCTTACCACTATGGGCATGCGCACAGTGCGGAGGAAGGAATATCTCAACTTCTAGCATGTAGCAATGCAAATGTGGAATCTATAATCGACGTTTTTCTTGTCAAGTTTTACGTTAATCAATGAAAAGAATTTCCTAGGTTTTCCCTAATTATTGGGGATTACTTTCACAATTAAGTTTCACGAACCGTCAATTTTGCATTGAATTGACATCACTTAGTAACTCGTAGTTTCAATTAAATATTTGAGATGCCACTTGCTGTCAGCTCAGCTGATTCAAATGGACTGCTAATAATTAGCGCTCCATGGGTTTTTGGAACCTTAAAATGTAAACATAGCTTTTTCACTACGACCGTTATGCCATTAACATAAAATGTCAGCTTTTGGTTGCATCTTCATAAGTAAGTGTTTGATTATATCAAAACAAAATGTGACATTGTTATTATGAGGGAGAATCAACTGGTGGTGTGGCAGAGATAGGCGGGAGATGTGAGATGCACGAATGGATGGCAGATCTACTGCACGAATGGCTGGTAGATGTACTGCATAAATGGCAGGCAGATCCACTGCACGAATGGTTGGCAGATGGCTGGCACGGGTATTATTAGCTTACAAATAATATTGAATGATGCTGACATCTCTGTACATACTACACAAATCTCTTGTCTACTAATGCATTGTTAGTTTACTATATTTTGTTGAAAGGGAGTTGATCGAGCGGTTTGGATGCAAGTCTTATATTCACATGACAAAGATTCGCATCTCAGTAATGATCTACGATGTTATTTTAATTGCATTATTATTTTTTAAATAAAGGGAATTAAACAGAAACCTGACTGAGACAGGAGGCATATATACATCAGAACTGTTAATCATTCGGCAGACTCTAGCAATATGAAGTACGACCGTTAAAAAAGTATCTCTTAATGTTAATAAAGTTTCATTACTGTGGTCTCAAGTTGAAAATAATGTTCTCGTCATTGACAATTTGACGACCACCGTTGTAGACATTCCTGAAAGCACTTACCTCCCCTGATCGATACGTCTGTTTCCCCCAACCTCATTCCCATCGTAAAGATAGACGAAATGAGAAAGGAACGTAACTGAGTGAGAAAGGACCGAACTACCCAACACAGCGACGAATAATGAGATCCAATGAGTCTAGGGGTCGCTAGTACTAGTCTCCACGCTCATCTTGTTAAGATAAACTCACACTGTAGTCAAAGTTCAGAAGAGTTACTTTCGTACATCCGTCTATCATTTTGTATGTCTGTCCGTTGCTTTCCCTTCCCTTGTTTGTGTGAATCACATGAAGGATATAATGTACAATAATTGGCTACAGGACGACTAAAGAGCCTTATACTTGGGCAGTGCCGTCTTAACGCCGCTTGAGTACGCTAGGCAATTGTTCAGGGGCCCCACGAGCATATTGACCTCATGCGAATGTATATGTATGTATTGTTATTTTGGGATATGTGAATGAATCTACTTTTTATAATCACCTTCACGTCACAATGGGACAGCAGCGTTTGAACTGGCTCTCACTATTGTGTATGCAACATGACATTCTGAAGACCATTGACTATGTCATTGACTATGACTTAAGTCAATGTCACGTCATATCAATGTTACTAACTTACCTGACCCATTGACTATGACTTAAGTCAATGTCACGTCACGTCAATGTTACTAACTGACCTGACCCATTGACTATGAAGCAATTCTCTTCATTGACATTTCGCAAATCTTTTTGTTGAACACAAAAACAAAAATGTTAACATTAGTTAGCAAATCATACATATGATGATGGCACAGTATAAAATTACAAGAAATTATTTTTTATTAATCATCTGCCTATATGATTTACAAACTAAATACCATATTTATGTTGACATTTTTGTTTGTCAAGTTCAAGACTCATGTTATATTGCCCAAACCTTTATGTTGATTGATCTCTGTTGTACAGCATGATTTGTAATGTTTAAACCCTGATTTTGTTGGAAGTACCAACAAAAAAGTGTAATGTTGTCCATAATTTACATTCTAATTCCAATGAGTGGGTTGTGTAGGTAGAGCCCCGGCACACGTCTCTGTCTGAGGGCCTATAGAACTGTTAAGACGGTACTGTACTTGGAGACAGCAGCCACAGAACACAACACACATTGCTGCACTACGATCACTGCAAGGGCGCTCCAAATACCTTGGCACAGACTCCTGTCAGGGTGCCGGAAACGTGTGCAACAAGGTTTGAAAGCTGGATACAATCGAGATGTTTGGCCAGCTAATTGGGTCAATGGCGTACATAATCACAACACTACCCAGATTCACCTTTTTCAATGATTTCTTACCTTAACATTGCTAACTGTGTGCTCGCATAACTGGGGCCAGAAAAGGGTGCAGAGAATAGTATGACTGTAACATGTCGGACATCTGTTAAACAGAAACTACTGGATGTTGGGCATGAAGCCTGTTAACGCATCTTGTAAAAAAAATAAGAAACGATAAAACGATAACAAAAATAAGAGGAAGAACTAATTAAAAGTCAGACTACCGAAGATAGGGCATGGGACAGACTAATCCATCCCGCAGAAACTATGAACAGCGACAATAAAGAAAATAAGACTCAGTTCCTCACTATAGAATAGTAGGGAATAAATCACGTCAATGTTACTAACTTACCTTACCCTTTAAAAAACCACGGAGCTTAGGTAGTGAACAAGTCACGCTAATGTAACTAACTTACCTGATCATTTAAATAACCACGGAGCTTAATTAGGGAAGAAGTCACGTCAATGTTACTAACGTACCTTACCCTTTAAAAAACCACGGAGCTTAGGTAGTGAACAAGTCACGCTAATGTAACTAACTTACCTGATCATTTAAATAACCACGGAGCTTAATTAGGGAATAAGTCACGTCAATGTTACTAACGTACCTTACCCTTTAAAAAACCACGGAGCTTAGGTAGTGAACAAGTCACGCTAATGTAACTAACTTACCTGACCATTTAAATAACCACGGAGCTTAATTAGGGAATAAGTCACGTCAATGTTACTAGCTTACCTTATCCTTTAAAAAACCACGGAGCTTAGGTAGGGAACAAATCACGCTAATGTAACTTACTTACCTGACCATTTAAATAACAACGGAGCTTAAGTAGGGAATAAGTAACGTCAATGTTACTAATTTACGTGACACATTGAATGATCACGGAGCTTAAGCATGGAATACGTCACGTCAATGTTACTAATTTAGCTGACCCTTAGAATAAACACGGAGCTTGAGTAGAGAATAAGTCACTTCAATGTTACTAACTGACCTGACCCCCAGAAGGACCACGGAGCTCAAATAGGAAGTAAGTCACGCCATTGTTACTTACTTGCCGGATCATTTAAATGACCACGGAGCTTAAGTAAGGAATAAGTCACGCCAATGTACGTCACTTATCTGACACTTTGAATAACTACGGTGCTTTAGCCCTTAGCAGTGAACTACCGTGCGTTCCCATTTATTTGTTTAAGAAAAACTTGCACTACGGCGTTTGTGTTTTTAGTTCACTTCAGATAGAACGCAAAGAAATGTTCCTTACCGAGTTTTTGAACGGGTAAACTACAAACTACTCGATCAGTCATTCCTTTTGCCTTTTGTCATGCTGTGGAATATTGATCGCTGTCAACAGTACACCATAGATTGACGCTTAGAAGCGCCATCTTGAGTTCTACTGAACTGTTCCAATTACTAAGACTTTCTCATCTACTGTTCTTTATTATTTCGTTTCTTGGAACTCTTTAGTTCTTTCATCACTTTTCCATTCCAATCCAACGCATATGTGTTTATGAATTGTTATTATTGTACGAGGCCGTATCTCATTTATTTCAACTATCTCTTGTAACCCCAGCTACATTTGTTGTCTAGTACACTGTTACACAAGTCTTTGTTTTCATTGGCCATTTGTTGTCTAGTACACTGTTACACAAGTCTTTGTTTTCATTGGCCATTTGACAAGACCTAGACCTGTTGGTAAAGGTTGTCAGTTTGGATGTGATAAATGATCATTTTATTTTGTATTCAGAATTGTATTCTGCTCTATTCCAACATGTCCGATTCGCCTAAGAGACAAGTTTTATTATATACGTGTATATATATATATATATATATATATATATATATATATATATATATATATATATATATATATATAATATATATATTACAGTTCCTTCAGGTCCGGGGAGTTGGAGTGAACGCTGTCTTAACATTCGTTTCGTGCAGGGTTTTCATAGTCCGTTCATTGTTTTGTGCACTTCATGAAAATAGATTTGTTGATGACCTGTTTTCTTTAACTGACATTTGTCTGTTGTCTAGCGAATTGCTCTCAGATCAGGTCAGGTCATCCCGTAACCGATGACGTCGTTGGGGCACACATGAAGACATCCTCGCAACGCCTCGCACCCTTCTCTGTCAGATGCCGCTGCCTGTGACTCTTCTGGTCGGAGATTGGTCCATTCTTTTATGTTGTCCTCCCATCTATTTTTGGGACGGGCTCTTCGTCGTCTGCCGTGCACCTTTCCGTGGAGGATTGTATTTGCAAGACCATTTGATCTCGATATGTGACCGTACCAAGCGAGTTTCCTTCTTTTGACAGTTGCCAAGAGGTTCTCAAAAGGCCCTATTGATGTTGGAATTAATCTCGTATTTCCTCATTTGTAACTCGATCTTTGTACGTGACGTTTAAAAGTCTTTGGAAACATCTCAACTCCAAGGCATGTATCCTTCGTTGAAGGTCAACTGTAACTGTCCATGTCTCACAACGTTAGCTTTTATCCTGCTAGTGAAGACCTTGGCGTTGTTGGTCATTAATTGTGTCTTTCCAGCTTTTATCTCCATACCATAGTCAAGAGCTGTTTAATAGAGTCTTCTGACCCATTCCTGGAGTTCTGCTTCTGAATCCGAAAACCCGTCGATATCATCTGCAAAACGAAGGTTGGTAATCGTTCGGCCCCCTATCTAGACAGTACCAACGTGTCCTCCAAGTGCCTCACTCATAATTCCCTCAAGGAATATATTGAAAAGAGTTGGAGAGTGTACACTCCTGTCTCAAACCAACTGATGTGTGAAACCAGTCCCCTCGCCTCCCATTCACAAGAATTGTGCATTGTCATACAGGTGTTCAAGCACCGTTATAATATTTCCTTTGATTTTATACATCCTCATGGTTGCCCATAGCGCTTTATACCATACCCTATTAAACGCCTTCTTAAAATCAACATGATACAGTGCTTACTACTGTTCTAGATATTTCTCGCTTAGCAGCCTTGAATTAAATATCAGTTCTGTAGTGCCATGGAAAGACGCAATACTGGTACCAGTACCAAAAACAGGAAAGGACAAAACAGATCCAAACGGATACAGGCCCATCAGCCTACTGAGCTGTGTCGGCAAGCTGATGGAACGGATGATAAACACCAGACTGATGTGGCATCTGGAAGAAAAACGAATACTAATTCCACAGCAAGCCGGCTTTAGACAGCACAGATCCACTGAGGACCAAGTCATCCTCATAGCCCAGGAGATAGAAGATGCCTACCAGGCACAGAAACACACAGTAGCTGTTTGGGTGGATCTGGAAAAGGCATTTGACAAAGTCTGGAAAGACGGACTTAGAGTCAAGCTAATAAGAAGTGATGTTGGTGGGGAAATGTACAAGTGGATCAACCACTACCTCAAACAAAGAACGGCCAGAGTTCAAGTACAAGGGCAGATGAGCAAAAAGGTGACACTCGAGCAGGGAGTACCCCAAGGGGGAGTACTGTCACCCACACTCTTCCTGGTATATATAAACGATATTACAAAGAATATACCAAGAAGAGTCCATAGCTCAATGTTTGCAGACGATCTGGCTATGTGGACCTCTGAAAAGAATCTCACCATAGCAAGAAATCGGATGCAGACGGCCCTAACATCGCTGTAAGAGTGGGCGAACTCATGGCTCGTCAAAATAAACGAGGAGAAAACCACGTGCACAATATTCTCGCTTTCATTAAAACCCCAAAATACCAAATTAAGTCTAAATGGCAAATTCCTGCAGCCAAACGACAACCCAACCTATCTGGGAGTCACATTTGATCGGCGCATGACATGGAAAAGTCAGATTGAGAGAAACCGAATGAGAGCCAGAGAAAGAATGGCAATCATGAGGAAACTTGCTGGCACAAGCTGGGGAGCAGACGAAGGCATACTAAAGAAACTGTACACTGGAAGAGTGAGACCAGTTCTCGAGTATGGCATTGCGGCATGGACAACAGCAGCGAAGGCGAACTTCGATAAAGTTAGCAAACTTCAAAACCAAGCCATGAGAATTATAACAGGAGGCATGAAGTCAACGCCAATTGTAGAACTTGAAAAGATTACAAAACTGCAATCCATGACCGATAGAAGAGACTGCAGAGCCCATCTGCAGTCAGAGAAACTCCGAAGACTGACCGACCATCCGATGCACCAGAGACTAAACAATTTGGGAAATGGGAAACTAAAGCGGAGAAACTTTGCAGAAATAGCCAAAGCAAAGATGCACGAAGATCCCATAAACGCACTAACAACACCAAAACCCATCACTACTGTACGAAAACCTACCTGGAGGCAGGATATATTTCCAGAGGTGGTAGAAAATATACCAGGTATTGCAAACAAAAACTGCCAGACTGAAAAAGAAAGGAGAGATACTTCCCTAAGCTTCATAACGAAAAGCTACCCAAGCATGGACTGACCCATGCATACACCGACGGTTCTGTAACAAACACTACACAGAACGGAGGGGCAGGAGCATTCCTGAACCTACCAAATGGCAGAAAAATAACACTGTCATTCGCTACTGGTAAGTACACAAGCAATTTCAGAGCGTAGGCAGAGGCACTGAGGGCGGCAGAGGAAGAAATGGTGACACACAGTGAAAATGAAAGCCATACAGTCCTGCTTACAGATGCTCTCGCCGTAGTCACAGCGCTAAAAAGCCAGAAAAATACTGAGCTTAATGACTTAAGAGCAGCACTCTGCAAACTGTGCCAGCAGTCCGCACCAAAAAGGGTAGTGGTACAGTGGGTCCCATCACACTGCAACATCCAAGGCAACGAGGAGGCAGACAGACTGGCAAAAGAAGGTGCAAGACTACCACAAACAGATACTAGTATGACGTACGAAGAGTCAAAACGGCTTATCAAAGCCAGATACATGACCAAATGGGAAACCGAACATACTGGTTACACCAAAAACGATGCCTATTACCAGTTGAACCGAAGAGAGCAGGTCATTGTCTTCAGACATCGCACTGGCCACAATAGACTGAGGTACCACCTATTCAGCAAATTGAAGATAGGGTGTACCGACGAATGCCCGTGCGGTACTGGTAAAATGACCGCTGAACATCTGCTGCAGAACTGCCCGACATACGAGGATCAGAGAGAGCAGATGTGGCCATCACCAGTGGAACTGCAAGACAAGCTCTATGGCAGTGGCGACAGCCTCAGGATGACCGCCGCTTTTTTCGAGAAAAAAAAATGGTTACTGTCTGACTGCGTACGAAGAAGAAGAAGAAGAAGAAGTTCTGTAGTGCTTCTTCCTTGTCTGAATCCTGCTTGCTCCTCGGCAATGATGTTCTCTGCTTGGGGTTTCAATCGGTCGAGGATTAATCTAAGCATGGCATTGCTAAGGTGGCTGATGAGGCTAATTGTTCTGTAATTTTGGCACAGCCTTAGGTTTCCATAGTTAGATAACGATATAACCATTGATTTTGTCCATAAGTCCGGCCAGTTTCCTGGCCCCCCTATTTTGTTGCAGATGTGTGTCAGGCCTTCCACCACTACCTCTCCACCTGCCTGTAAGAGCTCTGCTGGTATATTGTCCACGCCGGCAGCATTCCCTCTTCTGAATGTCTTTACCCCTGCAGTTACCTCTTCCTTCGTTATCAGTTGGTTATCCTCTATATTTGTTGATGTTGGGGCAATTGTTTTCTTAGGTTCGTTTCGTCCTTCATAGTTATATAGTTCGGAACAGTACTCTGTCCATCATGCGAGTACGTTATTTTCCTCAATAAGGCATTTGCCGCTATTATCCTGGATCATAAAGTTCCTGCCTTGTCTTTGTGTTACCAGTTCTTTGACCACATTGTATGCTCCTGTAGAGTCATTTCTGTTTAGTCTCTCTTCGATGTTTGTACACTGCTCACATATCCACGCTTCTTTCGCCTCTCTCCTCTTTTGTTGTATCGCTTTCTTTACCTCTTTATATCTGCCAACCTCATCCGGTAGGTGATTGTGGCTTTTCAGTGACCTTCTTCTATCACAAAGGTATATAATTTCTTTGGTCACTCATGGCTTCTTTTTTGTTTAGTGGCATCTCAGGATCTCTGTTGATGTATCTATGAGAGCTGCGTTAAGAGACTATGTAACTGTATATGTATCCAGTCCCTCTCTGAGAGCCAACAGTGGCGCAAATCTCTCTCCTACCCTTGCTTGGAACACTTCGGTGATTTTTGGGTCCATTAGTTTGTCCAGGTCAAACTTTAGCCTGGTCACATCCTTCTTTGCGACTCCCTTCAATCGCAGACGCATGGTCATCATAACCAGATCCTGGTCGCTTCCTATATCAGCTCCGGGGAAACTTCTCGTTTTGTCGGTTTGATGCTCGATCGGAACCTCCTCTGGACCAGTATATAGTCAATCTGGCTATGCACTTCCTTGCTTGGGTTATGCCATGTCCAGCGTCTCGACGGCTTATTTAAGCCATACGTATTTGCCACCAACAGCTGATTGAAACGTGCAAATTCTAGGAGTCTGAGGCCCCGGTCATTGGTTTCTTTATTTCCGTATGCGCCACATGTTCCCCTCCAGTCGTGGACTGCATCTTCTCCAATTTTTGCATTCCAATCACCCTGGACTACTAATATGTCTTTTTTGGTGTTTCGTGTATCAGACTAAAGTTGATCATAGAATGCCTCTATTTCACAATCTCCATAGTCTGCAGTGTTTACGTAGCACTGTATTATGGTAATATTAAACGGTGCTGCCTTTAGCCGTAATATGATAAAATAATAAGATATTGGGCGGAAACCCAATATGCATCTGGCTGTGTCTTTAGGTACCAGTATCCCCCCTCCGTGTACATGTGTGTCCTCCCTGCTGCTGAAGTAGAACTTGTGGCCCTCCTCCGTGTTAAACTCTCCAAAGTTTTTCCATCGAGCCTCGCATAAACCAAGGATGTTCCACCGGTAGTTCTCCATCTCGTGCGTTAGCTCATTGATTTTGCCACATGGGTTCAGTGTTCTAACATTTCACGTATCTATTGTGAGCTTGTCTTTCCTCAGTTTGATGGTTCCACCAGAAGCACACTTATCACCTCTGACCTGGTGTGGGACGGCAGGCGCGGTCATTGTTAACCCGGGCTGCGATTGAGCCGGTATGTCTGATTGTGGTTGTGTCCTCGTGTGTGAATCTTGAGCGGTTTACGCTTAGCGGATCCAATCTCCTCTCCAAGCCGGTGCGGGCCAACATCTTGATCTGACCTGGAGGAGCCCATTTCCCCAGGCGAGCCATTGCCTCGTTTGCCTACAGCCTCGCGACCATAGTTTCCCTGTGTGCACCACTTGGAGGTAAGGTTGACTTGTGTGTTCACTCTAGTTGACAGAATTTTCCCAGACAGTTTTCTTGGTTCTTGTTCTAGATTCTGATCCAGTTTGTTTCTCTTTTTTTGTTGTGTTAGTTCATGTTCTGACCACTCAACTGGAGTTAATTGTATGTGCACACTTAGTGTCTTTCTCGCTGATCTATCTGACTTAGATGAACCTGCGAGATGTTCCTGTCCTCTCCTTCATTGATCTATAGAACTTGGTTGAACCTGTCAGATGTCTTTGTCTATCGTTTACTGATGTGTCTGAAATTGTTGAAGCTGACATGTGTTTTCAGTTTCTCAGTCACTGATCCGTCTGACATGGTAGAACATCTGATAAATCTGATATCTCCTTTAATGATATGTCTAATATTGTTGAACCTGACTGATATCTTTGGTCTCTCCTGTAGTGATCAGTCTGATATTGTTGAACCTGGCTGATATCTCTGGTCTCTCCTGCAGTGATCAGTCTGACATAATTGAACCTGACATATATCTCTGGACTCTCCTTCATTGATCTGCCTGACTTGACAGAGCCTGATAAATATCGAAGTTTCCCTCTGACATAATTCTATCCAGCCTTACACAAAAGGTCAAGATATTTTTCTGACTATTACAACCTAATATTCTTTTCATATATTTGTGTAAACTATATACTCGTATTTATATCTTTTCAGAGTCATTGCATAATATTCAATAGCATTTGAATGTCATATTCTAAGAAGGGTATCTTGGCACTGCAAAGCTCGAGTTAGTTTATTTTTTAACATAATGTTATGCCATGAGAAGGAAGTGAAAGTCAAACTGTATAAAACATTAATTAGACCTAGATTGGAGTACTGTGTACAGGTGTGAAGTCCATATCGTAGAGGGGATATAAACATGCTGGAAAAGATGCAAAAAAGAGCCACAAAGCTGATAGTGGGATTCAAGAATTACATTTATGAGGAAAGACTAAAAAAAACTGGCTTAACAATGTCTAGAAATTGGAAGAATTTGAGGTGACTACAGGTTTATAAGAAAATCAAAGGAACTGATTAATTCGACTATAACACGTTTTTTTTCAAAATACAACCACCTACAAGAACAATATGGCTTTAACTAAAGAAAGGTCCAGATAAGAAATTAGGAAATATTGTTTTAGTCAGAGAGTGGTGAATGTTGGAATGCATTGCTACAGGAAGTAGTGGACATAGGGACAATTAAGGTATTTAAGAATACATTGGATGAACATAGCTTTTAGGGCAAGGTAATGTAAATGAAACTGGTTATATACAGACTCTGCAGAATCTTCTAAACCAGTTAAAGACGTTCAGTTAAATTTGATTCAGAATAGACAATACTGTACTACAGCAGTCATATATACTCCATTTCTTAAATAAAATGGCAGAAAGAATTAATATGATAGTTCCCGTAGCTTTCTGATTGTAGATACTTCTGTTTCGTTCTGTGCGACACACATCTCTACTAGACCTATGTTTTATGTTAAACTACTGCAGGCTGTGAATCACCAATTTGTCGATTGCATTTTCTTTAATGACCACCTAATGGGTGCTTACGAAACAAAATGTCAGCTATTACATAGTCGTTAACCGAAGCATGACCAAGTTATAGATGAGCAATGTTCCTGAATGTTTGAGGCCTCTCTGCTATTTATTCCTGATAGGATTGAGATGCAAATTAACGCGATCTCAGAAACCATTCAGAGGCAAAGTAACAACCAGTCATTTCTATTCTCATATTGCAGGTTTTTGTCACGCAAGCTTTCTCCAATTGGTGATGCAATACAAAAGAAGACGGACGGGAATCATTCAGAAGTACTATCAAGAAAGACAGACATCATTCGGGCATACTATAAAGAAAGACAGACATTATTCGGGCATACTATCAATGAAAGACGGACATTATTCGGGCATACTATCAAGAAAGACGGACATTATTCGGGCATACTATCAAGAAAGACAGACATTATTCGGGCATACTATCAATGAAAGACGGACATTATTCGGGCATACTATCAAGAAAGACAGACATCATTCGGGCATACTATAAAGAAAGACAGACATTATTCGGGCATACTATCAATGAAAGACGGACATTATTCGGGCATACTATCAAGAAAGACGGACATTATTCGGGCATACTATCAAGAAAGACGGACATTATTCGGGCATACTATCAAGAAAGACGGACATTATTCGGGCATACTATCAAGAAAGATAGGCATCATTAAAGATTACTATCAAGAAAGACGGACATGGGACGTCGTGGGCTAGTGGTTAAGTGACACGGCTCACAACCCGAAGGTGCTTGCTTCGCTCCCCATCACAGCACCGGCCATTACCCCGGGGAAGCAAACCCTTAGAAGATGCAGGAGGAAATAGACCCTTACACAAAATGTATGCCAAAGTCGGATGCACTAGGCCGACAGGCGCAAAAATAAAACCAGTAGTGCAACGCACACCGCCTTGTGGATTAGAGAAATAACGCGAACGCAACATTAAAAAACCAGAAAAACGGGCATCATTCAAAATTACTATAAAGAACAAATTGCATCACTAAAGATTACCATCAACACAAATGGGCATCACCCAAGATTATTATCAAGACAAACGGGCATCACTCAAGATTACTATCAAGAGAGATGGGCGTCACTAGAGAATACTATCAAGAAAGACGGACATCACTCAAGAATACTATCAAGAAAGACGGGCATCACTCAAGATTACTATCAAGAAAGACGGGCATCACTCAAGATTACTATCAAGAAAGACGGGCATCACTGCAGATTACTACCAAGAAATACGGGCTTCACTCAATATTACTTTCAAGAAATACGAGCATCACTCAAGACTACTTTGAAAAAATACGGGCATTATTCAAGATTACTATCAACAAATATGGTGATCTTTCAAAATTACTATCAATGCAGAATGAAAGACAATAGCAAATACCTGTGCTAACATTATATCGCTTCCGCATAGGCAAATAATTAGCGGAATCCTAAAAATGAATGACAGGCGTGATACACTGCTTGCTTCCAGTCCAAACTTATTTTCGCAAAGTCGCTTCTCAGCTCTGCTGAACACTTGAGGCCATGATTCATGTTTTATTAATGACATTTGCTTATAGATATAACCAAATAGACTTTGAGTGGGGTTGAAAGCGACGCGCAGTCG
Source organism: Ariolimax columbianus (assembly GCA_036924085.1). Lineage (NCBI taxonomy): Eukaryota > Metazoa > Mollusca > Gastropoda > Stylommatophora > Arionidae > Ariolimax > Ariolimax columbianus. The sequence continues at coordinate 19,606,734 of JAVGWX010000004.1, read as the reverse complement.
TTAACAGCATTTACAAACCTCAATAAGAAGATCGTATTTATGGAACAGTGAAAAACAAAAGAGAGAGAGAGAAAGAAAGATACACACAGAGAGAGAGAGAGAGAGAGAGAGGAAGAGAGCGACTGTGAGAGAGAAGAGGTTAGACAGAAAAGCGGGGAGAGGAGGTCGGGGGGGGGGGGGAGGGGCGGTTTTTTTTGGGAAGAAATATAACATAAAAAGGACGCTTGCAAATTGCTGTTCTGGGAGACGCGACAAATTATTGCATTTTCCAAATGAGTTTCTAATAGCATTCTGAGTTTTAAGAAAACTCTAGAGACAAACAATAATACAAACAGGAGAGAATTAGGCTTAGAGTAGACAACGACGTTCAGGAAGAACATTCTTCATTTAGACAGACTCGAGAACAAGATGATCTATATTATGTATAAAGACACTAGCATATATAAATATACGTATATACGTGTGTTTATATATATATATATATATATATATATATATATATATATATATATATACATACACATACACACACACAGAGAGAGAGAGAGAGAGAGAGAGAGAGAGAGAGAGAAAGAGAGAGAGAGAGACTTGCAGAATGCGAATTACGAATTACATCTCTTGAAAACATAAGTATAGATAGAAAAGTCTTAAGAATATTCAGTAACCTGTAAAAAGTGCAACTGCCACTGTAAGATCTGACAGGCGTTACTCGTCATGTGTAGATGTGATAAGACGAGTGAGAGAAGGATGCTTGCGTCCTCTTGTATGTTTGTAACAAACAAAGTGAAAACAAATCATAAATGGGTATGGTCAGATACCGCACCGAGACGAGAACCCGAACGAAACCCACGTTACGACCAATAGGCTTTCATCCGGGACAACTAATAACAACAATAGTTAACTAATTAATCCAAGAAGAAGGGGTCAATACGCGATGGGGTATATACATAGGGGTGAAAAAATTGGTTACTTAACTGAGAAAAAGTCAGGTCACTCCTTGCGAGACGGGGGCAGAAACCCAAATGAAATTCAAATGTAGAATAAGGTCGTCAACAGGGCGTAACAAGTGGAAAAAGGTCGGACAAACCAGTGGCGGTCAGATACGGAAAAACCAAGAGATTATTCAGCTAGAGAGGAAAAAGGCAGGCAGATAAATGGAGGAAGTTATGAAATGAGGATTAAAGAAAAGATATCAAGGATAGTAATGCCATGTGGCTGGAGGAAGCCTTTGCGGGAGATCAGTTTGTTCTCAATGGCGACTCGTTGACGATCGTCAAAAAAGCAAGAAACTAAGCCCGTGACACTTACATCTGTTTTACCCGGGTGCCCAGGACCATTGAAGTGGCTGGCAATAGGGAAGCCTGCGTTTATAGACATCATTAAGGTATTGGCGGAAACGCTCTGGCAGTTCCAGACAAGAATGTTCAACATTTGAACAAAACACGATAAACATATAAGATGTGAGACTCAATATTAATGGCCTAATCTGTTTTCACTTACATAAGTCACATATGGACAGAGAAAAAAAACAAATGTAGACATTCGGCAAGAGTTGAGCATAGAGGAGAACTGATTTATCAATTTAAAGGTATGGTGCCAGGCAAAAGAGGAAGGGGTAGACCATGAAGACGATGGCACCAAGATATCAAGGAATGCTTAGGTATGACTGTGGCGGAAGTTGGAGTTTTGGCAAGAAAATGAGTTTCTTTCAGTCAGACTGTCATGGGAGCGGCGTTCTACAAAGGACACGCTACATGATGATGAGTCACATATTGGCGTCCATTATTCATCATCATTTGTTTGAATTATAGCGGGAGATTGAGAACGTTCAGGGCTTGGTATCGGGAGATTGAGAACGTTCAGGACTTGGTAGCGGGAGTTTGAGAACGTTCATGACTTTGTAGCGGGAGATTGAGAACGTTCAGCACTGGGTAGCGGGAGATTAAGAACGTTCAGGATTTGGTAGCTGGAGATTGAGAACGTTTAGCACTTGGTAGCGGGAGTTTGAGAACGTTCAGGACTTTGTTGCGGGAGTTTGAGAACAAACAATGTAGAAGAAGAAAAATAATACCGTTTACGGTCTTGGAGCTGCTTTGTAAAATATTACGGAAACACAGCCTGACTACAAAATGTTGGAACCAAATTGTTGGTTTGAGGTAGTCAATAGAGGCTCGCCGAGTAAGGTTGTGTTTGGTAACACACAATAATTAAAATGGTTGATCGAATGTATTAAAAAAATTATAATATGTTTCCTTTCTAAACAGCATGATTTATTTTCTTATCCGGGTCTATTCTACACTCAACAGGATTTGTTTTCTTATCCGGGTCTATTCTACACACAACATGATTTGTTTTCTTATCCAGGTCTATTCTACACTCAACAGGATTTGTTTTCTTATCCAGGTCTATTCTACACTCAACAGGATTTGTTTTCTTATCCAGGTCTATTCTACACTCAACAGGATTTGTTTTCTTATCCAGGTCTATTCTACACTCAACAGGATTTGTTTTCTTATCCAGGTCTATTCTACACTCAACAGGATTTGTTTTCTTATCCAGGTCTATTCTACACTCAACAGGATTTGTTTTCTTATCCGGTCTATTCTACACTCAACATGATTTGTTTTCTTATCCAGGTCTATTCTACACTCAACATGATTTGGGCCTAAGTGAATGTTGTTGTGGGCAGAACAGTACGTTGGAGAGTCTTCTAGCCTGACAGGGCTAAACTGCGCTGCTCGTCGCGTTTTACAATAATTTGTTGGAGTGGCAGTGGACATACTTTCGTTTTTGTCAAGCCCTCCGGTATACAGCACGGATGTCATTTCTGTGAATGAGCAAAGTGTAGCAGACTTCATTATCTGCTCTCATATATATATTTATATATATATATATATATATCAGGTCAGGTCAGGTCATCGCGTAACCGGTGAAGTCGTTTGGGCACAAATGAAGACATCTTCACAAACCTACGCCACCCTTCTCTGTCAAGGGCCGCTGCCTGTGCCTCTTCTTGTCTGAGATTGGTCCATTCTTTTTTTTTGTCTTCCCACCTCTTTTTGGGACGGACACTTCGTCGTCTGCCTTGCACTTTTCCGTGCAGGATCGTATTTGCAAGACCATTTGATCTCAATATGTGACCATACTAAGCGAGATTCCTTCTTTTGACAATTGCCAAAAGATCTTCATAAAGCCCTATTGCTGTTGAAAATCTTCCTCGCATTTCGTCATTTATAACTCGATCTTTGTACATGACGTTTAAAAGTCTTCGGAAACATCTCATCTCTAAGGCCTGTATCCTTCACTGTAACTGTCCATGTCTCACAAGCATAAAGGAATATTGGCAGACCAATGTACGCATAAATCTGATTTGTGTGCATAGTTCTAATCGTTCATCTTGCGAGATTTTGTTAAGCCGTGCTAGCGCCGCGATTATCTGTGGTATTCTGACCAACACCTCCCATTTTGATCATTCATCACTATATCTATATATGACGCCCTATATTGATTATCGTCCTCAGACTTGTGCACTGTTGTTTTCTTTCAATGACAGCCAATTTGACGTAGTCAATCGATGTACTCAATGGTTATTTTCTGTCAAGCCATATTGTTCAACTTTTCCACAATCTTCTGTCTTTTGTATCCGTCATACTTGTCCACTAGCAAATGTATCTGTTATAATTGTGTGCGCTGACGACCATTTTATATATGCTAGTCAGCTGGGTCATGTGCCATCTGTTAATTACGTTAAGTCTCTCCAATTAAGTTCATTTCTTAAGTTTTCCATCAAAATCTGCAGGCCAAGTGCCAAAGGAGATTACGTCTTTTTTGGGACTAAATGTGTTTTTGAGTCTCTGTTAAGCCAAAGTCGTGTATCTATATTTACTGAAACTGAGAAAGAGATTCTTTGGATGCTACGTGGAACCAGTACTGACATATGGCATTGAATCATGGACAATCATCAAGCAAGCGCATATATCTTTAGAAGCAACGGAGATGTGAGTTTACAGAAGAATGCTGCGGATCTCATTGAATGCAAGGAAGACTAATAATACAGTTCTCGAAGAAGCACAAACGCATAGACAACTCATTGCAAGGATCATATAAAGACAGTAATCATTTTTCGGGCATGGTATGAGAAGAGGCGGCTTGGGGCACGTTGTGACAACGGGGAAGGTAGCAGGAAGGATAGATGGAAGGCAGAAAGAGAAGATGTTGGACAGCCTGGGGCAATGGCACGCGGCTACAATCAACAACAGAGAGAGATTGTGTTAGGGAGACTGTGTGAGAGGGAGTGTGTGTGTGTAACAACAGAGAGAGATTGTGTTAGGGAGACTGTGTGCAAGAGGGAAAGACTGTGTTAGAGGGAGTGTGTGTGTGTGTGTGTGTGTGGGTGTGTGTGTGTGTGTGTGTGTGTGAATGTACTAATAGTATGTATGAATGTGTGTGAGTGTACTCATAGTATGTATGAATGTGAATGCTTGTGTATATGCGAGAGAAACAAAGTATGTCTATATGAGTGTTTTCATATTGTTGATATAGTGGGTAAAGATCTATTTTTTTATAATTCAGAACACAAAATTGAATGAAGAAACTCTCAAACTCATTTATAAACAATAAATCTGATGAAATGTACTTATTGATCATGTACTGTTGTAAGAATGACAGCAGTTTCCAATTTTTTATACAATTTATTTATTCAATTTTTTTCTATAGAGCACATTAAACGGCTGTCATTTTATTCACATATTTTTGGCCCCGTCACCAACATTGATTATCTCCTGTGCAGAGAAACGGACAGAAGGAAACTTTGCTTAACGGACAGAAACAAAAAGCGGCTGGATTTTCCAATACAAGCTTGGTGTTTCAAGAAAATGTTTTACTTTCGACACCCTGCCGTTGTTATGGGAACAGTTGTATTATTATCTGCCCTTAATTTTCTCTTTCTATTTTCTCTGCAGCCTCTATCCTCTCACAATATGCACATAATGCAGATCGTTTCGTTAATAAAAGTGTCCCATAATTCCTCCCTATTTTCAGACAGGTTGGAACAGTATCTCTGCTTAGCAGGCAGTTTCCTGGAATATCTATGACATCCCAGGCAGGTTGCGATGATCTAAATCTATTAGGGTCAGTTAGGCCATTATTTATATCAATGGGCGCATACGTTTCTTTTTCTCCATCATTGTGTAGACAGCAATATGTCGCTTAACGAGAAGACACGTCGGACGACCCTCACAGATGGATTGATTTTTAAAAAAAACTTGTTTTGACACGAGAACAAAAATAATCTAATGAAAATAGGATTGAAGTGAAGAAACATCTGTATATGAGAAGAACACGGACAATAGCAACACAGAAATGACAATGCAGGGCGTTCGAACATGTTCCATTACCACATACACACAACAAGAAAACTACAAAGCAAACAAATGACGAAGACAGCTATAAGTTAATATTTTTGAAATAAGAGAAAAGAGAAACTCATTTTCTTGAACGCTTCTTGCAACAAAAGAACATTTTTCTTTGCTATTTTGGTCGCTTGTCAAGGAAACGCTTACGACCGGGTAGATACACAATATCGATGTAAAATATTGGCACGCTATTGAGGGAAAGATCATCTAATCAACCTATGCAAAAGTCTTTACATTGATATCAGTGCTCTGTTACAACAATAAGCGAACTATCATACCAAATTAGTATCAAATCTGGAGTACGGCAAGGATGTGTGCTATCCACTTTATTGCTCCGCACATATGTAAGCCAGATGTCTAAAACAGCAAACCCAAATGAAGGAAACAACATTGGTGAACTCTTAAACGAACATCTGTTGGCAGACGATCAAGTAGTCATAACTTCAGAACTACAATTGCAACAACACATTAACAAACTAAATGCAACAAGTAAAGACAACAACATGAAAATCAACGAAGAACAAATTTAGGGCATAAACATATCTAGAAAAGAGGGACATCCCAATATCTTTCTTGAAAAGCAGCCAATCAAACTGCTGAAATATTTCGTTCTTAGGGAGCAGCTTGCGGAGAAAACTATCGAGTTCGATCAGACGCTCGGCTTTGTTTTCGTGGACCAAGAGAAGACATTCCATCGGGCGGATAGATACCAACTATGGACAACATTAGAACGTTTTGGTTCTGTTTCTCCTTGGGCCCTGTACAGTGTACTTTTTTAAAATTCTAAGCTGTACGATCGCAAGCATCACGTGGTGGTCTGACGCTGCGTCTGTACCTCGCTTTACTCATACATTGTGTGTACGTCTGTACAATTGATTGACATATATAGGGTCAATTTGGCTATCCTTCATGTGGTGTGGTGATCTCCATATGACCTTATGTATCTTCTTGCGTGGAAAAATACTTCCTCTAATTATCATGTGTAGAGTAAATAGCTCTGCAAACATTTCTCAATTTTTTGTTTTTCTGTCCCATTCCTTGTCTTCCCAAAATCTTTTCGTAACCCAGTTTGTATGCTCCCACTTAAGCTTTGAAGTCTACCATTAAAATACAAAAAAGATCTTTCTTCTTCTGGATGTCAAGGACCTCTTCCAGCTCGTTGTACAACTTTTGCTTCCTATCATTTTCAGCCTCCTTATTTGGGGCATAGCACCGAATGACATTACTTTTGATGTTTTTGTTCTTAATTTTAAAACTCGTGCTCATAATTATACTGATAATAGCCTCCCACTTTATTACCGCCCTCTGTGTCTCTCTAAAAAACATAAATGCCACTCTCTCTATGATGTTGGATATCAATTCCCTCGTTTCTAGAATAAATGATCATTTCCCCAGTTGTCGGTCGCATCTTTCGTGATTGTCCATCGTGTCTCACACATTTCTGACACTGTCAGGTTGTAATTTCTCTTCTCTTTAGCTAGCTGTACTGTTTTCAACAGCCTGGTACATTTTTGAAACATTTCATGTCGCTATATTGGTTTTCTTCTTGGTATTCAGAAGGGCACTCAACAATTGACTTTCCTTGCGGCATTATTCCACTGCATTATTCCTCTAGTTACCTAAGGCACTTCCTTTCCAAAAGTCATTTGCTTTGCTCTGTTGTCAACGTTTTCGTAACCAACTTTGTTCGTATAGATTTGGGTGGTCAGGTCTAGCCTAACCTATTATACTATATGTGAGTTGTCCGTGTTTAGTCTAGTCTCTTTCCTATACAGATTGGATGGCATTTCTGGAAGCTTTCGCTCCCGCTTGCATAGCTCCTGGGATCATTGAGGCATGCACGTTCCCTGATCATTTTAAGGTGACAGGAGGGATAATACTCCTTCCATAAGCTCACATCAATTGGAGAATCAGCTTTTTTTATCGATTAACACCCGTTATATGACTATACATATATTAAAGAGTCAGCTTTTTATTGATCGGAATACCCGTTAGATGACTGTAGACCAATTGAATAATACGCTGTTTATCGACCAAACACCCGTTAGATAACTATACCTCAATTGATTAATCAGCCTTTTATCGATATCTTCTTCTTCTTCATCGTACGCTGTTTACAGCGATATTTACGTTGCACTGTTTTAATTTGTTAGCCAGTGGCTCAGTGCATCCGATTTCAACAGGCGTTTCTGTAGGGTTGCCCTCCTTAGCCTTTGGCTGTCCCCAGCCTAACTGCAAGGCAGCAGTTGTTTTGGTCAGAGTTGGCTCTCTTAGGAAGTTGTCTTGCAGGACTATCGAGTCTTCCCTACTCGTGTCTATAGCGTTTGGCAATGATATAATGGACTGTGTACTAGTTTGTACTATCCCGGAAGAGAGGCAGTCCAGTGTGACTTTTTCCCAGGATCGTCACGTCCTGCCAGAAACGTAGCATATGCATATGAGTGAAGTATCTTTTGCTCGTTTTATTTTCTCGGCTCATCTGCAGTGATGGTACGCCTAGCATTCTCCGCCACCCGGGAGCTTGTCACCATAGGGCAGGAGGTGCAATGTCCGCTGGACTGCATCTCTTCTGCGTCCATTGGAATGACTGATAGCAGACAGATGCAAAGAGCGAGGAAGGAGTGCATTTTACCAGGTGCATTTCTGCGGCTCGATCGGGCCGGGACGCAAGCCCCAGCCATGTCGTAGCCTTCCATCTCAGCGGTGCTGAAATTTTGGGCGGGATTCTGGCTTATAGGCGTTCGGCCGTAATCCCTCAGATGGTAGCTTATCAGCCAAGCACGTGGACCAAATGTCAGCGACCTGTGATTCCTCTCGAAATAGTGCATTTGACCAGGTGACAAGCCTAGTCTTGCACAAAGATGTTGTTCGCCTGGGGAGCGGACATATCTCATGGTCAAGGGTTGAGTCTCAGCAGTTCGCAGTGAGGTAGCTGATCTACTGCTTAGGGCACCCCGACCGAGAACTAAGTCTTCTACAAATGATTTCATACCTCATCGCCGTATGGGGTGAATATCGAGCAGCTTCCCGCCCGCTTTGATCAGCGGACGGCAGAGACCCCATTCTGCGGCTTGACCGGGCGGGGCTGGAGCGTGGGTCCCAGGTCCCCACCATGTCGAAGCCTCCCTTTGCATTCGTGCTGAGCTGCTTTTGGGCGGGATTTTTGGCTTAGAGGCGTTCGGCCGTAATCCCTCACCTCGCACCGTTGGCTTATCAGCCTAGTACGTAAACCAAATGTCTGTGGCTCCTCTGGAGTTTAGCAGGATTACCGTAGCAACGCCCTGTCATTAGTAGGGTAAAACTGACCTGTCTTCCGAGGGTCTATTTCCAGCACCCGTTTAATATTAGCCAGAACGTATCAATAGAGGGCTTTTAGTTTGTCAATGGCCAAGTTTCTGGAGCCTGCGATTTCTGCAGGGTGAAGACCAGATTACCGTAGCAGGCGCTCTTTCATTTGGGGGCTAGGAGACTGACCTGTCTTCCGTGGGTCTAATACCAGCACATGTTCACTATTAGACCCCACGGAGGTGCTCTCTTTTGACAGTCATTCTACAGTATTGGCGTGTAAAGTCAATTTAAACCTCAGGTTCCACTTCTGATAGTGCTGTTCCGTCAATTCCTTTATCAAACACTGAATTCAGACCAACCGAGCCACAGAAAGCATAACCCCAGATTTCTGAGGGTCTAAATCCAGCACCAGTTCCATATTAGACCCAAGGAAAGTGCTCTCGGCATGTCAGTCATTTCAGTGTTGGTCGTGTTGAGTCAAATTAAGCCGCAGGCTCCACTCCTAGTGGTGCCCTTCCGTCAATTCCTTTAAGTTTCAGCTTTGCAACCATACTTCCCCCGGAACCCAAACACTTTGGTTTCCCGGAAGCTGCCCGCAGAGTTATCGAAGCAACAACTCCTGCGGATCGCTAGTTGGCATCGTTTATGGTCAGAACTACGACGGTATCTGATCGTCTTCGCGCCTCTGACTTTCATTCTTGATTAATGAAAACATTCTTGACAAATGCTTTCGCAGTAGCTCGTCTTGCGGCGATCCAAGAATTTCACCTCTAACGCCGCAATACGAATGCCCCCGTTTGTCCCTGTTAATCATTACCTCCAGTTCCGAAAACCAACAAAATAGAACCGAGGTCCTATTCCATTATTCCATGCACCATTATTCAGGCAGCCGAGGCCTGCTTTAAACACTCTAATTTTTTCAAAGTAAACGCGCCGGCCACCCAGGACGCTCAGCGAAGAGCACCCGTGGGAGAGAGCCGGCAAACGGTAGGGCAGGAGACAACGGGCAGTGAACCGACGCGAGCCGGACCGCCCGCCTGCGCCTGAGATCCAACTACGAGCTTTTTAACTGCAACAACTTTAATATACGCTATTGGAGCTGGAATTACCGCGGCTGCTGGCACCAGACTTGCCCTCCAATAGATCCTCGTTAAAGGGTTTAAAGTGTACTCATTCCAATTACGGGGCCTCGAAAGAGTCCCGTATTATTATTTTTCGTCACTACCTCCCCGTGCCGGGAGTGGGTAAGTTGCGCGCCTGCTGCCTTCCTTCGATGTGGTAGCCGTTTCTCATGCTCCCTCTCCGGAATCGAACCCTGATTCCCCGTTACCCGTTACAAACATGGTAGGCGTGTCACGTACCATCGACATTTGATAGGGCAGACATTTGAAAGATGCGTCGCCGGCACATGAGGCCATGCGATCAGCACAATGTTATCCAGAGTCACCAGTGGGGACGCCGCAACCCAGCGAGGGGAAACGACGATTGGTTTTGAACTAATAAAAGCGCTCTTTCCGCGAGGGTCAGAGCTTGGTAAGCATGTATTAGCTCTAGAATTGCCACAGTTATCCAAGTAGGATCGTGTCATCTAAGGAACCTCGACTGATTTAATGAGCCATTCGCGGTTTCACCGTGAGACAGTGTGAACTTAGACATGCATGGCTTAATCTTTGAGACAAGCATATGACTACTGGCAGGATCAACCAGATATCTGTCGGAGACGTACGTACAGCACACACCGGTCGGCGGAGGAAGGGTGTGTGAAAAGCCTCACTGGGACGGCCGCAGGGACCGACTGACGAGACGGACGGACGGTTGTTCCACCCGTCCCTCACTCCGTCGACCTAGGACCGCCTGACAGGGGCCCCTACACGCACCAGACGACTGACCGACCGACCGACCGGCTCGCTCGAGGAGGGATGGCAGCGCTCTGTGCAGAACGGATCCCAACGACCTCGGCGATGAATTTTACTGGGACTAGAGACAATTTGGCCTGCCGACCTGCCCTTCTCCGGAGGAGAACGCAGGGCCTTGAGGCACGATTCCTGCTTTCCATTTGCCGGTCACAAGCTCTTTGCGAGAGTCGGACCACCAGCGAGACGTACTGTCGAGCTCTGCTATAAGCCTTAGATAAATCACCACGGACGGACCACGTTTCCTGATACGGACCAGACGAGCGCACCTCGGTGGAGGAGACGCCACAACAAACCGCACCCAATTCGCACAACGGAGAAAGGCAGGCGAGCGTTTTCCGCAAGCCCGCGCTATCGCTCCGCCTGGCGGGACTGAGATCGCTTTACGAACACTGGTTGAAATTGAGTCGCGTCGGCGAGACAACTACCCCAGATTTTTTATCGATATAACACCCATTAGATTACTGTACATCAATGATAAATCTGACATATGTAGACCGGGCACCGGTGTAGCAGAGTCCAGGTTTTCACTGGGGTTTTTCGTTCTAGAATGTTACCATATGTATCCGCATCATTCATGACCACACACAGCAGATAACATAGCACGCAGAAGGTAGCAAATGTATTACATTATATTCATATAACAACTATTAAAGTGAGTGCAATGAGATTACAAACCCCACATAAAATACATCTTAACTAAATACTAATATTTCTAAGTTATCTCTAAACAACTTCGTTAGCAACTTGTTAACAACTTCGCGGAGGTTATAAGCATAAGCTATTGAATGTTGCTAAGAACTACCCCAACCCAGTTCTAGCCGCACACTTCCCTTCCATTATCTGCACCCTCAACACACTCTCAAAGCTCGTCCTCACGTTCGTAATCTGTGCATTCACTCTCACTCAGATCCCCTCAGGCGAGGGAACTTGACATAATACATTCAATCTATTCAACGTATACTCACATGTGATCACACACTCAATCGATCTGTGTATTCACACTCCGGAACATACGTCGTTCCCTCGATGTCCTTCACACGCCACACACACATCCAGATCTCTCCTAGGCGATCTATACATCGTTCACAAGGAGTCCTACACGAACAATACACATACAGATCTCTTCTAGAAAAAGGGCGCCAAAGACACACCTTATAGAGCGACTGGCCAAGACTCAAAGGCGTATGCTGGTTGAGCCACCCTGTATTCCATTCTATCTCACTAACATTCGTCAAACAGCCTATCAGTCGCTCTTCTATAAAGTCGGCAAGCTAAACAGACTCCCACCTAAATTCTCTCTCTCACTCTCTCCATGGACAGTCTGCTTGAGTTAAACTTTGTCTAGTATTATATAATCTCAAGCAGTATCAGAGCTGTCCATTTGAACTCTGTGGAATGTCTGACCCAGCCATCCTGTAGTTTGGATCTACCTTCATTTAGTTGTTATTGACACGAATCACTCTGAATTCCTGTCACTCAAAATGTCGCAGCAAGATCTGCTGGCCTCTGTCTATCACTAACCCCCACTACTCAAATCGGAACGCCAGAGTGATTAGCTCCTAGCCCCTACCTGTACTAGACACATTCTTTCCCCCAACCCCCCGTTTTCCTTTGTTGACTTATTATCGAGGCGGTGAGTGACCTTGGCATAGTGTCGAGACGGAGAGTGACCTTGGCACACATTCAGGTACCTTTGTTCTCAGATATAAAAAATAACATTAGACGACTTAACATGACATGACATAGCATTTCAAGTTATAATATTACACATCATAAAATAACATAACATGACAAAACATAAAATATTATGACACTAAAAAATCATAACAAAGCATGAACAACGTTTGTTTTGTTGGAGAGTTGATGCTGTTATATTACGTTACGTACAATCCAAGCGACAGTGTCAATCAACTCACAAGAAAGGATCATTTACTAGCTGAGAACCCAACACATCCCACATAACAAACACCTGAACAGGATCCAACCACATCGTACTTGGAATGCCAGCTGTGTAAACACCCAAACGAAATCGTTTATCCTCACCTCGGTGATTGCTCGGCTCTCAATGACGTTACAAAAATGATTTTTTCCCCAAAGCCAGATAAATGAAACACTTTGAACGACACTAAATAACAACTAACAAACATGTACATATATTTTTTGGGTTTTTTTTTTTGCGTTCGCCTTATTTTCTCTAATCCCCAAGGCGGTGTGCGTTGCACTGTGGTTTTTATTTTGCGCCTGTAGGCCCAGTGCATCTAACTTCAGCATGCATTTTATGTAAGGGTCTGCTTCCTCCTGCATTTTCTAAGGGTTTGCTTCCCCGCGGTAACGGCCGGTGCTGTGATGGGGATCGAACCCAGCACCTTCGGGTTCTGAGCCGTGCCACTTAACCACTAGGCCACGCCGTCCCCATGTACAGATTTCATTAAATGACATTGGGCTAAGGGACGAGAGCCTGGATGCTGCTGAATCCGTTATAACAAAAAAAAACAAGAACGTAATTCAACTCGGTATGTGAAGTTAGTTGCCAGCGATGAGGTTGTATTCACGAAGTAAACCCCACGATTCGTACTGAGAAGGAAAGAACGGAACCAGCGCCCTTCACGCAAAGAAAGAGTTGTGAATTGCGCTAACATCAACATCGCCTAAAACAAATTGCAAAAGAAACCACCACTGAAAATCAGTCACGGTGTTTTGATGTAACCTTCCAAACGAATGCCAGCGGTAGCGGTGACTCTTATCCGACTGAAGTTAAAAAATGGCAAGAAGAGTGAAGTTAAATATTATTTACAGACGTTGGGCCTTTAAGACAATTCGTTAACAGATTTACATGTCTTGGAAGCAGATATCAACATGTGCTGCAAAGGCCACTGGAAAACTTCAATACATTTTTTAAAAGTAAGTCCAACGTAGAAGTATATTTCATAGCTCTCGTCTCATACAATTAAATGGAAAAAAAGGTGGAATGAGATGGATCTGATATCGCCAGACAGACAGACCAGTAATTGTTACGTACGCTTCACATGGAGGCTTGAAAGATGTTGAAGCTGACTGACGAAGACTATCCACCAAACGTCGTTGGGTCATTCATATGTGAACTTAAAAGTTGATTCTCACGTTTGACGCAAATAAGCGTTCAGTTCTGACAAATCTCTATCAAATAAATTCTAAGTAAAAGCTCAAAACTCCACTATTTATCTATTACATGACTTGTTTTCTATTATGAAATGTATCGTGTTCTAAGAAGTACTACATAGACTCTTTCTTGTCTGTTTAGTATTTCTCTTCATGTTCATCTTTATTAAGCTACAAATATAATAAGGTTAGTTGCTGGAAGCGGAATTACTTTTTTGTTTCGTTTCTTCTGGTTCCAAAACTTTAGTTGAAGAGGTTGCCGCTGTTATGTGCTGGTGTCAGAAAAAGTGTTGCCATTTCACAAGCGTCAAGGAAGAGAGATTTTGGAAATCTTCTATGATCCAATTATGCAATTCGAACATTAATTAAATTGTAAAGAAATAACTGTGCAGACTCTTGTCCTGAGTTACCTTAGCCCAGGGGAACTGAGACGCTATTCCTGTCAAGCAGACCATACTGACTGAGTCAGGGTCAAGCACAATATACTGACCAAGACCACAATCTCTCTTGTATATTTCGTTCTCTGGGAAAGGGCTGTTTTCAAGGCAGTCTGGCTGAAGAGTTGTAGATCTACGTGATCCCCATAGTAGTGAGTGTCACGCAGATGAAGACAAGCATAGCACATCTGCCTATATGAACGGGGTCCACCTTCGTCAGCACGCTGGGAATGTGAAGAAAGCTACCGCAACCCCTCACTTAACGTCCTTTTCAGGGCGCACAAAAGCACGAACTTACTCATTGTGGGCATTTGAAACAACCTTCGTCTGGTGGCGCGTTACGTTAGGCAAGTCTACTTCGGATAGCGCACGATGCAGATTTTTAAAATCCCGAGCTTACTTTCGCAAGTGTCACGACATCGCCAACCCATTTCTAGAAGTATAGGAAGGAAGGAGCCATACAAATGAATGGACTGTGAACTGAGACCCGAACACTTATTATTATCGTTTGTATCATTATAGTTCGATATCCGAGTTGAATATAATAGGGTAACTGTAACCTTCTTAGCATATCGTAAAAAGTGACTAAAGAACGAATCAAGCCCAGGCGAAACAATCCCTGTTGAGACTGTCATTGGAAATGATTGTATACATGCTCCATGGTGTGCCTGTTGTCATATGCTTCATTTGGAGCAGATTGACAATTAATGACGACATATAGCATTATAATGGATAGAACATATAGAGAAGCTAGCCGCACGTTACGAAAAAGTGAATCAATCATTGATTTTAGTATGCAACCTTTGGGAACCACGACTTTCGTAAAAGGCCAGGTGAAACATACTGACCAACACCCCACTTCATCTTCTCGTCTCCCTTCTGGAGACAGCAGTCTGGCAATTGAGGTGGGGATCGATACTGTGGTCCCCATGGTGGTGAATCTACTGAGACTTTTTGCAATACACTATAGTCAAGACTACGTAGGTCGAGCGTCTTCAGTACGCCTTGTGATATAATAAGTGAGAATGTAACTCGCTACAAAAGGCAGGTTCTCAATAGTGGAAAAGTAGTTGGATTCAAAATGGCGTGAGACGGTGGGGGTGTGATGGTGGACGGACCAGGTCCTGAGAGGGGACGTACACTATGGAAGAGTCATGCTGGATTGACTAGGTTCTGAGAGTGGAGGGAGACGGTGGGGGAGTGATGGTGGGCTGACTAGGTCCTAAAAGTGAAATGAAACGGTGGAGGAGTGATGGTGAAATGACCAGATCTTAAGAGTGGAGGGAGACGGTGGAAGGACCAGGTCCTAAGAGTGGAGGGAGACGGTGGAGGAGTGATGGTGAAAGGACCAGATCTTAAGAGTGGAGGGAGACGGTGGAGGAGTGACAGTTAAAGGACCAGGTCCTGAGAGTGAAAGAGGCAGTGGAGGAGGGATGGTGAAAGGACCAGATCTTAAGAGTGGAGGGAGACGGTGGAGGAGTGACAGTGAAAGGACCAGGTCCTAAGAGTGGAGGGAGACGGTGGAGGAGTGACAGTGAAAGGACCAGGTCCTGAGAGTGGAAGGAGAGCTGAAAGTAAACTGTGATCGCTGACGCAAAGTGGCACAGACAGGTTTTTAGAACTAGTCAGTGTTCAGGCAAGATGACGGTCAAGTTCCTGTAAAGGAAACCGAGCTCCTGATAACCAGTAATTCGTAATCAAGATCGTAAGCCCCAGGGGATGATACAGAAATGAGTCTAGACAACTCAAGAACAGTAACCGTAAGATTCGGTCTCGGTAAAAATGTAAAAATGTTCAACCACAGACATTTCCCGAAGATATCCGAGGTTCCAGGACCTCGTTAGAGCCTAATTAACTTTACTATAGTAAAAAATCACAAACGTCTCATAATCAAGCCCCAGCGTTAGCGTGTGGTTCACAAGATCAACGGCCTGTTATAACAGGCATTAAGTGACGTGTTTGTCGCAAGATAAGGAAACAAAAACAGCTATCCAGAGACCACACAACAAGTGACTAGTAAACGAATGTTCATCGTTGTTTAAGATGAAGTGCTTGAGTTGTTATTTCTCGTCCAATAGTCTGGCCCACGAACGTTAGCGTCAGTGAATAGTCCACTTTTATAATGCTAGGCTTATGACCGTCCCGTATACTTAGGCTTACATCTCCAGCTTGTTTATCTCTTCAGTGGCTAGTATGAGGTCTGATATAAAAAGTAACCGTTAGAGCACTTGTTGGAGCACTTGTTGGAGCACTTGCTGCGCACTTGTTGGAGCATTTGTTGGAGCACACCAATAGCGGTGAAAATAATCGAATGGGTTGAGCAAAGAATGTTCATTCATCATCATCATCAGTCCCGTAACCTTGAAGGTCATCGGGGCACCAATACTGCAGATTGTTGGATCAGTTCCCGCCACTTCCCTCGGTTTTGTTCCAGGATATCGAATCTTCCATCTGGACGAGTTAACCTCAGTGATATGATTGTCATTGTTGTGTATTGAGACGCCTGGCGCATTTCTGATCTAACTCATTGATTTCTGCAATAATGGTGTGTCTTGGGCTGTTTTTCACCTGGCGAAGCCCACCCCTCTCCAGGCAACGTGTCCCTCCACATTGCGAATATTCTATGATCTCATTGTCTACTCAAACATGGCGTCACAGGTTCACTCTGAAGGTTATACCTTGTCGTATTCTTTTTCCGGTCTCGTTTTCATCTTGACCGTTTGCTTTAATTCGATCTTGTGTTTTCTGTATTTGACGTACTCCTATAATATGTCGATTGAAATACATTTCGGCGCTGTGACGGGCACAAGTTCAATTCCAAAAACGCACATGAAACACGTTATCCAAGACCTAATGTTCATTCAATGTTGTAAACAACTCGGTGACACTCAATCGGAGGCTATTGAGAAGATACATTAAAAATATGGATTATTGTAACATAGCTGTGAGTTCTACGCAGAATAAAGAGCGGTATCGTTATTTCAGAGATGGCCATCAGTCAATTAAGAGAACAAGCAGAAGTCCTGAAACATTCAAGAAAGTGCGGCGGTTAGTGATGGAGAATCGTCGACTAACAATTAATTAGATTGAAAGTGAAGTACGATTCAGTGCTATCAATTTTGACTGACGATCTTAGGATACGTCATGTTGTAGCAACATTCGTTCCAAGATTCATCACCCACGAACAGAGAGAAAAGTCCCTGCTGGTTGCGCTTGGCATATTCAATTGTGCCTAGAAGAATGAAGAAAAAAACCATAACTGGAGTTGAGTCTTTGGTCTACTGTTACGACCCTGACACAGAAGAAGTCTCAGAGTCTCCGCAGACAAAGAAGGCATTCGGGAACATGTGTGAAGGCCATAATGATCGCTTATTTCGACCATCAGGGCGTAGTTCATCACGAATACGCTCCGCTGGGACAAACGGTCAACAAGGGGTTCTACCTGACTGTTATGTCTCGCGTACGAGATGCACTTAGGCTCAGGAGACGACAACTCTGGGAGAATGGCAATTGCCGGATCCATCAGAATATTCCGGCCCATGTGTGGCCCATCATTTTGGATATTATGCTTAAAAAGGGCCTTGGTAAGGTTCGCCCTACTCCCCATACATGGCCTCATAAGACTGTTGGCTTTTTCCAAGACTCAATGTGCCACTCAAAAGGACGCGATTTCAGGACATAGAAAGAAAAAAATAAGTAAAATGCTGTGAAACGCCTAATGGACATCTCACAATAATTACTTTCAGAAACACCGCTGGCAAAACGGGCAACTAAGAAATGTTTCGCCGAATGTGTGTTGAACTAAATAGTTTAGTACGTTTCATTTGCAAGCTTAGATCGGATACTTTTTCATCAGCCCTGTTATATCACGTGACGCTAAACGTGTTTTAATGTTGTTATCAAGACTATATTTGTGTATCTAGGCTTACACGTATCTTGTTTTAATGAGTCGCTCTCAAGGTTGTTGTTCTTCTGTCACTGCGAGAATCTCTCCAACACGTCAAACTTCATGACATGTCAGTTGATGCGAGTTATGAACGCCAATCTTTGGTGGCAGAGGAGTCAGGTTCAATCTAGAACTCCACGCGCTCTGTTATACCCAACTGCAAACGAGTAACACACTTATATCTAGGACGACAAGGTAGAGGGAAAGGAAACTGGTCACCGTAGGTATCGCTGAGACGTTGAACAATATGAAACACTTTATCCTGTACGGCAGTCCCCTGTGCAACTACATTTACCTTGACAATCGTCATTAACTGCGCTGACAGACTTTGATTACACTGTTGTCTGCGTTTATATACACTTTTATTAGTCTGCTGTTTGAACTGATAGACACTTTCATCAGTCTGTTGTCTGAGTTGACAGACTTTCATCAGTCTGTTATCGCAGTTGATAGACACTATGATCAGTCAGTTGTTTGAGCTGACAGACGCATCAGTTTGTTGTCTGAAATGATAGACACTTTCATCAGTGTTGTCTGACCGACAGACTTTCATCAATCTGTTGTCTGAGCTGATAAACACTATGATCAGTCTGTTATCCGAGCTGATATAGACTTTCATCAGTATATTGTCCGAGCTGATAGAGACTTTGATCAGTATATTGTCTGAATAGATAAACACTGATATTCCTCTTGCAGTCAAGATGCATGTGTGGGAGCCATGTAAGTCTATGGCATGCTTCATATTCTCACACAATGGCCACACTTGTTTATTTAACTATTGCCTTATTTCTTGTCCAAGTTATGACGCAGTCTATACGAAAACGTTTTGACACTTTGTATTTCCCCCCAAAATAATTGACCCGCCATTGCATTCGATTTCTAATCAATTGATGACATAAAGTTAAAAGTGGTTGAATAACATACACTGCCGGCTGGGAGGAAGTGTATAGCGTTCATATAAAAAGGTTTTAGTATTATTTAGGTGACATCAGCAATTCCCTTTCTCTTCGATGTGCCGTTATAATTGTAAATCATGTACCGATTTATAAATGAGTAAACTGAAGAACATTGAGATCAGGAATTGATCTTAATCCCTTGGCTGAGAAAGATGAACACTCTAGCCAACCGTTTAAGCGCCCATACACAGGAAACCCGTGCGAAACAAGCCCATCAACATGAATCCCATGCACAGCCAGCCCATAAATATGGACATATACACAACGCTTATACACAGGGAGTCCATACACAGTCAGTCCATACACAGGAATCCCATACACAATCAGTCCATACACAGGGAGTCAAAATTATTAAGCCGAAACACACGAAGCCCATTTATATGATACCCATACACATAGAGCCCATACAAAAGAAACCCATACACATAGAGCCCATACACAAGAAACCCATACCCGAGTACTAAATGTACAGCTGCTGTGGTATCGATCAAATTAAACCACAATAATCGGTATAAAATATCGGTTTGGATGGATGTCAGAGATCATTTCCTGCTTATTGAACGAAGGTGCTGAGCAGCGCATGAGCTGTAGAGGTCAGTAACCCAAACTGACTGCTAGTGTCATGGCCAGCGAACCAGAGCTGCAAAGATCCTTCTCCAACTCCAAGTGGCGATCCTGGATAGCAGGCCGCTGGGAGACTGACAGAGCAGATTGACTAAGGAGAATGAATTGAAAAGGAATGGTTAACCCGGTACCCACAAATGTCTTTTGAAGTTGAATATATCGCACTGAAAGGTACAAATATCGCAGTTAAGCTGTAACTATGACACAATGTATTCTTGCAAAGCCATTTTCAGCGCTTGGTAGCGGGAGTTTGAGAACGTTCAGGGCTTGGTAGCGGGAGTTTGAGAACGTTCAGGGCTTGGTAGCGGGAGTTTGAGAACGTTCAGGGCTTGGTAGTGGGAGTTTGAGAACGTTCAGGGCTTGGTAGTGGGAGTTTGAGAACGAACAAAGAAGAAGAGATAGAAGATTTCTTGTTTTTTAATATCAAACTTGGAAGCACAGACAGGCAAATCCGCACACATGTTATAGATGTCGAAGAGATATTTGATAGTGTAGATCTTCTTCTTCTTCTTCTTCATCGTACGCAGTCAGACAGTAACCATTATATTTTCGAAAAAAGCGGCGGTCATCCTGAGGCTGTCGATACTGCCATAAAGCTTGTCTTGTGGTTCCACTGGTGATGGCCACATCTGCTCTCTCTGGTCCTTGTATGTCTGGCAGTTCTGCAACAGATGCTCAGCGGTCATTTTCTTGGTACCACACGGGCATTCGTCGGTACCACCTATCTTCAATTTGTTGAATAGGTGGTACCTCAGTCTATTGTGGCCAATGCGAAGTCTGAAGACAACGACCTGCTCTCTTCTGTTCAACTGGTAATAGGCATCGTTTTTGGTGTAGCCGGTATGTTCAGTTTCCCATTTGGTCATGTATCTGGCTTTAATAAGCCGTTTTGACTCTTCGTACGTCATACTAGTATCTGTTTTTGGTAGTCTTGCACCTTCTTTTGCCAGTCTGTCTGCCTCCTCGTTGCCTTGGATGTTGCAGTGTGATGGGACCCACTGTACCACTACCATTTTTGGTGCGGACTGCTGGCATAGTTGACAGAGTGCTGCTCTTAAGTCATTAAGCTCAGTGTTTTTCTGGCTGCTTTTTAGCGCTGTGACTACGGCCAGAGCATCTGAAAGCAGGACTACATGGCTTTCATTTTCTTTATGTGTCACCATTTCTTCCACTGCCGCCCTCAGTGCCTCTGCCTCCGCTCTGAAATTGCTTGTGTACTTACCAGTAGCGAATGCCAGTGTTATTTTTCTGCCATTTGGTAGGTTCAGGAATGCTCCTGCCCCTCCGTTCTGTGTAGTGTTTGTTACAGAACCGTCAGTGTATGCATGGGTCCAGTCCATGCTTGGGTAGTTTTTCGATATAAAGCTTAGGGTATTATCTCTCCTTTCTTTTTCAGTCTGGCAGTTTTTGTTTCCAATACCTGGTATATTTTCTACCACCTCTGGAAATATATCCTGCCTCCAGGTAGGTTTTCGTACAGTAGTGATGGGCTTTGGTGTTGTTAGTGCATTTATGGGATCTTCGTGCATCTTTGCTTTGGCTATTTCTGCAAAGTTTCTCCGCTTTAGTTTCCCGTTTCCCAAATTGTTTAGTCTCTGGTGCATTGGGTGGTCAGTCAGTCTTCGGAGTTTCTCTGACTGCAGCTGGGCTCTGCAGTCTCTTCTATCGGTCATGGGTTGCAGCTTTGTAATCTTTTCAAGTTCTACAATTGGCGTTGACTTCATGCCTCCTGTTATAATTCTCATGGCTTGGTTTTGAAGTTTGTTAACTTTATCGAAGTTCGCCTTTGCTGCTGTTGTCCGTGCCGCAATGCCATACTCGAGAACTGGTCTCACTCTTCCAGTGTACAGTTTCTTTAGTATACTTTCGTCTGCACCCCAGCTTGTGCCAGCAAGTTTCCTCATGATTGCCATTCTTTGTCTTGCTCTCATTCGGTTTCTCTCGATCTGACTTTTCCATGTCATGCGCCGATCAAATGTGACTCCCAGATAGTTTGGGTTGTCGTTTGGCTGCAGGAATTTGCCATTTAGACTTAATTTGTTGTTTTGGGGTTTAATTGAAAGCGAGAATATTGTACATGCGGTTTTCTCCTCGTTTATTTTGACCAGCCATGAGTTCGCCCACTCTTCCAGCGATGTTAGGGCCTGCTGCATCCGATTTCTTGCTATGGTGAGATTCTTTTCAGAGGTCCACATAGCCAGATCGTCTGCAAAAATTGAGCTATGGACTCTTCTTGGTATATTCTCTGTAATATCGTTTATATATACCAGGAAGAGTGTGGGTGACAGTACTCCCCCTTGGGGTACTCCCTGCTCGAGTGTCACCTTTTTGCTCATCTGCCCTTGTACTTGGACTCTGGCCGTTCTTTGAGGTAGTGGTTGATCCACTTGTACATCTTCCCACAAACATCACTTCTTCTTAGCTTGACTCTAAGTCCATCTTTCCAGACTTTGTCAAATGCCTTTTTCAGATCCACCCAAACAGCTACTGTGTGTTTCTGTGCCTGGTAGGCATCTTCTATCTCCTGGGCTATGAGGATGACCTGGTCCTCAGTGGATCTGTGCTGTCTAAAGCCGGCTTGCTGTGGAATTAGTATTCGTTTTTCTTCCAGATGCCACATCAGTCTGGTGTTTATCATCCGTTCCATCAGCTTGCCGACACAGCTCAGTAGGCGTATGGGCCTGTATCCATTTGGATCTGTTTTGTCCTTTCCTGTTTTTGGTACTGGTACCAGTACTGCGTCTTTCCATGCCTGTGGTACAATTCCCCTTTTCCAGCTTTGGTTCAGGACCGATAGCAGTTTCCTCTTCGCTGTTTGGCCCAGCCCCATCAGCATTTCGTTTGTTATCCCGTCTTTTCCGGGATATTTCCTTTTCTTTAATGTTCTCATGGCCTCTTCCATTTCACTCATTGTTAATTTGGCCATCATATGCTCTTCTGGTGCCGTATTGATGTTGTCGTGCCCCTTTTGCTCTTCACTAATGTCTGTATGCCTATCTGCAGGGACCTCGATGTGGTTTGCTTTGGCATAGTGTTCTACAAAAGCGTTTGCGGCTTTTTTTCCAGTGAGCAAGTTTACGCCCTGCTTGATGGTAATTTGTTTGTTTGAAGGGGTTTCGTCATTCATGGCTCTGACTAGCTTCCATAGCTTGTTCCCTTCTTTGTCTAGGTTGAGGCTTTCAGTTTTGTTTTTCCAGCTCTCTCTTGCTGTTTGGTTTAGAGTGTATTTGTATTTCGCCCCTCGCGGCCTTGAGGGCGATATTTGCCTCCATAGATTGTTCTCGCTCTGCCATGTTCCTAGCATTTGTGACTGCATCTTCCGCTTTCTGCAACTCATCATTCCAATAGGGCTTATAGTTTTTCCTAGCCCCTCTTGGGATGGTTTCAGTGGCGGCTTGCATTATTGCTTTGCTTAGGCTTTCCACCATGGGTTTCCTTTTGTTGTTTCGTGTGTTGATGGTTTCACACAGCCCATCTGTCAGGATTGCAAATCTGTCCCAGTCGGCTCGTTTGTAATTCCAACGTGGGAGCGGTTTTGTTTCCTGTGGGCCTACTTCCATGTCAATGTCTAGCCTGATCGGCCTGTGGTCGCTACCTGCCAGTTGGTTTAGCACCTGGCGGTCTATTTTATGGTGTATGTCCTGTGTGGAGAAGGCCAAATCTGGAGTCGAGGTGGTATGCCATCTTCTAGAATAGAAACTAGGGCTATCCTCCGGCCTATTGATTAGGGAGAGATTTGTGCCTATCTACCAATCTTCCACTTCGTCACCTCTGCTGTCTGTGTCCGAGTATCCCCATCTCTCCGAGTGGCTGTTGAAGTCTTCAACTACTATACAGTTGGAGTCTTTGACTTCCATACTCGAGAGCGATAGGTCTTTATTTGGTGGTCCGTACAGATTGAAAATGCGGAGCTTCGTCTCTTGAGCCATTATGTCAACTGTTACAATTTCTGCTTGTCCGGTGTGATTGACAGATACCGCGCTACTCGGTATGCAGTTTCGGGTCAGTATCAGGATCCCTCCTTTGTGACCTTCTCTATCGAGACGGAAGGTCTGGTATCCTCTGATTGAGAATGTATGGTTATTGTTGAGGTGCGTTTCCTGGATACATGCCACGTCAATCTTACCTTCATGCAGGTGATGTGTTAGGGAAAGCTTTTTTGTTAACGAAACCCTCTGCATTCCATTGTAGTATTTTGAGGGTCTTGAGTTTTTGGTCAATAGGAGTTGCCCCATAGCCATGTGCCTTGACTCCACGTGAATAGTGTAGATCGAAATACGTTTTGGCTACTGTTGAGACACTATGGAATAGCAAAGAGGTTTATACAGAGTATGTACGAAGATACAGTTAACAGAATCTTACGTAAAGGAATGCTGACTGACAGCTTCGGAATGCTTACATGGGTGAGACAGACGTGGCTTCTCTCGTCCTTTCTTTTCTTTGTTAGCATCAAATTGGATAGTGAAGAGATCAATCGATAAGAAGAGAACTGGTATTCAGTGAAGAGATCAATCGATAAGAAGAGAACTGGTATTCAGTGAAGAGATCAATCGATAAGAAGAGAACTGGTATTCAGTGAAGAGATCAATCGATAAGAAGAGAACTGGTATTCAGTGAAGAGATCAATCGATAAAAAGAGAACTGGTATTCAGTGAAGAGATCAATCGATAAGAAGAGAACTGGTATTCAGTGAAGAGATCAATCGATAAGAAGAGAACTGGTATTCAGTGAAGAGATCAATCGATAAAAAGAGAACTGGTATTCAGTGAAGAGATCAATCGATAAAAAGAGAACTGGTATTCAGTGAAGAGATCAATCGATAAGAAGAGAACTGGTATTCAGTGAACACTATGGTCACAATTGGAGGAACTAAATTACGCATATGATGTGGTAATGTTGTCACAGTTATAGTCAAATGCAAAATTGACTTGATAGGGTGAACGAACAATCAGCCAAATTGGGACTAAATATCAACATGAAGAAATCCAAGCTCTTAAAGATTAACACTATCAGTAAAACATCAATCCTGCTGGAGAACGACCTTTTGGAAGAGGTGGATACATTTACATATTTGGGAAGCACAACTGATACGTCAGAGAGTACAGATGCAGATATGAAGACTGGAATTCGAAAGACAAGAGAGACATTCCTGGCACAAAACAACAAATGGAGATCCAGAGATTCATACAAGATTCAATCAAGATTCGTACTAAAGTTGGAACTTCAACACCAGTGTCAAGTCGATGCTGCTGTATTGACCGAAAACATTGATAACGACCAAGGCGATATAACAGAGGCTCCAGTCCTTCGGTAACAGGTGCCTATGAAGAATAATTTGCATAGAGTGGCAGGACATGGTGATGAATTGCAGCTGTAAGGAGCTAACAACGGCCACTGGAGCAACAATTAATAGAAGAAACGGGGTCTGGACAGGACATCGGTTAGGGAAGGTACTGCACAATTTAACAAGGCAGACTCTCACATGGAATCCAATAAGGAAGAGAGAGAAGAGTAGCCCTAAGAATATATGGAGAATAGAATGTGAGCGGGAACTACGATTAAATGATGACACCTGAAGAGAGGCAGAAAGAGCAGCCCAGGACCGCGAATACTGGCTGGATGTGGTCAATGAGAAATACATAGATAGGAGAGATGTGCTTTGATTGATTGATTACATGTTTGGCTTTTGTGTATCTCTACCGCTTGTCAATAGCTCAACTGCCCTGCAAGGGCTATGCAAGCAAAATGTCCGAGAATAGAATCTTAGAAACTGCTCTAATCTTATTGACTCGCCCGCGTTATTCGTGTTAAAGGGTAAGGGAAGCAACACAAGCTATGCAGAAGTACGAACACACGCAACAATCACTTTAAAAAAAATATAAATGATGAAATAGAAAAAAAAACAGCAAGACCTTATTATGTCAGAAGAAAATAGATGAGATAAAAAACGAAAATCCTTTAATCTTGCAGGGAATCATAATTGGCTAATATGAAATGTGGGTGTGAATCCCAAAGCAAAGTTCAGTAATAAATGACATAAGAAAGAAATACAGATAAATAAAAGTGGAATGGAAAGACTGGATTCCTTGGTTTGACGATGTTACTCTACAGTTGATATTGTCAACTACGATTGTAGCAGCCAAGCAGTGCATTGTTCACGTCTCAGATACTCGACTAAATACAAAGGCTAGTTAGACATGCACTTTTGGCTCATATGAAATCGTACAAGTACAGTCAATAAACATGTCTTTCGGTGTGCCAATAGTATATGAATTAAAAACAAAACACTTATCTGTTCTTTTAGTTAAGTTGGCAGTGTAGTTACTACTATACATGTGATTAAATAGATGCTAAGTTTTGGCCCATATAAAAGAACTAGAAAAAGACACTTATCCAATTTCAGTTTGTGTGGTTGGTTTGTGAACGCATGAGCCTTTCATGTGATGTCTTACCACTTCCATCCGAAAGTTACATTCATTCAGGTCCGACTGAGAAACACACTTCTGAGTTTGAAAGAAAAACTTGAAATAATATTTAAAACAGGAATATAAGAGTAGATCAGTTATTTTCCTTTCCATCAGAAGTACTTGAAAATCAATATATAATTGTGTGTGTGTATATATATATATATATGTATGTAGTGAATGTGTGTACATATATGAATGTGTGTACATATATGAATGCATTTATGCACATGTTACGAAAGTGAGAATGCACTTTTCAGCAATGAAATAAATACTGTATGGCCTGTTTTATTTCTTCTATTAGTTATGAGATTCTTTCATTCCCTTATTCGTTGATTCATTCATCTACTCACTCATCTATGTTTTCCTATAACTTTCTACCAACTGGTGGCCGTGCTAGAGTTTCGCTTCCAGTTTTCCCTTATCATCTCTTGTTATCTGTATGTGCGAGACGTGTTCAAATGAAACTGGACCTAACTGCACCAACTAAACATTTCTATTATTCGCACGATGACATCATTTTTGATGTAAACAACACATACCAATCGTCGAAATTTGAGAACAAAATTTCATTATCCTGCGCCTAATAGTTTCCCCAGCAGACCGTTGAAAACATGCCAGGTGTGATACGGAATCTGCTCAGAGCTGATCAACGAGCGGTGATTCGGTTTCTAACTGTTCACGGATGTCGACCAGTTGACATTCATCGCAGAATGCAGGAAGCGTATGGTGACAAAAAGTTTGGAAAAGAACATAAGCTACGGCGACGGTCCACTCGAATTTCTGCATCAATTTTGGCGATGGCATCCGATATGCGCCTGACCTGGTCTCGGAAGATCTTTCGTTAACTCACGTCCCTCTTTAAACATCGTTGTCCAGTTCTTCACTGTTGTTTTCGACACACTTTTGTCACCATACACTGCCTGCATTCTGCGCTGAATCTCAACTGGCCGACATCCTTTAGCTGTTGGAAACGGAATCACCGCTCGCTGATCAACTCTGGACGGATTACGTATCACACGCGCCATGTTTTCAACCGTCTGTTCAGGATACTATGAGTAAGAGGATAATGACATTTTGCAAACTTGACGGTTGGTATATGCTGTTTACATCAGAAGTGACGTTATCACGTGCATCGTACGAATGTTTACTTGGTGCAGCTAGGTCCGGTTTCATTTGAAAACGTCTCGCATTTCATCCATTCTCTTTCATTATAAAGTTTGTTTTGCTCTTAACCTTTATCATTATCGTTCTCCTTTCGCCTTCAATAATCTCTCTCTCTCTTTCTCTCTCTCTTTCTCTCTCTCTCTTTCTCTCTCTCTCTCTTTCTCTTTCTCTCTCTCTCCCTCTCTCTCTCTCTTTCTCTCTCTCTTTCTCTCTCTCTCTCTCTCTTTCTCTTTCTCTCCCTCTCTCTCTCTCTTTCTCTTTCTCTCTCTCTTTCTCTTTCTCTCTTTCTCTCTCTCTCTCTCTCTCTCCCTCCCTATCTCTCTCTCTATCTATCTTTATATATAACTATTAATATATTTTATGTGCATTTTTGCAAATATGTTTTACGATTGCTGTCCATTGTTTATATTTTTCTCTTTAAATTTTTATTATTTTATTCTTTCTCCTAATCTGTTGTCTGGCTTATATATCAATCTGTCTTTCTCGATATCTTGACACGTGAGTATATTCCTTATCATTTAAGTCTTTATTTATGCTTTAACGTGTATACATATATCTTTCCCAGTCTTCATATCTTTGCAGGTTTATATCTCTCTTTTCATCTGTCCTTCTTTACATCTTAGCACGTCTATATCTTTCTTTTCCTCTGTTTGTCTTTACACCTAAGTACGTCTATATATCTATTTCCGTCTATGTTTCTGAACTGTTGCATCATCTTTCACTCCTTCCATTATTGTGTGTCCACCCTCTGATATTGTTTTTTTTTAAATTTCCCTTTCACTATCCATATACTTTATGTCTTCTCATCTTTGTTTCAACCTCTCTGTATCTTCATTTCCATCTATACAAAGTTACCTATCTTGATCAAATTATACCAGCTCTCTCTCTTTATCTCTCACTCTTACGCTTTCTCTTTCTCTCTAAATCATTGTACCATTCATAGCCTCTTTGGTCTAATCTATGTCTCTCTCTTTCTCTTTCCATCTCTCTCTCTCTCTCTCTCCACTCTTTTACTTACTATCATCATCACCTCTCTTCTTTTTCTCTCTATTTTCTGACTGACTTCTTACTTATCTCTCTTTCTATACAGAGGAAGTATAAAACTCCCATTCATTTTCACCTTGTCTTCCGTCACAACCGCCTTATCAGCATCATGTGCCTTCTTATAACGTATCCAGATTTGTCGAACAAGATCGTAGGTTAGCATATCTGTAGTATTCACAGCTACTAATCTAATCACAAATAACCCGTCTGCCTTCAGATACCTTCTCAACATAAGAAGGTATTTCCTTCTCTCGTCGTGTGTGGCAGAGCGTCCTGACACCAAACCACCAAAGTATTTACTCATAAACTTTACTGTTCGTGTCTCGCTAAGAAGCTGAAACATCCACTTACTCAAACTTATAGCATTTACAAACATCATTACCATCAAGCAGAACCACAACAGCAGAAACATCTTCTCCAGGAAGAAATTGATTGCCAGCACACATTGTACTGTGTATGTGTTAACGTTCGCCATTTGTCGAATCTTGAAGTCGCAGTGTCCGACTCTGGGAAAGGTGTGCTTGTCCTCCCATTGACCCCGTTTCACATATGACGTCATTGCGCTGAACCCAAACGTCCAGTAGTTGATCTTCAGGAATGCTGTTACAATGAAGAACTGCCCGATAACGTTCAGAAGATAGAGGAATTTGATGAAAAGATAAATGTAGACAAGTCTCTGTCCGGATCTATTTCCAGAACACGTGAGGTATGCTAGGATTTGTTGTAGATATCCTATGCATGTATTCCTGCAAAAAGATGTCAAGCACCAAACAAAGGTATTAGTTATAATTAACGCATGATTATGACTAAGTACATGTCTTTCTGTTGCCGTTATTTCTGATTCCTGAGTTCAGCACTTACTGACGAAGGCCACCAATCCCCTCCATTATTATAGTGCTTTAGTAAATGCTGTAGGCCAGATGTAATGTTAACTTTTCTCAGTGCACTGTTAGCAATAATTAGTAAAATTAGACTATAACAAGTTGTTTTTTTTAAAACAATCACCAACGAGAACAAAAGGGCACATATACAAATTAACTAAAGAAAGGTCCAGATTGGATATTAGGAAATATTTCTTAAGTCAGAGAGTGGTGAATGCTTGGAATGCATTACCTCAGGAGGTGGTGGAGGCAGAGACAGTTAATGCATTTAAGAAAAGATTGGATGTGCATAGCTTTTAAAGCAGGGTAATGCAAATGTGGCTGGTTGTCTACAGACTCTGATGAGTCTTATAAACCAGCATAAAAACGTTAAGTTAAGTTGAGTTTAGTTAAGTTAAGTTACGTTTATAGTGTAACAGTTTCTCTCAGTATTCCTTCTTATTATTTATTCATTAACACGCAAACTAGCGAGAACAAAACATAAACTATGATGGTCAGTAGAACACCTGGGCCACTCAAGATAAGTGTAAATCATATCGCTCTTCAACAGGCCCACGAGTATACGTTTTTGGGCAGTATATATCTTTTCATAAATCTCAAAGTTAAACAGCTTTTGTAAACAAACCGTTTAATGGTATAATACTACCAATATTTATACTACCATATCTGAAATCTCAAAGTTAAACGGGTTTTATCAATCAATTTGCTCCAGGGAAGTGATTAATGCACTGGATATCGAGCCAAAAGATAAAGTTCAATCCACAACTGATAAGAGAGACTTTTCTATCGCAAACAGTTCCAATGTTAACCCAGCAACAAAATTGGGTACAAGAACAAGTCTGGAAAGTAAAGGCGTGATACTGGCCACATCCATGCTTGTGTGGTCAAGATAATATAAATCTTTGTTGTTGTTTGGAATGCTCACAATACGTTACTCTTTTGGACGCCCTGAAAAGGACGTTAAGTAGCAGGTTTCAGTAGCTTTCCTCACATCCCGAGCGTGCTGATGAAGGTGGACTGGGGTACTACAGGCAGCTGGTCAATGCTTGGCTTTATCTGCGGGACGCTCACCACTTCAGGGATCACGTTGATCCTTGTTAGCCCTGCTGCATTAAAAACGCCCGTTTCCAGAAAGTGCTACGAGGAAGCCAAGGTGAGGGTCTTGACCAGAATGTTTTGCATGAACCCTGACTTACATGTCTGATCAGTATATTTTGCCTGACCCTGACTAACATGTCTGTTCAGTATATTTTTCCTGATCAGTCTTCCTTCCCATTATGGACCTAAAACCATATTCACAATGCGCCACGCAGCGTGTAAACATGATTTTTACTGACTTTGTACTGCTCTTAGTATCCCAGTGATACACGGAGATGAAAGAACAGGTACCCCTTTATTCGGTGAATAGAAATGGTTGTGCATGAGGTTGGCAGCACCACCTTATAAAACAGAATGATACCGAAACATCAATATAAGGAGGGAAGTTCCTTAATTGCGGGCTTCCATGTGCTTCATATTAAGAGAAGAAGGGACAGATAGAAGAAATCAAGTTCCTTGATGCCGGCTTCAGTGTGCTTCATATGAAGAGAAGAAGGGGCAAATTGAAGAACGCCATAACCGTTTACGTTGTATATTCAATCTTAATTTGTAAAATGAATAGTGGTTTTCAAATCTGACTGGCTTAGATTCTATAAAGGATGACACTATACTGACCTTCCTGGCATTTGACGACTTGTGACCCATCTATGGAAAAAATCAGCAACTTGTTTCAGCTGGTCATCTCTCTTGTCCTGGTTCATTAGGACAGTGTCTGTGGTTAACCCTGGAAAGTAAATAACTTTACTAGAAATGCTAGTAGACAATATCTGTAGATAAAGTTAGTAGAAAATATTAGTAGACAATGTTAGTAGACATTATTAGTAGACAAAGTTGGTAGAACATGTTAGTAGGCAAAATTAGTAGAAAATGTTAGTAAACAATGTAAGTCGACAATGTAAGTACGCAATGTTAGTATAGAGCGTTAGTATTCAATGTTAGTATAGAACGTTAGTATACAATGTTAGTATAGAACGTTAGTATACAATGTTAGTATAGAACGTTAGTATACAATGTTAGTATAGAACGTTAGTATATAATGTTAGTATAGAACGTTAGTATACAATGTTAGTATAGAACGTTAGTATACAATGTTAGTATAGAACGTTAGTATACAATGTTAGTATAGAACGTTAGTATACAATGTTAGTATAGAACCGAGGCGAATATTCCACATCCGATGGCAAGATCGTGTCACTAACATCGAGATTCTCTCGAGGCTAACATGTCCAGCATCCATGCACTGTTAGAAAAAGCACGATTAGGAAGGGCCGGACACCTCGTCCGTATGTCAGACTAACGGCTCCCACAGAAGCTTCTCTACGGCGAGCTGAGAGAGGGATGGCGCGAGAGAGGGCGCCCAAAGAAACGTATCTGCTAGTAGACTCAGTATGTCCAAGCGACTGGTTGGGTCGGATGCTTGACTGAAAATGAAGGGTAGCGGTCAAATAGGGTGGCCAGGAGAGAGTTAGAAGTGAGAGCGGATTTGCCGGATAAGCCAGTGGTGGCCAAATATGGAAAAGGCCAAATAGTGATCCATAGTGGGAGAACGGGGGGTTAAGGAAGACAAATAGATGGGGGGGGGGGGGCATTATGCGATTTTAAGAAAAGGTATGGAAGATATTCATGCCATGCGGTTGGAGGCAATCCGTGCTGGTGATAAGTCTATTCTCAAGGGCGAATTGATGACGATAGTCAGAGAAGCAATAAACTAGACCAGTGACACTAATGTCAGCGTTACCCTGGTGCTCAGGACCATTGAAGTGGCTGGGAATTGGGGAACCCGTGCGGTTGCGGATATCATTGAGGTGTTGGCGGAAACGCTCACGCAGTTCCATACCAGTTTCCCCAATGCATGTCATACCACACTGGCGGCTGATGATAGAATATATGAGGTTACGGGAATTGCATGTGAACCCCTCTTTGATGAAGAATGATACAATGTTAGTATACACTGTTATTAGACACTATTGGTAAATGTAGCAAACCTAGTTTACACTCTAACGACCCCGTCCACTTTTTATTTTCAAAGTTGAGAACATCGAACTTCTGAGTTGTCTTTGTACTTATTGTGGTCAACTCTGGAAAGAAGGTTCATTAACTAACAGTGGCCAAGATAGAGTGTGTAATTCAGAGCGTTATTTAGGTAGATGGTTAAACGCTATGATAGGTGTGGTCGTAAGTGAATGTAAAAAAATCTTACATGTAATATTTGGGGCAGTAGATATTTCACGGACTAAAGCAGAGGGCAAATGTTCGACAGTAGAATGTGTTGTCATGCCTCTGTTTTGAAGCTGATGGTTCAAGTTATCCACTGAAGAGTTGAAATCCAGGTTCGGATTTCGGGTGATAATTGCTTCAGTTAGATATATGAGATCCTCGAGGGTACATTCCACAAAGAAGTACTCGGGATAGAATGGGAGTGCAGATGGCCAGACAGGAAACGGAAATGGAAGGAGGGGTGGGGGCGATAATTTGCCCCAGATACACATTAGAATTTAGGTCAGATGTGTTTGACGGATGCTGTTGCAGGAATGAATGGTCCACCAACGAGTAGTCAGGGAGGAACCTGGTTAGGTACGTTACATATAGTTAAAGACTAAGCCAGAGACATGTGGGAACCCATTTAAGAATATTACAAATATAAGTACGGGAAAGTCCAATAGACCAATAGGATTGAAACCTCTGACAAGTTTTTATCGAGAAGAAAAAAACGGTCTGAGGATGAGAACTACCAGAGATCTGAAAAACATGAACCAAGAGAGAACTGAGAGGAAAAGAACTGATAAATAACTAGGAAAGAACGAGGAAGAACTAGTAGAACTCGCAGCGAGCAATGGAAAGGGAAAGTAAAAAAGATGTGTTCTGAGATAACTAAATAGACTATGTGGTTGACAGAGGCCTACTTTTGCTTGAGACTCAACAAATAAGAATTGACAGAGTGGACCAGAGTAACACATATGAAGAACATACAGGAGAAATTAGAGAGGCCTTAGGATCAAACTGAGAGAGCGACGAGTCTAAGAGCATTCTTACAGAAGAGAACAGCTGCTACTGAGAACATATAACAGGGACCAGAGTCTTACAAGAGAGATCTAGACTAGATAAAGAGAAGCAGAGACTATATGTCTAGACCAGATAGAGAGAAGGAGGGAACGGGTACCACGAACCTATATTGATAACCAGAAATCCATAACGTGAACGGATATTGTGATCCGACGAATATCAGTATAGCGATAACAGACGGTGATTATGTAATGTGGCTTACATAAACAGCTGACACGGTAAATGCTATTATGCATGAGTCACACATACGGGCTCGTTATAGAGATCTCTTCATAACCTGACGCTGGAAGACATAACATGATAGGCGCAAAGAAAAAGAATAGAAAAGAACAGAAAAAAGGTGATTATTATAATAATCGTTTAAAGTTGCTGAATGTGTGGTGAACTTGGTGTTTGATTATCTATCGATCAGAACAGGTCCACAGAGTTAGATAATCTCTAGTGTGTGCTCTATTGTATGACAAATAACATGTTGGTATACGTTATCAGTACTATATGTTGATATAAAATATTAGTAACTATCATGTGTATACAACGTCAACGTACAATGTTAATACATAATTTGTGTTGTTAGTGTATAAATTGACAGGATACAATGTCAATCTACAATATAATGAGATACGTATACAATGTCGGTATGAAATGCCAGTATTCAATGTCAGTACTAGGAACAACCATTCTGGAACAGCAATTATGTTATAAAATGCATGGAAGAGAATGTACAACGGAAAATCATATTTCATGACACAAAATGGCTCTTTAACAATACCCCACGTAGGGATTATGATGATTGGGCAGTATGAGTATGCCCACAACATGGCGCGCAGCTGTCGCTTTGCACCGTGGAATTCTACGTCTGGTCAGATCAAAACATCCTGTAACCGGTGAGGTCGTTGAGGCACACATGAAGACATCCCACAATCCCACGGCACCCCTCTCTGTTAGATTGGTCAATTATTTCATGTTGTCTTCTTATATCTTATTAGGACGACCTCTTGTCGTTTGCCTTACAGCTTTCCGTGCAGGATCGTATTTACAAGACCGTTCGATCTCGACATGTGACAGTACCAAGCGAGTGTTCGTCTTGTGACCGTTGTCTAGAAGATATCAAATGGCCGTTTTGCTGTTGTAATTCTTTCTCGTATTTTCCCATTTGTAACTCCGTCTTTGTATATGACGTTTAGGAGTCTTCAGAAGCATCTCGTCTCCCAAGGCCAGTTATCCTCCGCTGCAGGTCAGTTGTAATTGTCCCTGTCTCACAAGCATTGAAAAATATTGACAGGATCAATACAGATTTTGCCAGATTTTGTTAAGCCGCGCAAGCGCCGCTATTGTCTGTGCTATTCTGTCAAAAATCTCACATTTTGATCCTTCATCACTGACAATTGAGCCTCGATATTTAAAACGGTCGACCACTTCTTGACGATTAGCTTTTACCCCACTATTGAAACCATCGACGTTGTTTGACATTGGTTTTGTTTTTCCAGCGTTCATCTCCTACCACGATCAAAAGCTGTTTCTTCAAGTCTTCTGACCCATTTCTTGAGTTCCACTTCTGTGCTCGCCAACCCGTAAATGTCATCTGCAAAACGAAGGTGGGTAACCGTTCGGTGCCCTATCTTGACAGTACCAACATGAGCTTCAAATGCCTCACTCATAATTCCCTCAAAGAATATGATAAAATGTAACATTGTTAGGAAGAGTATTCAACCCTGGTGCACACTGAACGAGCTGTGAAACCAGTTCCCCAACCTCCCATTCACAAGAATTGCCATGGACGCCTTGCATACATTTGTTCAAAGACCTGTATAATATTTTCGTTGATTTTAAACATCCTCATGGTTGCCCATAGCGCTGTGTGCCATACCCTATCAAACGCTTTCTTGAAATCAACAAACACATGATATAATTTGTTTAGTTATTCTAGATATTTCTCGTTTATCAGTTTTAAATTAAAGATCTGTGGGGTAGTACTTCTTCTCTGTCTGGATCCTGCGTGCTCTTTAGCAATTAAGTTCCCAGCTTGATGTCTCAATCTGTCTAGTATTATTCTAAGCATAACCTTGCTAGAGTAGTTGATGAGGATTATTGTTATGTAATTTTGGAACATCTTTAGGGAGCCGCGTTGTGCAGTGATTATCGCGCTGTCTTCGCATCTGAGTGGTCCTAGGTTCATTCCCCAGTTGAGGCGGTAATGTTTTTTCAGACCGCAACGGCTCCCGGGTCGACCCAGCCTTAAATGGGTACCGGTTCAGTCAGAGAAGTAAAAGCGGCGAGGGAGAGGAGATGGCTACCGCCCTCATATAGCCGAGCCTTTGAAATGTGAGGTCGCTAGCACCTCACACCCCTACGGCAGAAATGCTATGGGTTACTTTACTTTACTTTACTTTACTTTACTTAACTTTACTTTACTTTACTTAGATTTCCAGATTTAGGTAACGGTATAACCATCGATTTTGTCCAGAAGTTCGGCCAGTTTCCCGTCGCCCATATTTTGTTGTAGATGTGTATCAGGCCTCTAGCACTTCCTCCCAAACTTTCTGTAAGAGCTCTGTTGGTATATTGTCCTAACCAAGAAATACGATGCGTTATTCTATTTTGTATGAAATACTTTTTTAAATGGAAGGACAAATTAAGGCTCAGTATGGAGACAGAATGAGAGGAGAGTATATGAATGAATAGAATGATGTTAAAAGGGAAGACAAAAGTCATTGATGAGAGAGCATGTGCGGCATCTGGCATAGTGAAACAGCAGTTCAACGAGCTAGTCCGTGGCAACAGACGAGTCACTACTGATGAAATAGCTGTTGATATCAATATGAGTTTCAGTGTTGCGCACAAAATTGTCCATGATAACCTCGGTTATAGTGAAGAGAGAGAGAGAGAGAGAGAGAGAGAGAGAAAGAGAGAGTGAAAGAGAGAGAGAAAAAGAGAGTGTGTCTGGGAGTGAGAGAGACAAAGAGAGAGAGAAAGAGTATGTGTATGTGGCAGAGAGAGATAGAGAGGGTGTGATTATGTGGCAGAGAGATAGAGAGAACATGTGTATATGGCAGAGTGATAGAGATAGAGATAGCGTATGAATGTAGCAGAGAGAGAGTGAGAGAGAGAAAGAGAGAAAGAGAAAGAGAGGGTGTGTATGTAGCAGAGAGATAGAGAGAGAGCGCGTGTTTAAGGCAAAGAGAGAGATACAAATAGTGTGTGTGTGAGAGAGCAAGAGAAAGAACGAGATAGAGCGAGAGTGAGAGAGAAAAAGAGAGAGAGAGAAAGAGAGAGAGAGAAAGAGAGAGATATAGAGAGAAAGAGAGTGTGTGTTTGAGAGCAAAAGAGAGAAAAAGCGTGTGTTTATGAGAGCGAGAGAGAGAAAGAGAGTGTTTGTGTGAGAACGAGAGAGAGAAAGAGTGTGTGTGAGAGCGAGAGAGAGAAAGAGAGTGTGTGAGATTGAGAGAGAAAAGGAGAGAGAGAAAGAGAGTATGTGTGAGAGCAAGAGAGAGAGAGAGAGAAAGAGAAAGAAAGAGAAAAAACGAGAGAGAGAGAAAGAGAGTGTGTATGAGAATGAGAGAGACAGAGAGAGAGAAAGAGAGTGAGAGGAAGAGAAAGAAAGTGGGTGTATGAGAGCGAGAGTAATAATTACTGAAGAAAAGTCAATGACAGAAATCATGGAACAAAGCAACACAAAAATCATGAAGAAAATTAGACAGAACTATACAGCAGTAATTTGTGTCGCTGAAGATTTTTGCTGAAAAGTGGAAGAAGAGCGTAGTTAAGGAGAAAAGGTGGCTTACGCGGATGAAGAATAGCGACAAGAAAAACACGATCAAAAATAAAATAAGCTAAATGTAAAAATGAAGAATGCACAGGCGAGATATAAGATAGGTTGGATCAAATAAATTATAGAATTTGCAGATTGGAATTGTGTGAAAAGCGCCAGGAGTTTAGGATAAAGCGGATTCTTCTTCTTCTTCTTCTTCTTCTTCTTCTTCTGCGTACGCAGTCAGACAGTAACCATTATTTTTTCGAAAAAAGCGGCGGTCATCCTGAGGCTGTCGCCACTGCCATAGAGCTTGTCTTGCAGTTCCACTGGTGATGGCCACATCTGCTCTCTCTGATCCTCGTATGTCGGGCAGTTCTGCAGCAGATGTTCAGCGGTCATTTTACCAGTACCGCACGGGCATTCGTCGGTACACCCTATCTTCAATTTGTTGAATAGGTGGTACCTCAGTCTATTGTGGCCAGTGCGAAGTCTGAAAACAACGACCTGCTCTCTTCGGTTCAACTGGTAATAGGCATCGTTTTTGGTGCAACCAGTATGTTCGGTTTCCCATTTGGTCATGTATCTGGCTTTCATAAGCCGTTTTGACTCTTCGTACGTAATACTGGTATCTGTTTGTGGTAGTCTTGCACCTTCTTTTGCCAGTCTGTCTGCCTCCTCGTTGCCTTGGATGTTGCAGTGTGATGGGACCCACTGTACCACTACCCTTTTTGGAGC
This sequence comes from Ariolimax columbianus, assembly GCA_036924085.1. NCBI lineage: Eukaryota > Metazoa > Mollusca > Gastropoda > Stylommatophora > Arionidae > Ariolimax > Ariolimax columbianus. Next base: position 19,568,812 of record JAVGWX010000004.1, on the reverse strand, counting down.
GGACTGCTGGCACAGTTTGCAGAGTGCTGCTCTTAAGTCATTAAGCTCAGTGTTTTTCTGGCTTTTTAGCGCTGTGACTACGGCGAGAGCATCTGTAAGCAGGACTATATGGCTTTCATTTTCACTGTGTGTCACCATTTCTTCCAGTGCCTCTGCCTCCGCTCTGAAATTGCTTGTGTACTTACCAGTAGCGAGTGACAGTGTTATTTTTCTGCCATTTGGTAGGTTCAGGAATGCTCCTGCCCCTCCGTTCTGTGTTGTGTTTGTTACAGAACCGTCGCTGTATGCATGGGTCCAGTCCATGCTTGGGTAGCTTTTCGTTATGAAGCTTAGGGTAGTATCTCTCCTTTCTTTTTCAGTCTGGCAGTTTTTGTTTGCAATACCTGGTATATTTTCTACCACCTCTGGAAATATATCCTGCTTCCAGGTAGGTTTTCGTACAGTAGTGATGGGTTTTGGTGTTGTTAGTGCGTTTATGGGATATTCGTGCATCTTTGCTTTGGCTATTTCTGCAAAGTTTCTCCGCTTTAGTTTCCCATTTCCCAAATTGTTTAGTCTCGGGTGCATTGGATGGTCGGTCAGTCTTCGGAGCTTCTCTGACTGCAGCTGGGCTCTGCAGTCTCTTCTATCGGTCATGGATTGCAGTTTTGAAATCTTTTCAAGTTCTACAATTGGCGTTGACTTCATGCCACCTGTTATAATTCTCATGGCTTGGTTTTGAAGTTTGTTAACTTTATCGAAGTTCGCCTTTGCTGCTGTTGTCCATGCCGAAATGCCATACTCGAGAACTGGTCTCACTCTTCCAGTGTACAGTTTCTTTAGTATGCCTTCGTCTGCTCCCCAGCTTGTGCCAGCAAGTTTCCTCATGATTGCTATTCTTTCTCTGGCTTTCATTCGGTTTCTCTCAATCTGACTTTTCCATGTCATGCGCGGATCAAATGTGACTCCCAGATAGGTTGGGTTGTCGTTTGGCTGCAGGAATTTGCCATTTAGACTTAATTTGGTTTTTTGGGGTTTTAATGAAAGCGAGAATATTGTGCATGTGGTTTTCTCCTCGTTTATTTTGACCAGCCATGAGTTCGCCCACTTTTCCAGCGATGTTAGGGCCGTCTGCATCCGATTTCTTGCTATGGTGAGATTCTTTTCAGAGGTCCACATAGCCAGATCGTCTGCAAACATTGAGCTATGGACTCTTCTTGGTATATTCTCTGTAATATCGTTTATATATACCAGGAAGAGTGTGGGTGACAGTACTCCCCCTTGGGGTACTCCCTGCTCGAGTGTCACATTTTTGCTCAGCTGCCCTTGTACTTGGACTCTGGCCGTTCTTTGAGGTAGTGGTTGATCCACTTGTACATCTTCCCACAAACATCACTTCGTCTTAGCTTGACTCTAAGTCCATCTTTCCAGACTTTGTCAAATGCCTTTTTCAGATCCACCCAAACAGCTACTGTGTGTTTCTGTGCCTGGTAGGCATCTTCTATCTCCTGGGCTATGAGGATGACCTAGTCCTCAGTGGATCTGTGCTGTCTAAAGCCGGCTTGCTGTGGAATTAGTATTCGTTTTTCTTCCAGATGCCACATCAGTCTGGTGTTTATCATCCGTTCCATCAGCTTGCCGACACAGCTCAGTAGGCGTATGGGCCTGTATCCATTTGGATCTGTTTTGTCCTTTCCTGTTTTTGGTACTGGTACCAGTACTGCGTCTTTCCATGCCTGTGGTACAATTCCCCTTTTCCAGCTTTGGTTCAGGACCGATAGCAGTTTCTTCTTCGCTGTTTGGCCCAGCCCCATCAGCATTTCGTTTTTTATCCCGTCTTTTCCGGGAGATTTCCTTTTCTTTAGTGTTCTTATAGCCTCTTCCATTTCGCGCATTGTTAATTTGGCCATCATGTGCTCTTCAGGTGCCGTATTCATGTTTTCGTGCCCCTTTAGCTCTTCGCTAATGTCTGTATGCTTATCTGCAGGGACCTCGATGTGGTTTGCTCTGGCATAATGATCGACAAAGGCGTGTGCGGCTTTCTTACCTGTGATCAAGTTCTCGCCCTGCTTGATAGTAATTTGTTTATTTGACGGGGTTTCGTCGTTCATGGCTCTGATTAGCTTCCATAGCTTGTTCCCGTCTTTGTCCAGGTTTAGACTTTCCGTTTTATTTTTCCAGCTTTCTCTTGCTGTTTGCTTGAGAGTGTGTTTGTACTTCGCCGTGGCGGCTTTGAGGGCGATGTTTGCCTCCATGGATTTTTCTCGCTCTGCCATGTTCCTAGCATTTGTTACTGCATCTTCCACTTTCTGCAACTCATCATTCCAGTAGGGCTTATAGTTTTTCCTAGCTCCTCTTGGGATGGTTTCAGTGGCGGCTTGCATTATTGCTTTGCTTAGGCTTTCCACCATGGGCTTCATTTTGGTGTTTCGTGTGTTGATGGTTTCACACAGCCCATCTGTCAGGATTGCAAATCTGTCCCAGTCGGCTCGTTTGTAATTCCAACGTGGGAGCGGTTTTGTTTCCTGTGGGCCTACTTCCATGTCAATGGTTAGCCTGATCGGCCTGTGGTCGCTACCTGCCAGTTGGTGTAGCACCTGGCGGTCTATTTTATGGTGTATGTCCTGTGTGGAGAAGGCCAAATCTGGAGTCGAGGTGGTATGCCATGTTCTTGAATAGAAGCTAGGGCTATCCTCCGGCCTATTGATTAGGGAGAGATTTGCATCTATCTCCCAATCTTCCACTTCGTCACCTCTGCTGTCTGTGTCAGAGTATCCCCATCTCTCCGAGTGGCGAAAGCGGATTCAATAATAAAGACATCGGAGAATACGACAAAGGTAAACATTGTCCCATGTTAGAAGCTGAGTATGTGTGCACGGCCATATCATATTGTGAAGGAAGGTGTCTTGTTTACTTCCTCGTCGTTGCCTAGCCTTTCACTAGTTCAAAGCAGAGTAACGTAAATGGGCTGGGTTAGCCGAAGTGTATAGAGTAAAACAGTCCCCTTGATTAGAGAGCTAAGTGCTGTAACCATTTTGATAAGAGGTAGGAAAACAACAAGATGGAGGGTGTGAGAGACACAGCGGAAGACAGAAGACCTTTCATGTGTCTGAGAAAATTAAGTGTCCCAAAGACAGTCACTCATCGACAAGATTTAAATTCCATTTTCTAATCTTTTTTTTTTGTAAAGTGTACTGAACATATCAAATCAGATTAAATTGCAATGTTCACGTCGACAGTCGGCTTCAACATCTTCTTTCTCTTATCATGGGGTTACGATCCGACTGGTTTATTCTTGTCACGATCCGAATTTTTTCGCTTGTCTCTTGCATGGGAAGACAGGACTGAAGTGGTTTGAGATAATTTTAACAAATGGATGGGAAGACATGACTGAAGTGGTTAGAGATAATCTTGACAAATGAATGGGAAGAGAGGACTGAAGTAGTTAGAGATAATCTTGACAAATGTATGGGAAGACGGGACTGAGGTGGTTAGAGATAATCTTGACAAATGAATGGGAAGAGAGGACTGAAGTAGTTAGAGATAATCTTGACAAATGTATGGGAAGACGGGACTGAGGTGGTTAGAGATAATCTTGACAAATGGATGAGAAGAAAGGACTGAAATGGTTAGAGATAATCTTGACAAATGGATGGGAAGACAGGACTGAAGTGGTTAGAGATAATCTTGACAAAAGGATGAGAAGACAGGACTGGAGTGGTTAGAGACAATCTTGACAAATGGATGAGAAGAAAGGACTGAAGTGGTTAGAGATAATCTTGACAAATGGATGGGAAGACAGGACTGAAGTGGTTAGAGATAATCTTAACAAATGGATGGGAAGACAGGACTGAAGTGGTTAGAGATAATCTTAACAAATGGTTGGGACGACAGGACTGAAGTGGTTAGAGATAATCTTAACAAATGGATGAGAAGACAGGACTGGAGTGGTTAGAGACAATCTTGACAAATGGATGAGAAGAAAGGACTGAAGTGGTTAGAGATAATCTTAACAAATGGATGGGAAGACAGGACTGAAGTGGTTAGAGATAATCTTTACAAATGAACGGGAGGAAAGGAATGCACTCGAAGATTGGCAACAAGGTACAATGATACTAATTTGTAACGGGGAAAAGGCAGTGAAAGAAACTGGGAAGCATATTGATAGGAAGTCATACATAAAGGTGTGTATGAAATTAGAATTAGATCACTTGGTGAACCTCAACTGACCAAAGTAAAATATGGATTCATTAAAGGAATCAGATACACTGATGCCTTATTCACCTTAAGACAGTTAAACAATTGAATTATATAATATAACCAGCATTGAAATAATGCATTTATTGATCAAGTTAAAGGTTTTGATAAAAAAGATAAGAAAAAAACTATGGACAATAATTGAAGACTACGGGATACAAGGATGACTATTAGATAATGTGAGAGCGGTGTGCCATATAAATAAAGATGTGATAAGAGCAATTGATGAAATCACAGATGCATTTGAAATAACCACATACAAAGGACATGCATATTGGCTTTCACCGTTGCTGTTCAACATTTACATGGGCACAATAACAACAGAAGGCAGCCAAACTGCAAAACCAGAAATAAAACATAACTCAAAATATGGACCCCTCTTTGCAGATGATCAAAGTTGAATATACTATTATAAAGATTGATTGTAAAATTATGTTAATGTGTTTGCCAAAATCTGCAAACAATATAAGAATGTGTTGCACATGAAAACCTAACATTTTATTTTCATATAAATTTAATATTAAAACATAGCCCTCGGCAACTATAACTTGTGACGTAGTCTCCATTGCTATGAGTACACGTCTAATAGCGTCTAAGGAGCATGGGCGCTTACGTAGGTAAAATGAGTTTAACGTGTTTAGCCCTTCATACGTCACACGATGCACCTGTACACTTCGGATTTGAAAATCGTTCGACCTCCATCAATTTGTTTCGTGATCGAATGACGTAGAAATCACATAAGGCGAGATCTGGTGAGTACGGTGAATGTGGAACAGACTCAAAGTGCTGATCATCTACCACGGGCAGTATGGAGTGAAGCTTTATCATGATGCAACACAATACATTCGCTGAGACTTCCACTTCGTTTGGATCTGATTACGTGTGAAGATAGTTCCTGAGAAGATATGTGCACATGACATTGGAGCCAGAGTTCCTACTCAGCATGCAGAACTCTAAAATAAATATCATTCCCCCCAATGAGAGTCAGCATAACCTTCGTTTTGGTGAGGACGGCTGATGTAATTCCTTGCTTGTTCTCGTTCGTGCTGATGGAATCAAACTGCCTCACAGCATCTCGTCAACAATGCAATCTACATATTAGTGAGCTGACTGAGGATCTTCGTATGCCACTACCGACAGGAGAAGACCGGCTCACTTTCTTAAGTACACCACTTGATGTTTGAAGTACACCAGTAATCCGCTACCAAACAAATCTCATCAGTGCTAGTAGCTTCAATCAAATATATCAAGTTAACTCAGATCAGTGCTAGTAGCTTCAAACAAATATATCAAGTTAACTCAGATCAGTGCTAGTAGCTTCAAACAAATATATCAAGTTAACTCAGTTCAGTGCTAGTAGCTTCAAACAAATATTTCAAGTTAACTCAGATCAGTGCTAGTAGCTTCAAACAAATATATCAAGTTAACTCAGATCAGTGCTAGTAGCTTCAAACAAATATATCAAGTTAACTCAGATCAGTGCTAGTAGCTTCAAACATATCTCATCAACAGTTAACCTAGATCAGTGCTAGTCGCTTCAAACAAATCTCATTAAGAGTTAACCTAGATCAGTGCTAGTCGCTTCAAAATAATTTCATCAACAGTTCAGTTAACTCAGATCAGTGCTAGTAGCTTCAAACACATAAATCAAGTTAACTCAGATCAGTGCTAGTAACTTCAAACACATAAATCAAGTTAACTCAGATCAGCGCTATAATCTTCAAACATATCACATCAAGAGTTAACTCAGATCTGTGCTTGTAGGTTCAAACATAAACCACAACCATATAGCTCAACAGATGAGGCGATATAAGTCATAACGCCATGACTTACCTACAAGATCCTCCAAGTTGACACCTGAGGTTCGTTTTAACTTCTTCCAAATAAGTTGGGGGAGGCGAAATAACAACGCTAGACCTAGGAACAACGCTGTGGCCATCTTGTAGAAACTTACATCATTGAAATATCTGAATATATAAGACGTGAGGAGAATGAGCACACATTCATATACTGACCAAAACAGCCAAACAACAAACAGATACACACACGAAACCATATATTGGTCAATACGCTCTGATATCGCCAGAAGGACTACTATCTGGGGTGGAAAGCTGCGTTCCTTTGCCAGTAGAATCAAGAAAGGCGAAAGACAAATTTGTATTCTTCTTGTTCTGCTTCTTCGTTCGTTCTCAATCTCCCACTACCAAACCCTGAAAAGGCTTAAGTAGCAGAATATAATCCATAGAACGGAATGCGTTGTGTCGTAGTTTACAGCTTGGTTGCGATATTTGCACCTTTCGGTCCAACACATCCGACTTCAGCAAGCATTTTTTGAGTACGGGTTATCATTCCCTCTTCGATCCCTTCTCCTTAGCCAGTCTGCCCTGCTGCAGTCTGTTATCCAGGATCACAGAGTGGAGGTGTAGAAGGGTCTTGGCAGCTATGGTTCGCTGGCACTGACGCTAGCAGTCAGCTATGGGTCGCTAACCACTGCAGCTCATGTGCTGCTCAGCATCTTGATCCCAAATTTGTATTCAAACTAACAACAGAATAAAAAGAATTAAAAAATTTAAAGTCAGTTGGTAAGTTACACAACTGGTTTTGCTTATATGTGAAATATTGAACATTTTGAAGGTGTACATACAGATGGGTCAACAACAAATGCAACGGAAATGGTGCTGGAGAAATCTTTCTGAACTGAAAAAAATAACACAGAAGAAACGTTATTAGTTATGACAGGAAAATTATCAAGTGACCAGAGCAGAGGCAGAGACAGACCTTGAAAACTGCAGCAGAAGTACTTATGATGAATGAAAACACAGAGAAACAAATTGTTCTGTTGACAGAAGCACTATCTGTGTTGACAGCACTTGATATAACAAAACATTCAGATATAAAAGAACTTCGGAAGGTACTCTTTAAACTATGAGTATGTTCCAGATTAAGGAAAGTGGTGATTCAGTGGCTTTCATGTCATTGCAACATACTTAGCAATCAGAAGGCTGACTTACTGACTATAGAAGGCTGACTTACTGACTATAGAAGGCTGACTTACTGACTATAGAAGGCTGACTTACTGACTATCTCTCTTCCACGTAGCGTTCTCTGGAAACAGGCTTTTTTCAAGGCTGTCTTGATGACAAGATGGGGATCGACGTGATCCCTGTAGTATAGTAAACATCACGCAGATGATGCCAAGATACAAGAACAAGTGGTTAGCGGAGCATCCAGGACGACAACAAAATGACACTTACTACACTGTTTGGCTCAAGTGACCATCAAATCATCCGTTGGGATCTTATTGCAGGGAAAGAAGTAAACATAAACACGCGTACATACGACTACTCTAAGGCAGATGTTAAGAGGATGAAAGAGGCAGCGAACCACATAATCTGGAAAGATATTATTGTAGGAACAGATGTTGAACAGGAGTGGGGAAGTTTTAAAACAGTTCTAGAAACGCTAAAAGAGGAATGTGTTCCATGTAGGGAGGTAAACCCTAAGCGTAAAAAGTGGATAACTAGATTTGTAGTGAAATGTAGAAGAGCAAAAAATAAAGCATGGCAAAAATATATAGAGGCAGGTAAATCAAAAAAAACATATGTAAAATATTTGGACAAGCAGAACATATCCCAGAAAGCGAATAAAACAGCAAAAATAGACTTTGAAAAAAAACTTGCTCAGAGGATCAAGACTGACAGTAAAAGCTTCTTTTCTTATGTTAGAAATAAACAAAGAACGAAAGACAAAGTAGGCCCTCTCATAGACAGTACAGGGAAAATAATAAGTGAGAATAGGGAGGCTGCTAATCTGCTCAATCAGTACTTTGGCACAGTCTTCCCAAAGGAGGACTGCTCCGAGATCCCAGAGCCTATAGATATTTTTCAAAGAGACATGGATACAGCGGGATTAAGATCAATCTGTATTACAGAGGAAATGGTTTTTAAAAAATTGGAGGGGTTGAAAGTGAATAAATGTCCAGGTCAAGATGGTATTCACCCAAAATTGCTGTATGAAATTATAAACCAACTAGCAAAACCATTGGCTATATTATGTTCTCAATCACTTACAAAAGGGATTGTTCCACGGGATTGGAAAGATGCAGGAGTGATCCCCTTATTCAAAAAAGGCAAAAAATCAGATCCGGCAAATTATAGACCGGTGAGTTTAACGAGCATAGTCTGTAAATTGTTAGAGTCAATAATCAAAGAAAACATTGTAATGCATTTAGAAAAATTTAATCTAATTAGAAATAGTCAGCATGGGTTTACTAGAGGGAGATCATGCTTAACAAATCTCTTAGAATTCATGGAGGAGGTTACTAAAATCATAGATAAAGGGGAGCCAGTGGATGCTATTTATCTAGACTTTGCAAAGGCCTTTGATAGAGTACCTCATCAAAGATTATTTCGAAAGTTAAAATCACATGGAATAGGTGGCGAAGTTGCCAAATGGATTGAAAATTGGTTAACGGGAAGAAGGCAGAGGGTGGGCATAAATAAGGAGTACTCTGAGTGGAGTGAAGTGAAAAGTGGTGTGCCACAGGGCTCGGTTTTGGGACCAATTTTGTTCTTGATATATATAAATGATTTGGACATTGATATGAGATCCATGATTGCAAAATTTGCTGATGACACAAAACTATGCAGTAGTGTCTCATCTAAAGCGGAAGTGGATATATTGATGTCGGATTTAGATAAAATTCGAGAATGGTCTGTAAGCTGGCAAATGGAGTTTAATGTAGATAAATGTACAGTCATCCACATGGGTAGATCCAATATGGAACATAATTACAGAATGGGAGAAAACAATATTAGAAAGATAGATAAGGAAAGGGACCTAGGGGTTATAATAGATCATACAGGAAAGGTGAGTGAGCAAGTTAAGGTAGCAGTGAAAAAGGCAAATGCAATGTTAGGTATGATAAAAAGAAATATTAAACATAGGAGCAAGGAAGTGATCGTCAAACTGTATAAAGCTTTAGTTAGACCTAGATTGGAGTACTGTGTACAGGTGTGGAGTCCTTATCATAGAGGGGACATAAACATGCTAGAAAGAATACAAAAAAGAGCGACAAAGATGATAGTGGGATTCCAGAATTACAGTTATGAGGAACGACTCAGAAAAACCGGCCTACAGTGTCTCGAAGAGAGAAGAATTCGTGGTGACTTAATACAGGTTTATAAGATGATCAGAGGAATCGATAAATTAGACTATAACAAGTTTTTTTAAAATACAGCCACCTACAATAACACGAGGGCATAGCTACAAGCTGATTAAAGAGAGGTCCAGGTTAGATATTAGGAAATATTTTTTTAGTCAGAGAGTGGTGTCTGCTTGGAATGCATTGCCAGGGGAGGTAGTGGAGGCAGGGACAGTTAATGCATTTAAGAATAAACTGGATGCGCATAGATTTTAGAGCAAGGTGATGTAAATGTAACTGGTTGTATACAGACTCTGCAGGGTTTTCTAAACCAGTATAAAGATGTTAAGTTAAGTTAAGTTACACGCTAAACAAGGCCAGTCAGGTGGTGAATTTCAGATTCTGCACAGACCACAACAGGCTACAACACCATATTTTCTACAAGCTCAAAATATGGCATACAGTTTACTGTCTGCGTCACTGGTCAAATTATTGCTGAAATTCTGCCGCTGAAGTGTCCAACACACGAGTTACAGAGAAGGCAAATTTGAGCAACTCCAACTCCAATCTAAGACAAGCTATATGGAGACAGCGATAACCTATTGCGGACCACTGCTTACTTATATGACATTCAAGTTGACGTCTGAAGGCATACGAAGAAATAGAAGAAGAAGAAGAAAAAGAAGAAGAAGAGGAAGAAGAAGAGGACGAAGAAGAAGAAGAAGACGAAGTAGAAGAAGATGATTTGGATTAAAGTGATGCAGGTTTACACAATTCGTCACATCACTCTCTCGATCTGAGCTGCCTTTGACCAGTTGCAAAACATTATCAAGACGACTGAAGTTAGTACAAGCTGCAGATTTTTCTTCAGGGTTTACTCCCTTCACAGAGTCAAGATCAAAGCCAGCCACATAGTGACAGACGTACAATGATTAATCCGGTCTGCCTGAAACCAACTACAGTCAGCGGAGGTAATCCAGCCCAAATTGTGATGACGTGCTCGACAAGAATATACAAGTCGCAGGCATTTCACCAATGGCAACGATTAACCCATACATACAAACATGTACACATACGTGGTTCTATGAGTTGCTCAGAAGAAGAATGAACTGTCTTCCTAACTTGGATAAAAATAGCGCTTGTGAAAAAATGAAAATATTGTTGTCGTTCTACAGGCAACTGTGCACTTAGTTTCGTCAGACCATATCTCATCGGAATAGACCTGGTCTACCAATGATTCAAAACCGCACACACATATCCACATAAAGACAAAGAGAGACAGAGGGAGATGGAGTAATAATAATAGCTGTCCATCGTTGTCGATGAGGACGGCCGACATCATTCTTGTCACAGATTGCCTTGTTGTGTGTGAGTGCGCATGTGGCTTAACAGGCCAATGCGGGCACGAAAACATCTGCTACATATCGGGCACACGAGGTTTGTAGAATGTGATGGTGTTCCCGCTGTTCGGGATTTCCGAGTCTCACGTCTGCTCTGGGCTTTCACAACACGGTCGTCTTCGCCGGTAGCTACACCCGATTTGACTGCGCTTCTCCAGTCAGATCTGTTTTGCGCAAGTCATTCCCAGGTGTCGATGTCTATCTGGCAACTTTTCAGTGAGTCCTTCAGACCGTCTTTAAAACGTTTCTTTGGGCGCCCTCTCTCGCGCCATCCCTCTCTCAGCTCGCCGTAGAGAAGCTTCTCTGGGAGCCGATCGTCTGACATACGGACGAGGTGTCCGGCCCATCCTAGTCGTGTTTTTTCTAGCAGTGCATAGATGCTGGGCATGTTAGCCCTCGAGAGAACCTCGATGTCAGTGACACGATCTTGCCATCGGATGTGGAATATTCGCCTCAGGCAACCTGTGTGGAAGTGGTTTAACCTCCTTGCATGTCCAGAGTATACAGTCCAGCTTTCGCAAGCGTATAGTAGGGTTGGAATGATGATTGCTCGGTAGACTTTGAATTTGGTCTTGACGCTGATGCCACGACATGCCCAGATCATCGAACGCATTCTACCAAAGGCTGTGCTGGCCATTGCTATTCTGCTTGCCACCTCATCGTCTAGGCTGATAGATCTTGACAGCGTGCTGCCCAGATATGTGAATTCGTCTACGGCATTCAGTGTCTGCCCGCTGACTAGTCTCTGGTTTTGTGTACGGCATGCCTGGTGCGGGTTGGTACATGACCTCTGCTTTTTTTGGCATTTATGATCAGGCCAAAATTTTCGCATGCGGCAGAGAACTGGTCCATTCCAACCTGCATGTTCAGTTCTGAGCTGCTCATTAGAGTGCAGTCGTCAGCAAATACAAGTTCCCTGATTATGTGGCCAGCCACTTTAGTTTTGGCCTTCATTCTTCTGGGATTGAGTAATTTGCCATCTGTGCGGTACTTTATGGGTATTCCAAGCTACAGTGATCTGAAGGCGTCTGTCATCGTGGCCGCGAACATCATGCTGAACAAAGTCTGGGCGAGTACACATCCTTGTTTTACTCCGTTTGATACTAGAAACGTTTTAGAGATTGCACCGCTGTCCAGTACACGAGCACACCTTCCTTCGTGTAGCAGTTTCACCATTGTTATGAACTTGTTGGGGCAGCCAAACTTAGACATTATCATCCACAGCCCCTCCTTTGTTTACTGTATCAAATGCCTTTGTCAAATCAATAAATATGGTGTACAAGGCCTGATTTTGTTCTCGATACTTCTCTTGTACTTGGAGAGCAACAAAAATCGTGTCCACTGTTCCTCTTCCGGCTCTGAATCCACATTGGCCACGTCATGGACTACAAAAGAAAATGAACGAAGTAAACGTTTTTCTTTTTTTGTGTGTAGAAAACCAGTATCTTACTTTAAAACTTTCACTTCGTTATTATGCGGTTTGTAATTATATTGATAACATACATGAGGATGTTTCCACAAATAATCGCCACATAATGCTGACTGGCGTCTATATTTCAATTATATTATAGAAAAAAGGAAGTTTCACAAATTAGGAAATAATCAAACTAATGAATATTAATGTAAACAATGAATACCGATTAATGACTTTCATGTTCCCATATTTTGTGCGTGTGGTGTGTGTGTGTTTGTGTTTGTTCCGGGGTGTGTGCGTGTGTGTCGGTGTGTTGGTGTGCGCCTGTTTAATTAGATCTTGGTGATAACATGTTGCCTAGAGACGAACACATATTCTAAGTGTGTGCTTACATAGACTTTGGCAAGGAGCCTGCGTTTGTTTAAGGTCAAGGAAAAACTTGACTTTCAGTAAAAAACGTTTTACTAAGGGCAATTACAGAACAGAGACGATAACCCGGCAAGGCAGAACATACTGTTCAAGACATCGCATCAGGGAGGCATAATATATTGACCAAGACCCCTATCTCTCTTCCACGTAGCGTTCTCTGGAAACAGGCTGTTTTCAAGGCTGTCTTGATGACAAGATGGGGATCGACGTGATCCCCGTAGTAGTGAACATCACGCAGATGATGCCAAGAATAGCACATCTTCAAGGAGGACCACGGTCTACCTTCATCAGAGCACTCGGGATGTGAGAAAAGCTGCTACAGCCTGCCATTTAATGTCATTTTTAAGGCGCAAATAGAAGAGAAATAGAAGAGCAAACTTTCTCTTTGTTGTAATTAAACAACACTAAAGAGAGTATAGCTTCCTTCTTGGCCGAAACATATGATGAAAGTTTGCAACAAACGTGTGTCATAATACTGACAAACTGATTTTCATTGTTGGAAATGCCATCCTGCTGAGATGAAAATATCTCCACACCAAATTATAGTGCTGAAAATCAATCCGTTCAATTTCCAGACTTTCCATTTGCAGAAACTTAAACTAATGAGGTCAAAGAATGTCTTCTTTTGCTGTTTCAGGGCGAAACTTATATTTAAACACTGGACAGTGACTTTGCAGATTGTCAAATATAGGAGAAAATCATGCATTTTCATGTGTATTTGTTGATTGAGATGAAAACGCTTACAATACAATTTTTTATAACGAAAAGGGACTGTAGAGCCATGTCTGGCACTGTTGTTGAGAAGGAATTGGCTTCAATTGACAAGGGCTCAGTTTATCTGAGAATTGGTGACAAGTTCCTTTTCTCGATATGGTTCCCATAACTTAAACAAGAGTCACGTATCCATGTATAGCTAGACAAACCGGAGCGTACTACAACATGTAATTGCACACTGCACCCTTGCAATGAGAACAGGCGCTTTAACCACTGAACTATCCAGACAAATGTTGGTCATGTTTGAAAACCAATCTCAAAAGAGCAACATTATTTGAAACTGAATCCTAATGTTCACACATTGTTTTGCAGTCTACCTTTCACCACAACTTGGCAGCAGTCATCGAATGATAGCTGCCTATTTGTGTAAGCAAACCAGACCTGTTAAAGTTAGTATTATACCTCTTGGCAGCCCTGGAAACATCCTGCGTCCTTGCAGCCTGACTAGGAGAATAGAGATCGAATCAGGAAAGTAAACAGTCTCAAAAGTATGCCTTGCCGCTTGCGAAACCGGATGTGTGTTGCCGACAATGACAGATATCGAAACCGGATGTGTGTTGCCGACAATGACAGATATCGCAGCCTATTTGTAAAACACAACACAACGTAATCAGAACATCTCTTTCATGATAAATAATGAAGAGGAAAACAGAAGCACCTGTTCCTTTCTTTCCTAGCGTACTCCAGCACTGTCCTCAATTCTTACATGCATTTACCGATTGTAATTGACGTGTGTGTACGTGCTTGTGTGCGTCGAGTGCTACCAATAATGTGTTTGGTGACAATCTCGTGCCACGAGTAGCTGCTACTGCAGATCACAGTTATATGATCAAAGAATGTGTAAAATGTCGAGAAGTTTAGTTAGAATTATCTGAAACCAACAGAATATTGATTATAAACACTCAGACTGAAAGTCAGAATCTATCCACACTATGAACATTCAGACATAAAGCCAGAATCTATCCACAAAATGAACACTCAGACCGAAAACCAGAATATATCCACACTTTAAACACTTAGATTGAAAGCCAGATTATATCAACATTATAAACTTAAAATGCTCAGTAGTAACGAGAAGACCAAGTTACCAAATCTCACGAAACTCACCTGTCCTCCTCTTCTGATGGTACATATTCATCAAAAGGTATACTGTACATAGCATTAACCCAACAATAATGGTTGATGTATCTCCTATGATATTTTTCGCTGAACTCTGCGGGCGACCAGCAGTAGATCGCTGTCCCGACATATTGTCTAGTTCCTGCAGCAACAGCCAAAACAACCAGCAGAGCATACATAACCATGTGGTTTAGTCGGTCTACCGTGTCGTCATCTCGAGGTCCTCTATCGAAAACTATTGCGGTCATAGCTGACAGAATGCTCCCAAATCTGAAATAGTACAGACTGTTAGTTTTTAAATGTGGCCAATTGCAGCAGAGAAGTACATGAATATTACGTGGTTTTTCTGCAATATTAACTCCACTCAAATGTTCTTTGTTAGAGCCTTGTTAATGACTTGTAATGCGATCAGTGACAATCACATATAGAAGACATCATTAAGAACAGCAGCAAACTCACCCCACTTCACTCGATCAGAAAACATTCTCCGTACGGTACCAAAGATCTGATTAAAGCTCCTATATTAAGCCCAGTTTACGATCTTTTGATACTACTAACTTACTTTACTTTATCCTTCCAGTCATGCCGTGAAGCGTAGTAAGAAGCTAAAGATATCGTACTTGGACTAGATGTGTTGCCGTAATTGGTGTGAGCCCACGCTTGTATAAGATGTCTTAAATGTTGTCTTTCCATTAGCCTCGTGGTCTTCCCTTAGTTCTCAACCCCGATCTTCTACTGCTGTGTTTTTAATGGCAGCCGATATGGCCTTATTCTTATGAGATGACCAAACCACTTTACTTTCTGTGTATGTACGGATTCTTGGGAGTATGTTGTTCCTAATTTTTTCTAAGGTCGTCTTTCCGATTCTGTTACTTTATGTGGTATTGATCACTTTTCTCAGGCTTAATAATTTTAAAAAAAATATCCCAACAGTTATCAGCCTCCGACCACGTGGGTCTCTTGGTGACCGTGACAACCAATACCTGACCAAAATAGAGTACGTCCAAACAACGTAAAATTAATTTTGAGCTCTCGGGTCAGATCAGTTCAAGTCAGGTAATCCCGTACCTAGTGAGGTCGTTGGGGCACACATGAAGACATCCTCATAACCCCACGCCATCCTTCTCTGCCAGCTAGAGATTGGTTCATTCTTTAATGTTTTCCCACCTCTTTTTGGGACGGCCTCTTCGGTCTGCCGTGCATCTTTCCGTGTAGGAGCATATTTGCAAGACCATTTGATCTCGATATGTGACCGTACCAAGCGAGTTTCTTTCTTTTAACAGTTGCCAAGAGGTCTTCAAAAGGCCCTATTGATGTTGTAATTATTTCTCGTGTTTCCTCATTTGTAACTCGATCTTTGTACGTGACGCTTAGAAGTCTTCGAAAACATCTCCTCCAAGGCATGTATCCTTAGCTGAAGGTCAGCTGTAACTGTCCATGTCTCACAAGCATAGAAGAATATTGACTAGACCAATGTACACATTAACCTGATTTGCATGCATAGTGCTAACCGTTTATCTTGCCAGATTTTGTTAAGTCGTGCAAGCGCCGCTATTGTCTGTGCTATTCTGGCCAACACCTCACATTTTGATCCTTCATTACTGTCAATTGAACCGTTTAAAACGGTCGACCACTTCGAGTTCCTTGCCATTATCTTTTATCCTACCGCTGAAGCCCTCGGCGTTGTTGGTCATTATTTTTTCTTTCCATCGTTTATCTCCATATCATAGCCAAGAGCGGTTTCATCGAGCCTTCTGACCCATTCCAGGAGTTAGGCTTCTGTGTCCGCAAACCCGTCGATGCCATCTGCAAAACTAAGGTTGATAATCGTTCGGCCCCTATCTTGACAGTACCAACGTGACCTCCAAGTGCCTCACTCATAATTCCTTCGAGGAATATATTGACAAGAGTTGGGGAGAGTGTACAACCCTGCCTCACACTAACTGATGTGCGAAACCAGTCCCCGCGCATCCCATTCAAAAGAACTGCACTGGGCGCCTTGTCATACATGAGTTCACGTAACTCTATAATATTTACGTTTATTGTACACATTCTCATGGTTGCCCATTGCACTTCATTTTATACCCTATCAAACACCTTCTTGAAATAAACAAACACATGATACAGTTATTTTGCTGCTGTTCTAGATATTTCTCGCTTAGCAGCCTTAAATTAAATCTCTGTTCTGTAGTGCTTCTCCCATGTATGAACCCCTCTTGCTCCCCAGCAATTATGTTGGCTTGGGTTTGAATCGGTTTGAGCATTTCGGGCATACAATAATTATAAATTAAGTTAATTGGGACATATGAATGATTCACTAATTAAATATACAATTTTACTCTATAGTAGTTTTCGTTTTGTCGTTTGATCTTCTTTTAAAAATAAGCAAGATAAAATTTGTCTGATAAACTTTCTACTCAAACAGATTAACTTGCCATTTAAAACCAGTAAATGTTAAACTTAACATCACATCCACCAGCCAGACACAACATATTTGAATTCAGACTCTTGTCGTCCCCGAACTTGATATATTTTCTTCTCTGACTCTCGTCACTCACGGATTTGTCAAGTTTTATCCACTGACACTTGAAATTTTCGAACAGACACTTAACACCCACTAACTAAAAGCTTTATATGCATTAAGGAAAAACTCAAGATCGTGGAATTTATTTAACGCTTTCTGTCCTCTACCTTTACACATTTACACAATCCTCTAACACTGAACACACACCTCTTACATCCACTGACAAATCTTTAACCAAAGCCCCTCGCTCTTCTCAGTTCATAGCTCACTGACATCTCCCCAGCATACACATTCGCTCTATTTATTATTACTTATGTTCTACTTTAAATGCCTAAATATCGACTAACAAAAATACACGATCAAGTATCATTACATTTATCATTTTGCCAAGCCCAGCAAAAAAATATAAACGCATAGAACAAATGCGTAAAAGACGCATGTCTCATCAATGTTAGAGCAGTGTGAAAGCTAAGTATTAATTTCACTTGAATAAACAAAAACCTAAGCCTTATTGGGGGTTTGAACCCGCTACTCTAGACTACGAGACCAGCTTCTTAGTACCTGGTACAAAAAAATCCTCACATAATTCTTAGTTTGTACTCTGCTTCTTATACTACGCAAGTTCCAGGGGAATTATTTGTTTACACATTTCAATGATTGACAAAAGGATTAATGACCAGAAGGCTTGTGAATTCCTGAGGTGCCCAACAATCCCCTCCTCATTCCCATTGCATCCAGTCTGAGACTCCATTGTATTCTGTCCTATTACTTGCTCTTATCATCCATCGTTCGTCTTCTTCTTCTTCGTGATCACCTTCTCAATTGTTTTAATTGTGTTTACACGCGAAGACCAATTTTCTAGAGAAAACGGATTCTGCGAAGAAGAATGCATCAACTCCTTCTGAACAGCATTGTGGGAAGGTTAGTCTCAGCGGACCAGATCTCCGTGTGCAATTATCTAAGCATATAGCAGTCGTGCAGGATATAATCGGCTGTCTATGCTGATTGTGTGCACGTACACATCAGTGATGAGGTCAGTTTTCATCTAAGCAACTATTTCAGTTATTATGTCCCGCTCTCGAATGGAGCAGGGTCACATGTTCCGATCGATCAAGTTTGTGATAGTTGTCTCTCGTTTAGTGGACATTCCTTATGTCCTGGTTAAGCCGTTCTTTCCTGGAAAATGATTATCCTTTTTAAAATATTTTTGTAGCTATTCCCGTGCTGCTCCTTCTTTTACTAACTTGTCTGCTCATTGGTATCCGATGAAGTACTATTCTACTTGTTTCCAAAATACTAGCTGAAGCTGCGGCTGTTTATCATGCTTGACAGCTTGTAGAACTGACATTGTATCAGCATGAAATACAACCTGCTGACATTAGCTTGTTGTGTTGTTTATTATTTCTGCAGCAATATTTAGTGTATATTTCAACCTAGTAATTTGAACATAATTCTTCGGTGAACGAACTGTCCAATGATTTCATTTTCTTAATCTAGGTACACGACATAGATTCTTGAGCTTGCATTCTCCAGTGCTCTGGTTGTTGATCCATCAGTGTAATTCTGGATCTATGCTTCTCTTGGGTATAGTTCTTCGATCATGTCGTCTGCTATTATTTCCGTTTGGGGGACGGCGTGGCCTAGTGGTTAAGTGGCACGGTTCACAACCCGAAGGTGCTGGGTTCGATCCCCATCACAGCACCGGCCGTTACCCCGGGGAAGCAAACCCTTAGAAAATGCAGGAGGAAGCAGACCCTTACATAAAATGCATACTGAAGTCGGATGCACTGGGCCTGCAGGCGCAAAATAAAAACTACAGTGCAACGCACACCGCCTTGGGGATTAGAGAAAATAAGGCGAACGCCAAAAAAAAATGAAAAAAATAATTTCCGTTTGGAGAGAATTGCGCGATCCTGTGGTGCAGATGGTGGTACCAAGAAATTAATGTTTTTATGCTGAGATGTTGGTGTTGTTCTCGTGGGATACGAAGTAGTATTGGATTTATCTCCTTAGTTGGTGTATGCTAATTCATCTTTATCTGTTCTGATTGTTAATTTGGACGAATATACAAAGCTGATTCTCTTCAATTTTCCTCTGGCTAGATCTTCAAATCTGGTCTTCATTGGGAGTGATGTCGTGTACGTGTACTTGGTGAAGATGGATTGAAACAAAACATGATGCAGTGGATGACAATGACGTTCTGGGTGTCTCGTACTCCTCTTTGCGACCAGTTCGTTTTCTGGAACTGGCCGTCAGTCGGTTGTACCAAAGGATGGTTTGCCCCAAATCAGTATAGCTCGCACGATCAAAAGTCAAAACATCATCGATCCAATCATCTTAGGTCACGTGACTATAATTAAAACCATTGCATATCACATCACTATTAATGGTGTTAATTCACTACTGCTGTTACACCCTAACGTGACATTGCCTACAAAAGAACAATGGAGGATACTAAATAACGTCCTCTACAACTTACCCTAAAACCATGTCAGCTTAGCTCGATCCAGCAACTTGTTGTTCTTGACTCGACCAACTTATTGCGTTCCCAACCTTCGTAATCGGTCGCTGTCGAAGCTTCAACACTGACTTTCAGTAGATATGTAGGGGTGCTTCATCTGATACTCATCAACCTGACTATAATAACGTATCTTTTTGATGCCATTTTAACTTTGTGTTTGTACCAATTTAAGTTGTACAATGTAACGGACTGGCCTAGTTTATTATGTACTACTGATATTAATATTATTATTGTGCCACGTGTACTGTATTGTTATGTTGTTACTTCGATAACAGAAGCTGTATAGCTAATATCTCGACAAACAATCGTTCTATGGCATTGTGTCGTATCGCTTCTTTCTTATCTCCGAATTGAGTACCACCTCTTCTAATTATCTCAAAGGTCAAACGGCTTTACGTTGTCTTCTTTACAATCTTGTCAAGAGTGCTAATTACAGTGGATTGTCTCACGATTGTTTACACAGAAGACCTCCATTTGCTTATATCTCTTGTTCCTACCGAGTTAGGCGCTTGCTAGTGTCAGATGTCTTTATTTTCTATTTTAACTAATTGTTAACCATTTGTTTGTTTCACCCATTATCTAGTCTGGGAGGTTGTTTGTGGTAGCCATCTGTGTCCGACGGTTTTAACACAAAAGATTTTTGTAAACGCGAGATGCAATGAACCGCGCGTTCTTCTTGTGGGCGTGGACAGTAATAAATACTTCTCTTCCAGGTACACCGTATACCTCGGTACTTAAGAAAATCTCATCAGATGTTTTAAAAATTCGTTGCTGAAAACACAAACCAAATAAATAAATTTTAAAAATGGATACAACCCCCACACAATAGTAATCAATACGGGACGACACATACAAGAATAAATATACAATGTAAATATAAAAAGAGTGGGAGGCTGATCGATTTACATATTTGTCTTCTGAACAAGGACAACGGTTCAAAACCACGGTAAGGTAAATATTTGTTTTCTTTCGGAGGCAAAACAGAAACTAATTTGTACACGGCACGGTACGGAAATACGGCCTAAATTATTCAGCCCTACAAATCATCTGGCGGACTCAAGCAATGGAAATAAACACTGTAAGGATATTTAAAAAAAAAAAAAGACGAATAGTTGGACAAAAATAGAGAGACGAGTCTTTGAGGCGCGAACAATTCTGGCAACTGAGAAAAGGTTATTAAGTTATGTTTGGATTATCTATTATTATCCGTTAGCTAGATGGCATACATAGACACGATGCGATGAGATGACAAGATGAGATGAAACAACGAGACGAAGCGATGAGATGACGAGATGAGATGATATTATTTGTTTGAGGTGATGACATTAGATGATGAGATGAGATGACGAAGGGAGATGACGAGATGAGATGACACGATGGAATGAAATGCGATGACGAGATGAAATGAGATGATGAGATGATATAATATCATTTGAGGTGACGACATGAGAAGAGATGGCGAGATGAGATGACCAGATGAGATGACGAAGGGAGATGATCAGATGAGATGACGCGATGGGATGAGATGCGATAACGAGATGAAATGAGATGAGATGATTAGGTGAGATGATATCATTTGAGATAACGAGATGAGATGACGAGATGAGATGGCGAGATGAGATGACCAGATGAGATGACGAAGGGAGATGGCGAAGAGAGATGACGAAGGGAGATGACTACTTGAGATGACGAGATGTGATGACCAGATGTGATGACGAGATGAGATGACGAAATGAGATGACACGATGGGATCAGATGAGATGACGAGGTAAGATGATGAGATGAGATGACGAGGTGAGATGATGAGATGAGATGAGATGGTGAAATGAGATGGTGAAATGAGATGACGAGATGAGGACGGAATGAAATTACACGGTGGGATGAGATGAGATGACGAGATAAAATGATGAGATTAGATGACGAGATGAGATGGCGACATGAGATGACACGATGGGATCAGATGAGATGACGAGGTAAGATGATGAGATGAGATGACGAGGTGAGATGATGAGATGAGATGAGATGGTGAAATGAGATGGCGAGAGGAGATGACGAGATGAGGACGGAATGAAATTACACGGTGGGATGAGATGAGATGACGAGATAAAATGATGAGATTAGATGACGAGATGAGATGGCGACATGAGATGACACGATGGGATCAGATGAGATGACGAGGTAAGATGATGAGATGAGATGACGAGGTGAGATGATGAGATGAGATGAGATGGTGAAATGAGATGGCGAGAGGAGATGACGAGATGAGGACGGAATGAAATTACACGGTGGGATGAGATGAGATGACGAGATAAAATGATGAGATTAGATGACGAGATGAGATGGCGACATGAGATGACGAGATGACGAGATGAGATAACGAGACGAGATTACATGAGATGATGGGTTTAGATGATGAGATGAGATAATATAATGAGATGATATGACGAGGGGAGATGATAAGAGGAGACGACATGAGATGATGAGACGTGTAACAGGTTTATGTGTCATGGAGCAGAGGGGTTAGAGCCAACAGCTTATTCTCAGGAGCTAAGGTTAGTTAGGACAGGGATATAATATTTCACGCAGACGAGAATAGTTCACACTCTCGTCGTTGCAGTGTTAGCGAGACCGGCGTGTCTTAAAGAACGCTGAGATAAAATTGGTGGAGGTTCATTTTGATGCTTTATCTAGTGTCCAGAATGGGAGAAGAGGACTTAGGTGATATATAATCTAACGTCAAGATGTGACATTTAGAATGCCAGGGTGACAAACAGCCAGGGCAGTCAATAAGGTTCCATGGGACTAGTAGGTGGATTACGATTGACTGCTGACAAGTCAACAGGGAAGAAGTAGAGTACCTCATGATCTCATCATCTGTGTTTAGGCGGAGCTAAAGAGACAATACAAATCTGGAACAAAAGACATAGAAGTCAGAGCTTCACATGGAGTTATACCACTATGCGTCAGGTTCAATTGCACTATTGCCCATTGGTGTGAATAGTGAACATCATGTAATAGCGAAACGAGCCATCTGCTTACTACTTGTGGCAGGTTAAGAAGGCTGAGTGCACGATAGAGGTGGTATAAACACCTGGGATGTAGATCCCGAAGAGAGTGAAAGGAAAAGGTCTTTGTGGGTCTCTCAGGTGCAGTACTTGGGCCAGCTGTACAACAGAGGGGTCAGCATAGCCCGCTGATTGGAAATGAGGTTACCATAAGACTACCCAAGAAACCCACTCACGAGCTTGGAAAGAAGCTTTTGTTACACAGCACGATGCCGACGACCACCAGAGATTAACTTCATCGCCACCTGCCAAAGGGATCCCGTAACTACAAAGTAAATAGTTAGTTAATCAGTGTAGAACGCGATTTGTATAGATTGTCGTAGACATTAGGTTAGACTACTGGGCTGGGTTATAGTACAAATGATTCTATTCAAGCTCATACTAATATCCTATGAGATATACATATTTAGTTATACTTAGTTATTAGTTAGTTTTGATAATGATGTAAACCATAGACTTGTAATAAAAGAATTATCATGATTTATTATTCACATAAGTTTAAGTGATTTCCCATGTTGATGTTCTTATGTCGTTATTGTTGTAAAGTAAGATAGAAGAGAGCTCGGTCACGCGTGTATGTAAATTTATCCGCGTGACTAGGAATTCTAGCTCTATTACAGATGAGATGACGAGATGAGATGAGATGACGCGATGAGATGACGAGATGAGATGATCAGATGAGATGACGAGATGAGATTGGCGAGATGAGATTGGCGAGATGAGATGACATGACGAGATGAGATTGGCGAGTTGAGATGACGAGATGAGATGACGAGATGAGATGACGAGATGACATGACGAGATGAGAATAGCGAGATGAGATGACATGACGAGATGAGATTGGCGAGATGAGATGACGAGATGAGATGACGAGATGAGATGACGAGATGACATGACGAGATGAGAATAGCGAGATGAGATGACGAGATGAGATGAGATTGGCAAGATGAGATGACGAGATGAGATGATGAGATGAGATGGGATTACGAGATGAGATGACGAGATGAAATGATTAGATTAGATAACGAGATGAGATGAGATGATGAGATGAGATGAGATAAAGAGATGAGATGACGAGATGGGATTGGTAAGATGAGATGACGAGATGAGATGACGAGATGAGATGATGAGATGAGATGATGAGATGAGATGTCGAGATAAAATGACCAGATGAGATGACGAGAGGAGATTGGCGAGATGAGATGATGAGATGACATGACGAGATGAGATGACGAGATGAGCTGAGATGAAAAGATGAGATGAGATGACGACATCAGATGATGAGATGAGATGACGAGATGAGATGACGAGATGAGATGATGAGATGAGATGAGATGATGAAATGACGAGATGAGATGACGAGATGAGATGACGAGATGAGATGAGACGACAAGATGAGATGACGAGATGAGATAACAAGATGAGATGACGAGATGAGGTGAGAAGATGACGAGATGAGATTGTGAGATGAGATTACGAGATGAGAATACGAGATGAGATAACGAGATGAGATAATCTGATGAGATGAGATGACGAGATGAGATGACGAGATGAGATGAGATGAGATGACGAGATGAGATGCTGAAATGAGATGACGAGATGAGATGACGAGATGAGATGACGAGATGAGATGACGAGATGAGATGATGAGATAAGATGAAATGATGAAATGATGACGAGATGAAATGACGAGCTGAAATGACGAGATGAGATGACATGACGAGATGAGATGCTGAAATGAGATGACGAGAGGAGATGACGAGATGAGATGACGAGATGAGATGAGATGACGAGATGAGATGCCGAGATGAGAGGACGAGATGAGATTAGGAGATGAGATGACGAGATGAGATGAGATGATGAGATGAGGAGATGAGAGGACGAGATGAGAAGACGAGATGAGATGACGAGATGAGATGAGACGACAAGATGAGATGTCG
The DNA here is from genome assembly GCA_036924085.1 of Ariolimax columbianus. Classification (NCBI taxonomy): domain Eukaryota; kingdom Metazoa; phylum Mollusca; class Gastropoda; order Stylommatophora; family Arionidae; genus Ariolimax; species Ariolimax columbianus. The sequence continues at coordinate 19,544,247 of JAVGWX010000004.1, read as the reverse complement.
AGATGAGATGAGATGACGAGATGAGATGATGAGATGAGATGATATGAGATGACGAGATGATATGAAATTACGAGATGAGATGAGATGAGATGACGAGATGAGATGCCAAAATGAGATGATGAGATGACGAGATGAGATGACGAGATGAGATGACGAGATGAGATGACGAGATGAGATGACATGACGAGATGAGATGATGAAATGAAATGAGATGAGATGACGAGATGAGATGACGAGATGAGATGACGAGATGAGTTGACGAGGTGAGATGAGACGACAAGATGAGATGACGAGATGAGATGAGATGACGAGATGAGAAGACGAGATGAGATGATATGACGAGGTGAGATGACGAGATGAGATGAGATGACGAGATGAGATAACGACATGAGATGACGACATGAGATGACGAGATGCGATGACGAGATGAGAGGACGAGATGAGATGACGAGATGAGATGACGAGATGTGATGACGAGATGAGATGAAATGACGAGATGAGATGACGAGATGAGAAGAGGAGATGAGATGATGAGATAAAATGATGAGATGAGATGACGAGATACCGAGATGAGATGACATAACGAGATGATACGAGATGACGAGATGAGATGACGAAATGAAAGGACGAGATGAGATGATGAGATGAGAAGACGAGATGAGATGACAAGATGAGATGACGAGATGAGATGACGAGATGAGATGATGAGATGAGATGACGAGATGAGATGATATGACGAGATGAGATGATGAGATGAGATGATCAGATGAGATGACGAGATGAGATTGGCGAGATGAGATGACGAGATGAGATGAGATGACGAGATGAGATGAGATAAGATGACGAGATGAGATGACGAGATGAGATTGGTAAGATGAGATGACGAGATGAGATGACGAAATGAGATGATGAGATGAGATGTCGAGATAAAATGACGAGATGAGATGACGAGAGGAGATTGGCGAGATGAGATGATGAGATGACATGACGAGATGAGCTGAGATGACAAGATGAGATGAGATGACGACATAAGATGATGAGATGGGATGACGAGATGAGATGACGAGATGAGATGACGAGATGAGATGAGATGACGACATCAGATGATGAGATGAGATGACGAGATGAGATGACGAGAAGAGATGACGAGATGAGATGATGAGATGAGATGAGATGATGAAATGATGAGATGTGATAACAAGATGAGATGACGAGATAAGATGAGGAGATGAGATAACGAGATGAGATTGTGAGATGAGATAACGAGGTGAGATGACGAGATGAGATGAGATGACGAGATGAGATAACGAGGTGAGATGACGAGATGAGATGAGATGACGAGATGAGATGCTGAAATAAGATGACGAGATGAGATGATGAAATGAGGAGATGAGAGGACGAGATGAGAAGACGAGATGAGATGACGAGATGAGATGAGACGACAAGATGAGATGTCGAGATGAGATGAGATGAAGAGATGAGATGATGAGATGAGATGATATGAGATGACGAGATGATATGAAATTACGAGATGAGATGAGATGAGATGACGAGATGAGATGCCAAAATGAGATGATGAGATGACGAGATGAGATGACGAGATGAGATGACGAGATGAGATGACGAGATGACATGACGAGATGAGAGCATGAAATGAGATGAGATGACGAGATGAGATGACGAGATGACATGACGAGATGAAATGATGAAATGAAATGAGATGAGATGACGAGATGAGATGAGACGACAAGATGAGATGACGAGATGAGATGATACGACGAGGTTAGATGACGAGATGAGATGACGAGATAAGATGACGAGACGAGATGAGATGACGAGATGCGATGACGAGATGAGAGGACGAGATGAGATGACGAGATGAGATGACGAGATGAGATGACGAGATGTGATGACGAGATGAGATGAAATGACGAGATGAGAAGAGGAGATGAGATGATGAGATGAGATGATGAGATGAGATGACGAGATGACGAAATGAGATGACATGACGAGATGATACGAGATGACGAGATGAGATGACGAGATGAGAGGACGAGATGAGATGATGAGATGAGAAGACGAGATGAGGTGACAAGATGAGATGACGAGATGAGATGACGAGATGAGAGGACGAGATGAGATGAGATGATGAGATTTGATGATGAGATGAGATGACGAGATGAGATGACGAGATGATACGAGATGACGAGATGAGATGACGAGATGAGATGACGAGATGAGATGATATGACGAGATGAGATGATGAGATGAGATGACGAGATGAGATGATGAGATGCGATGATGAGATGAGAGGACGAGATGAGATGACGAGATGAGATGAGGAGATGAGATGATGAGATGAGAAGATATGACGAGGTGAGATGACGGCATTAGATGACGAGATAAGATGATGATATGAGAAGATGAGATGAGATGACGAGATGAGATGACGAGATGAGATGAGATGACGAGATGAGAAAACTAGATGAGATGACGAGATGAGATGATGAGATGCGATGATGAGATGAGAGGACGAGATGAGATGACGAGATGAGATGACGAGATGAGATGAGATGACGAGATGAGATGAGATGACGAGATGATTTAAAATGACGAGATGAGATGACGACATGAGATTATGAGATAAGATGACGAGATGAGATGACGAGATGAGATGAAGAGATGAGATGATGAGATGAGATGTCGAGATGAAATGATGAAATGAGATGACGAGATGAGATGACGAGATGAGATGAGACGACAAGATGAGATGACGAGATGAGATGACAAGATGAGATGACGAGATGAGATGAGATGACGAGATGAGATGAGGAGATGAGATGGAGAGATGAGATGACGAGATGAGAAGACGAGATGAGATGACGAGATAAGATATGACGACAAGATGAGATGACGAGATGAGATGAGATGACGAGATGAGATGATGAGATGAGATGATGAGATGAGATGACGAGATGAGATGAGATGACGAGATGATTTGAGATGACGATATGAGATGACGACATCAGATGATGAGATGAGATGACGAGATGAGATGACAAGATGAGATGACGAGATGACGAAATGAGATGACATGACGAGATGATACGAGATGACGAGATGAGATGACGAGATGAGAGGACGAGATGAGATGATGAGATGAGACGACGAGATGAGACGACAAGATGAGATGACGAGATGAGATGACGAGATGAGAGGACGAGATGAGATGAGATGATGAGATTTGATGATGAGATGAGATGACGAGATGAGATGACGAGATGATACGAGATGACGAGATGAGATGACGAGATGAGATGACGAGATGAGATGATATGACGAGATGAGATGATGAGATGAGATGACGAGATGAGATGATGAGATGCGATGATGAGATGAGAGGACGAGCTGAGATGACGAGATGAGATGAGGAGATAAGATGATGAGATGAGAAGATATGACGAGGTGAGATGACGGGATGAGATGACGAGATAAGATGATGATATGAGAAGATGAGATGAGATGACGAGATGAGATGACGAGATGAGATGAGATGACGAGATGAGATGATGAGATGAGATGAGATGATGACATGATGAGATGACGAGATGAGATGAGATGACAAGATGAGATGACGAGATGAGATGACGAGATGAAATGACGAGATGAGATCGAGAGATGAGATGACGAGATGAGAAGACGAGATGAGATGACGAGATGAGATGATCAGATGAGAAGACGAGATGAGATGATGAGATGAGATGAGATGATGACATGATGAGATGACGAGATGAGATGAGATGACGAGATGAGATGACGAGACGAGATGAAGTGATGAGATGAGGAGATGAGAGGACGAGATGAGAAGACGAGATAAGATGACGAGATGAGATGAGACGACAAGATGAGATGACGAGATGAGATGAGATGACAAGATGAGATGACGAGATGAGATGACGAGATGATATGACGAGATGAGATGGAGAGATGAGATGACGAGATGAGATGACGAGATGAGATGACGAGATGAGATGATCAGATGAGATGAGTTGACGAGATGAGATGACGAGATGAGATGATGAGATGAGATGACGAGATGACATGACGAAATGAGATGACGAGATGAGATGACGAGATGAGAAGACGAGATGAGATGACGAGATGAGATGACGAGATAAGATGAGATGACGAGATGAGATGACGAGATGAGATGAGATGATGAGATGAGGAGATTAGAGGACGAGATGAGAAGACGAGATGAGATGACGAGATGAGATGAGACGACAAGATGAGATGAAGAGATGAGATGAGATGACGAGATGAGATGATGAGATGATATGATAAGATAAGATGATGAGATGAGATGACGAGATGAGATTGACGAGATGAGATGACAAGATGATATGAAAAGATGTGATTATAAGATGAGTAGACGAGATGAGATGATATGACGAGATGAAATGATGAGATGAGATGACGAGATGAGATCATGAGATGAGACGATGGGATGAGATGACGAGATGAGATGATATGACGAGATGCGATGACGAGATGAGATGTCGAGATGAAATGACGAGATGATATGACGAGATGAGATGACGAGATGAGATCATGAGATGAGACGATGGGATGAGATGACGAGATGAGATGATATGACGAGATGCGATGACGAGATGAGATGTCGAGATGAAATGACGAGATGATATGACGAGATGAGATGACGAGATGAGATCATGAGATGAGACGATGGGATGAGATGACGAGATGAGATGATATGACGAGATGCGATGACGAGATGAGATGTCGAGATGAAATGACGAGATGATATGACGAGATGAGATGACGAGATGAGAAGATGAGATGAGATGACGAGATGAGATGACGAGATGAGATGACGAGATGAGATGTTGAGATGAGATGTCGAGATAAACTGATGAGATGAGTTGACGAGATGAGATGAGATGATGAGATGAGAAGACGAGATGAGATGATATGACGAGGTGAGATGACGAGATGAGATGACGAGATGAGATAACGACATGAGATGACGACATGAGATGACGAGATGCGATGACGAGATGAGAGGACGAGATGAGATGACGAGATGAGATGACGAGATGAGATGACGAGATGTGATGACGAGATGAGATGAAATGACGAGATGAAATGACGAGATGAGATGACGAGATGAGAAGAGGAGAAGAGATGATGAGATAAAATGATGAGATGAGATGACGAGATAACGAGATGAGATGACATAACGAGATGATACGAGATGACGAGATGAGATGACGAAATGAAAGGACGAGATGAGATGATGAGATGAGAAGACGAGATGAGATGACAAGATGAGATGACGAGATGAGATGACGAGATGATACGAGATGACGAGATGAGATGACGAGATGAGATGATGAGATGAGATGACGAGATGAGATGATATGACGAGATGAGATGATGAGATGAGATGATCAGATGAGATGACGAGATGAGATTGGCGAGATGAGATGACGAGATGAGATGAGATGACGAGATGAGATGATGAGATGAGATAAGATGACGAGATGAGATGACGAGATGAGATTGGTAAGATGAGATGACGAGATGAGATGACGAAATGAGATGATGAGATGAGATGTCGAGATAAAATGACGAGATGAGATGACGAGAGGAGATTGGCGAGATGAGATGATGAGATGACATGACGAGATGAGATGACGAGATGAGCTGAGATGACAAGATGAGATGAGATGACGACATAAGATGATGAGTTGAGATGACGAGATGAGATGACGAGATGAGATGACGAGATGAGATGAGATGACGACATCAGATGATGAGATGAGATGACGAGATGAGATGACGAGAAGAGATGACGAGATGAGATGATGAGATGAGATGAGATGATGAAATGATGAGATGATATGACGAGATGAGATGATGAGATGAGATCATGAGATGAGACGATGGGATGAGATGACGAGATGAGATGATATGACGAGATGCGATGACGAGATGAGATGTCGAGATGAAATGACGAGATGATATGACGAGATGAGATGACGAGATGAGATCATGAGATGAGACGATGGGATGAGATGACGAGATGAGATGATATGACGAGATGCGATGACGAGATGAGATGTCGAGATGAAATGACGAGATGATATGACGAGATGAGATGATGAGATGAGAAGATGAGATGAGATGACGAGATGAGATGACGAGATGAGATGACGAGATGAGATGTTGAGATGAGATGTCGAGATAAACTGATGAGATGAGTTGACGAGATGAGATGAGATGATGAGATGAGAAGACGAGATGAGATGATATGACGAGGTGAGATGACGAGATGAGATGACGAGATAAGATAATGAGATGAGAAGACGAGATGAGATGACGAGATGACATGACAAGATGAGATGTTGAGATGAGATGTCGAGATAAACTGATGAGATGAGATGACAAGATGAGATGACGAGATGAGTTGACGAGATGAAACGACAAGATGAGATGACGAGATGAGATGAGATGACGAGATGAGAAGACGAGAGGAGATGATATGACGAGGTGAGATGACGAGATGAGATGACGAGATAAGATGATGAGATGAGATAACGACATGAGATGACGAGATGAGATGACGAGATGCGATGACGAGATGAGAGGACGTGATGAGATGACGAGATGAGAGGACAAAATGAGATGACGTAATGAGATGACTAGATGAGATGAGATGAGGAGATGAGATGATGAGATGAGATGATGAGATGAGATGATGAGATGAGATGACTAGATGAGATTAGATGACAAGATGATACGAGATGACGAGATGAGATGACGAAATGAGAGGACAAGATGAGATGATGAGATGAGAAGACGAGATGAGATGACAAGATGAGATGACGAGATGAGATGACGAGATGAGATGACGAGATGATATGAGACGACGAGATGAGATGACGAGATGAGATGATGAGATGATGAGATGAGATGATGAGATGAGATGACGAGATGAGATGATATGACGAGATGCGATGACGAGATGAGATGTCGAGATGAAATGACGAGATGATATGACGAGATGAGATGACGAGATGAGATCATGAGATGAGACGATGGGATGAGATGACGAGATGAGATGATATGACGAGATGCGATGACGAGATGAGATGTCGAGATGAAATGACGAGATGATATGACGAGATGAGATGACGAGATGAGAAGATGAGATGAGATGACGAGATGAGATGACGAGATGAGATGACGAGATGAGATGTTGAGATGAGATGTCGAGATAAACTGATGACTAGATGAGATTAGATGACAAGATGATACGAGATGACGAGATGAGATGACGAAATGAGAGGACAAGATGAGATGATGAGATGAGAAGACGAGATGAGATGACAAGATGAGATGACGAGATGAGATGACGAGATGATATGAGACGACGAGATGAGATGACGAGATGAGATGATGAGATGATGAGATGAGATGATGAGATGAGATGACGAGATGAGATGATATGACGAGATGCGATGACGAGATGAGATGTCGAGATGAAATGACGAGATGATATGACGAGATGAGATGACGAGATGAGATCATGAGATGAGACGATGGGATGAGATGACGAGATGAGATGATATGACGAGATGCGATGACGAGATGAGATGTCGAGATGAGATGACGAGATGATATGAGACGACGAGATTAGATGACGAGATGAGATGATGAGATGATGAGATGAGATGATGAGATGAGATGACGAGATGAGATGACGAGATGATACGAGATGACAAGATGAGATGACGAGATGAGATGATATGACGAGATGAGATGATGAGATGAGATGACGAGATGAGATGACGAGATGAGAAGAGATGATGAGATGAGGAGATGAGAGGACGAGATGAGAAGACGAGATGAGATGACGAGATGAGATGAGACGAGAAGATGAGATGAAGAGATGAGATGAGATGACGAGATGAGATGATGAGATGATATGATAAGATAAGATGATGAGATGAGATGACGAGATGATATGAGTTGACGAGATGAGATGACGAGATGAGATGACGAGATGAGATGAGATGACGAGATGAGATTGACGAGATGAGATGACAAGATGATATGAAAAGATGGGATTATAAGATGAGTAGACGAGATGAGATGATATGACGAGATGAAATGATGAGATGAGATGATACGATGACGAGATGAGATGACGAGATGAGATGACGAGATGAGATGATCAGATGAGATGAGTTGACGAGATGAGATGACGAGATGAGATGATGAGATGAGATGACGAGATGACATGACGAAATGAGATGATGAGATGAGATGACGAGATGAGAAGACGAGATGAGATGACGAGATGAGATGACGAGATAAGATGAGATGACGAGATGAGATGACGAGATGAGATGAGATGATGAGATGAGGAGATTAGAGGACGAGATGAGAAGACGAGATGAGATGACGAGATGAGATGAGACGACAAGATGAGATGAAGAGATGAGATGAGATGACGAGATGAGATGATGAGATGATATGATAAGATAAGATGATGAGATGAGATGACGAGATGATATGAGTTGACGAGATGAGATGACGAGATGAGATGACGAGATGAGATGACAAGATGATATGAAAAGATGTGATTATAAGATGAGTAGACGAGATGAGATGATATGACGAGATGAAATGATGAGATGAGATGACGAGATGAGATCATGAGATGAGACGATGGGATGAGATGACGAGATGAGATGATATGACGAGATGCGATGACGAGATGAGATGTCGAGATGAAATGACGAGATGATATGACGAGATGAGATGACGAGATGAGATCATGAGATGAGACGATGGGATGAGATGACGAGATGAGATGATATGACGAGATGCGATGACGAGATGAGATGTCGAGATGAAATGACGAGATGATATGACGAGATGAGATGACGAGATGAGATCATGAGATGAGACGATGGGATGAGATGACGAGATGAGATGATATGACGAGATGCGATGACGAGATGAGATGTCGAGATGAAATGACGAGATGATATGACGAGATGAGATGACGAGATGAGAAGATGAGATGAGATGACGAGATGAGATGACGAGATGAGATGACGAGATGAGATGTTGAGATGAGATGTCGAGATAAACTGATGAGATGAGTTGACGAGATGAGATGAGATGATGAGATGAGAAGACGAGATGAGATGATATGACGAGAAGATGACGAGATGAGATGACGAGATAAGATAATGAGATGAGAAGACGAGATGAGATGACGAGATGACATGACGAGATGAGATGTTGAGATGAGATGTCGAGATAAACTGATGAGATGAGATGACAAGATGAGATGACGAGATGAGTTGACGAGATGAAACGACAAGATGAGATGACGAGATGAGATGAGATGACGAGATGAGAAGACGAGAGGAGATGATATGACGAGGTGAGATGACGAGATGAGATGACGAGATAAGATGATGAGATGAGATAACGACATGAGATGACGAGATGAGATGACGAGATGCGATGACGAGATGAGAGGACGTGATGAGATGACGAGATGAGAGAACAAAATGAGATGACGTAATGAGATGACTAGATGAGATGAGATGAGGAGATGAGATGATGAGATGAGATGATGAGATGAGATGATGAGATGAGATGACTAGATGAGATTAGATGACAAGATGATACGAGATGACGAGATGAGATGACGAGATGAGAGGACAAGATGAGATGATGAGATGAGAAGACGAGATGAGATGACAAGATGAGATGACGAGATGAGATGACGAGATGAGATGACGAGATGATATGAGACGACGAGATGAGATGACGAGATGAGATGATGAGATGATGAGATGAGATGATGAGATGAGATGACGAGATGAGATGACGAGATGATACGAGATGACAAGATGAGATGACGAGATGAGATGATATGACGAGATGAGATGATGAGATGAGATGACGAGATGAGATGACGAGATGAGATGAGATGATGAGATGAGGAGATGAGAGGACGAGATGAGAAGACGAGATGAGATGACGAGATGAGATGAGACGAGAAGATGAGATGAAGAGATGAGATGACGAGATGAGATGATGAGATGATATGATAAGATAAGATGATGAGATGAGATGACGAGATGATATGAGTTGACGAGATGAGATGACGAGATGAGATGACGAGATGAGATGAGATGACGAGATGAGATTGACGAGATGAGATGACAAGATGATATGAAAAGATGGGATTATAAGATGAGTAGACGAGATGAGATGATATAACGAGGTGAGATGACGAGATGAGATGACGAGATAAGATGACGAGATGAGATGATGAGATGAGATGCGATGATGAGATGAGAGGACGAGATGAGATGAGGAGATGAGATGACGAGATGAGATGACGAGATGAGAGGACGAGATGAGATGAGACGACAAGATGAGATGACGAGATGAGATGAGATGACGAGATGAGATGATGAGATGAGATGAGATGATGAGATGAGGAGATTAGAGGACGAGATGAGAAGACGAGATGAGATGACGAGATGAGATGACGAGATAAGATGAGATGACGAGATGAGATGACGAGATGAGATGAGATGATGAGATGAGGAGATTAGAGGACGAGATGAGAAGACGAGATGAGATGACGAGATGAGATGAGACGACAAGATGAGATGAAGAGATGAGATGAGATGACGAGATGAGATGATGAGATGATATGATAAGATAAGATGATGAGATGAGATGACGAGATGAGATTGACGAGATGAGATGACAAGATGATATGAAAAGATGTGATTATAAGATGAGTAGACGAGATGAGATGATATGACGAGATGAAATGATGAGATGAGATGACGAGATGAGATCATGAGATGAGACGATGGGATGAGATGACGAGATGAGATGATATGACGAGATGCGATGACGAGATGAGATGTCGAGATGAAATGACGAGATGATATGACGAGATGAGATGACGAGATGAGATCATGAGATGAGACGATGGGATGAGATGACGAGATGAGATGATATGACGAGATGCGATGACGAGATGAGATGTCGAGATGAAATGACGAGATGATATGACGAGATGAGATGACGAGATGAGATCATGAGATGAGACGATGGGATGAGATGACGAGATGAGATGATATGACGAGATGCGATGACGAGATGAGATGTCGAGATGAAATGACGAGATGATATGACGAGATGAGATGACGAGATGAGAAGATGAGATGAGATGACGAGATGAGATGACGAGATGAGATGACGAGATGAGATGTTGAGATGAGATGTCGAGATAAACTGATGAGATGAGTTGACGAGATGAGATGAGATGATGAGATGAGAAGACGAGATGAGATGATATGACGAGGTGAGATGACGAGATGAGATGACGAGATGAGATAACGACATGAGATGACGACATGAGATGACGAGATGCGATGACGAGATGAGAGGACGAGATGAGATGACGAGATGAGATGACGAGATGAGATGACGAGATGTGATGACGAGATGAGATGAAATGACGAGATGAAATGACGAGATGAGATGACGAGATGAGAAGAGGAGAAGAGATGATGAGATAAAATGATGAGATGAGATGACGAGATAACGAGATGAGATGACATAACGAGATGATACGAGATGACGAGATGAGATGACGAAATGAAAGGACGAGATGAGATGATGAGATGAGAAGACGAGATGAGATGACAAGATGAGATGACGAGATGAGATGACGAGATGATACGAGATGACGAGATGAGATGACGAGATGAGATGATGAGATGAGATGACGAGATGAGATGATATGACGAGATGAGATGATGAGATGAGATGATCAGATGAGATGACGAGATGAGATTGGCGAGATGAGATGACGAGATGAGATGAGATGACGAGATGAGATGATGAGATGAGATAAGATGACGAGATGAGATGACGAGATGAGATTGGTAAGATGAGATGACGAGATGAGATGACGAAATGAGATGATGAGATGAGATGTCGAGATAAAATGACGAGATGAGATGACGAGAGGAGATTGGCGAGATGAGATGATGAGATGACATGACGAGATGAGATGACGAGATGAGCTGAGATGACAAGATGAGATGAGATGACGACATAAGATGATGAGATGAGATGACGAGATGAGATGACGAGATGAGATGACGAGATGAGATGAGATGACGACATCAGATGATGAGATGAGATGACGAGATGAGATGACGAGAAGAGATGACGAGATGAGATGATGAGATGAGATGAGATGATGAAATGATGAGATGATATGACGAGATGAGATGATGAGATGAGATCATGAGATGAGACGATGGGATGAGATGACGAGATGAGATGATATGACGAGATGCGATGACGAGATGAGATGTCGAGATGAAATGACGAGATGATATGACGAGATGAGATGACGAGATGAGATCATGAGATGAGACGATGGGATGAGATGACGAGATGAGATGATATGACGAGATGCGATGACGAGATGAGATGTCGAGATGAAATGACGAGATGATATGACGAGATGAGATGATGAGATGAGAAGATGAGATGAGATGACGAGATGAGATGACGAGATGAGATGACGAGATGAGATGTTGAGATGAGATGTCGAGATAAACTGATGAGATGAGTTGACGAGATGAGATGAGATGATGAGATGAGAAGACGAGATGAGATGATATGACGAGGTGAGATGACGAGATGAGATGACGAGATAAGATAATGAGATGAGAAGACGAGATGAGATGACGAGATGACATGACAAGATGAGATGTTGAGATGAGATGTCGAGATAAACTGATGAGATGAGATGACAAGATGAGATGACGAGATGAGTTGACGAGATGAAACGACAAGATGAGATGACGAGATGAGATGAGATGACGAGATGAGAAGACGAGAGGAGATGATATGACGAGGTGAGATGACGAGATGAGATAACGAGATAAGATGATGAGATGAGATAACGACATGAGATGACGAGATGAGATGACGAGATGCGATGACGAGATGAGAGGACGTGATGAGATGACGAGATGAGAGGACAAAATGAGATGACGTAATGAGATGACTAGATGAGATGAGATGAGGAGATGAGATGATGAGATGAGATGATGAGATGAGATGATGAGATGAGATGACTAGATGAGATTAGATGACAAGATGATACGAGATGACGAGATGAGATGACGAAATGAGAGGACAAGATGAGATGATGAGATGAGAAGACGAGATGAGATGACAAGATGAGATGACGAGATGAGATGACGAGATGAGATGACGAGATGATATGAGACGACGAGATGAGATGACGAGATGAGATGATGAGATGATGAGATGAGATGATGAGATGAGATGACGAGATGAGATGATATGACGAGATGCGATGACGAGATGAGATGTCGAGATGAAATGACGAGATGATATGACGAGATGAGATGACGAGATGAGATCATGAGATGAGACGATGGGATGAGATGACGAGATGAGATGATATGACGAGATGCGATGACGAGATGAGATGTCGAGATGAAATGACGAGATGATATGACGAGATGAGATGACGAGATGAGAAGATGAGATGAGATGACGAGATGAGATGACGAGATGAGATGACGAGATGAGATGTTGAGATGAGATGTCGAGATAAACTGATGACTAGATGAGATTAGATGACAAGATGATACGAGATGACGAGATGAGATGACGAAATGAGAGGACAAGATGAGATGATGAGATGAGAAGACGAGATGAGATGACAAGATGAGATGACGAGATGAGATGACGAGATGAGATGACGAGATGATATGAGACGACGAGATGACGAGATGAGATGATGAGATGATGAGATGAGATGATGAGATGAGATGACGAGATGAGATGATATGACGAGATGCGATGACGAGATGAGATGTCGAGATGAAATGACGAGATGATATGACGAGATGAGATGACGAGATGAGATCATGAGATGAGACGATGGGATGAGATGACGAGATGAGATGATATGACGAGATGCGATGACGAGATGAGATGTCGAGATGAGATGACGAGATGATATGAGACGACGAGATTAGATGACGAGATGAGATGATGAGATGATGAGATGAGATGATGAGATGAGATGACGAGATGAGATGACGAGATGATACGAGATGACAAGATGAGATGACGAGATGAGATGATATGACGAGATGAGATGATGAGATGAGATGACGAGATGAGATGACGAGATGAGAAGAGATGATGAGATGAGGAGATGAGAGGACGAGATGAGAAGACGAGATGAGATGACGAGATGAGATGAGACGAGAAGATGAGATGAAGAGATGAGATGAGATGACGAGATGAGATGATGAGATGATATGATAAGATAAGATGATGAGATGAGATGACGAGATGATATGAGTTGACGAGATGAGATGACGAGATGAGATGACGAGATGAGATGAGATGACGAGATGAGATTGACGAGATGAGATGACAAGATGATATGAAAAGATGGGATTATAAGATGAGTAGACGAGATGAGATGATATGACGAGATGAAATGATGAGATGAGATGATACGATGACGAGATGAGATGACGAGATGAGATGACGAGATGAGATGATCAGATGAGATGAGTTGACGAGATGAGATGACGAGATGAGATGATGAGATGAGATGACGAGATGACATGACGAAATGAGATGATGAGATGAGATGACGAGATGAGAAGACGAGATGAGATGACGAGATGAGATGACGAGATAAGATGAGATGACGAGATGAGATGACGAGATGAGATGAGATGATGAGATGAGGAGATTAGAGGACGAGATGAGAAGACGAGATGAGATGACGAGATGAGATGAGACGACAAGATGAGATGAAGAGATGAGATGAGATGACGAGATGAGATGATGAGATGATATGATAAGATAAGATGATGAGATGAGATGACGAGATGATATGAGTTGACGAGATGAGATGACGAGATGAGATGACGAGATGAGATGACAAGATGATATGAAAAGATGTGATTATAAGATGAGTAGACGAGATGAGATGATATGACGAGATGAAATGATGAGATGAGATGACGAGATGAGATCATGAGATGAGACGATGGGATGAGATGACGAGATGAGATGATATGACGAGATGCGATGACGAGATGAGATGTCGAGATGAAATGACGAGATGATATGACGAGATGAGATGACGAGATGAGATCATGAGATGAGACGATGGGATGAGATGACGAGATGAGATGATATGACGAGATGCGATGACGAGATGAGATGTCGAGATGAAATGACGAGATGATATGACGAGATGAGATGACGAGATGAGATCATGAGATGAGACGATGGGATGAGATGACGAGATGAGATGATATGACGAGATGCGATGACGAGATGAGATGTCGAGATGAAATGACGAGATGATATGACGAGATGAGATGACGAGATGAGAAGATGAGATGAGATGACGAGATGAGATGACGAGATGAGATGACGAGATGAGATGTTGAGATGAGATGTCGAGATAAACTGATGAGATGAGTTGACGAGATGAGATGAGATGATGAGATGAGAAGACGAGATGAGATGATATGACGAGAAGATGACGAGATGAGATGACGAGATAAGATAATGAGATGAGAAGACGAGATGAGATGACGAGATGACATGACGAGATGAGATGTTGAGATGAGATGTCGAGATAAACTGATGAGATGAGATGACAAGATGAGATGACGAGATGAGTTGACGAGATGAAACGACAAGATGAGATGACGAGATGAGATGAGATGACGCGATGAGAAGACGAGAGGAGATGATATGACGAGGTGAGATGACGAGATGAGATGACGAGATAAGATGATGAGATGAGATAACGACATGAGATGACGAGATGAGATGACGAGATGCGATGACGAGATGAGAGGACGTGATGAGATGACGAGATGAGAGAACAAAATGAGATGACGTAATGAGATGACTAGATGAGATGAGATGAGGAGATGAGATGATGAGATGAGATGATGAGATGAGATGATGAGATGAGATGACTAGATGAGATTAGATGACAAGATGATACGAGATGACGAGATGAGATGACGAGATGAGAGGACAAGATGAGATGATGAGATGAGAAGACGAGATGAGATGACAAGATGAGATGACGAGATGAGATGACGAGATGAGATGACGAGATGATATGAGACGACGAGATGAGATGACGAGATGAGATGATGAGATGATGAGATGAGATGATGAGATGAGATGACGAGATGAGATGACGAGATGATACGAGATGACAAGATGAGATGACGAGATGAGATGATATGACGAGATGAGATGATGAGATGAGATGACGAGATGAGATGACGAGATGAGATGAGATGATGAGATGAGGAGATGAGAGGACGAGATGAGAAGACGAGATGAGATGACGAGATGAGATGAGACGAGAAGATGAGATGAAGAGATGAGATGAGATGACGAGATGAGATGATGAGATGATATGATAAGATAAGATGATGAGATGAGATGACGAGATGATATGAGTTGACGAGATGAGATGACGAGATGAGATGACGAGATGAGATGAGATGACGAGATGAGATTGACGAGATGAGATGACAAGATGATATGAAAAGATGGGATTATAAGATGAGTAGACGAGATGAGATGATATGACAAGATGAAATGATGAGATGAGATGATACGATGACGAGATGAGATGACGAGATGAGATGACGAGATGAGATCATGAGATGAGACGATGGGATGAGATGACGAGATGAGATGACGAGATGAGATGACGAGATGAGATGATATAACGAGGTGAGATGACGAGATGAGATGACGAGATAAGATGACGAGATGAGATGATGAGATGAGATGCGATGATGAGATGAGAGGACGAGATGAGATGAGGAGATGAGATGACGAGATGAGATGACGAGATGAGAGGACGAGATGAGATGAGACGACAAGATGAGATGACGAGATGAGATGAGATGACGAGATGAGATGATGAGATGAGATGATGATATGAGATGACGAGATGAGATGAGATGACGAGATGATATGAAATGACGAGATGAGATAACGAGATGAGATGACGAGATGAGATGATGAGATGAGTAGACGAGATGAGATGACAAGATGAGAGGACAAGATGGGATGACGAGATGAGATAACGAGATGAGATGACGAGATGAGATGAGATTACGAGACGAGATGAGATGATGAGATGAGAGGACGAGATGAGATGATATGACGAGATGAGATGATGAGATGCGATTATGTGAGGAAATTAGATGATATGATCTCAGATGAGATGAGATGGCGATATGAGATAAGATGGTATGACGAGATTAGATGATATGATTAGATGATATGAGGTGATATCACGATGGGATTAGATGACATGAGTTGACAAGATGATGTAATGAGATTAGAAGAGGTGAGGTGAGATGATGAGATGACTAGTTGAGATGAGATGATGAAATAAGTTGATATAACGAGATGATATGATGAGATGAGATAAGGTGAGGTGACGAGATGAGATGATATGACGAGATAAAAGTGCACGATGAGATGAGATGATGAGAGTAAATGAAATGACCAGAGGCGATGAGGAGATGACGAAAAAATATGAGATGATAAGATTAAATGATGTGACGAGATTAAATAAAGAAATGAGATGAGATATCGAGATTAAGCGAGATGCCAAGAGGGTATGACGAGATGACAAGATGAGATGACGAGATGGGATGAGATAGATGGAATGAGATGATGAGATGGGATGAGATATATGGAATGAGATGAGATGAGATGAGATAGATGAAATGAGATGACGAGATAAAATGAAGAGAATTATTGACCAGATAAGATGACGTGAAGTGGCAGATGATATGAAATGAGATTTTGAGATGAGAACAGATAATGAAATTGGACACAAAGATTATAATAGGTGAGATAATACAAAATGATTAAATGAGATGGGATATGCTGAAATGTGCAGTTGATGTTGCTATGCTTGTTGCTGTTGATGTTATTGAATGCCCAGAATAAGTATGTTTTGCCGATTGTGCGCCCTGAAGAGGGAGTTAAATGGCGGGTTACAGTAGCTTTTCTCACATACCGAGCGTTTTGATCAAGGTAGCGGTTGTGCTATGCTTGGCTTCATCTGCGTGACGCTCACTACACGGGGATCATGTCGATCTACATCTCGTCAGACAGACTACCTTGAAAACAGCATGTTTCCATCCTGGTCAGTTTGTTGTGCCTCACCGGACTAGCGTCTCAGCTCAGCATGAATTGTACTAGTAGTGAACAAGTATACCTCAAAATTAGATACCATTCTTAAGTGAACAGCCTTCTCAATGTACAACAATCGATTTCTAAGAAATTGGCAGCAGACGCAAGATAAATCGTTTGGTAATGAAATTCGGTCCACATTTTCAGGCAGTAATAGCCAAGAATTGCAGATACAGAGTTCCCAGTTCATGTGAGGAAAATACACAGAAAAACGAAACCATCAATATGATACGAGTTATGTATTTATACATACACACATACATACATACACACACACAACCTCACACCACACACACACAATACACACACACACAATCACACACACACACACACACACACACTCACACGCACACACACACACACACCACACACACAACAAGCAGCTAGCACACTCAGGCACAGACACATACACACACACGCACACACACAACACAGCACACACAAGCACAGACAAATACACACACACACAAGCACAGACAAATACACACACACACATACCTCACACACCCGCCCACGCAAACACACGCACGCACGCACCCCCTCGCGCACGTAACCACTCACCCACACGCGCACGCTCACCCACACACGCACATACATACATGCCTGCACGAATACACCCCCACACACACATATAGACACACACATACATGCACCTATACATGTGTGTATTTTGTCCACCTGTTCGTCTTACGGCGTCGCAGACAGGACGTATGCGTAGACTTCTGGTTTGCGTTCAGGTGAAGGTCTTTGTTGCCGACATGTTGAGATTTTGGAGTTGAACCTTGATCCCGTCTGACCATCGTCGTGGTACACAACGCATCTCACAGGTCTCCATCTTACTTGTGTGCCGATCTTCTTCGACTTCTTCTTCGTACGCTGTCAGACGTCAACCTGTATTTTTTAGAGAAAAGCAGCGGTCATCCTGAGGCTGTCGACACTGCCGTAGAGCTTGTCTAGTGTTGCTACTGGTGATGGCCACATGTGCTTTCTCTGATCCTCGTATGTCGGGCAGTTTTGCAGCAGACTTTCAGCGATCATTTTCCCGGTACCACACGTGCATTCGTCAGTGCCACCAATCTTCAATTTATTGAATAGGTGGTACCTCAGTCTATTGGGGCCTGTGCGGAGTCTGAAGACCACGACCTGCTCTCTTCTGTTCAACTGGTAATAGGCATCGTTTTTTGTGTAGCCAGTATGTTCTGTTTCCCATTTGGTCATGTATCTGGATCTAATAAGCCTTTCGGACTCTTCGTAAGTCACACTAGGATCTGGTTGTGGTAGTCTTGCACCTTCTTTTGCCAGTCTGTCTGCCTATTCGTTGCCTTGGATGTTACAGTGGGATGGAACCCAATGTACCACTGCTCTTTTTAGTGCGGACTGCTGGCATAGTTAACAGAGTACTGCTTTTAAATCATTAAGTTCAGTATCTTTCTGGCTTTTTAGTGCTGTGGCTACGGCCAGGGCATCTGTAAACAGGACTATATGGCTTTCATTTCTTTTGCCTGTCACCATTTCTTCTACTGCAGCCCTCAGTGCCTCTGCCTCCGCTCTGAAATTGCTTCAGTATTTTCCAGTTTCCACTGACAGCGTTATTTTTTTACCATTTGGTAGGCTCAGAATTACCCCTGCCCCTCCGTTCTGTGTTGTGTTTGTTACAGACCCGTCGGTGTATGCATGGGTCCAGTCCATGCTTGGGTAGTTTTTCGTTATGTACCTCCGGGTTATGTCTCTTCTTCCTTTTACATTCTGGCTGTTCTTGTTTCCAATACCTGGTATATTTTCTACCACCTCGGGAAGTATATGCTACCTCCAGGTAGGTTTGCCTACAGTAGGGATGGGCTTTGGTGTTGTTAATGTGATCATAGGGTCTTCGCTCATCTTTGCTTTGGCTATTTCTGCAAAGTTTGTCCTCTTTAGTTTCCCATTTCCTTCTTCTTCTTCTTCTTCTTCTTCGTACGCAGTCAGACAGTAACCATTATTTTTTCGAAAAAAGCGGCGGTCATCCTGAGGCTCTCGCCACTGCCATAGAGCTTGTCTTGCAGTTCCACTGGTAATGGCCACATCTGCTCTCTCTGATCCTCGTATGTCGGGCAGTTCTGCAGCAGATGTTCAGCGGTCATTTTACCAGTACCGCACGGGCATTCGTCGGTACACCCTATCTTCAATTTGTTGAATAGGTGGTACCTCAGTCTGTTGTGGCCAGTGCGAAGTCTGAAGACAACGATCTGCTCTTTTCGGTTCAACTGGTAATAGGCATCGTTTTGGTGTAACCAGTATGTTCGGTTTCCCATTTGTTCATGTATCTGGCTTTGATAAGCCGTTTTGACTCTTCCTACGTCATACTGGTATCTGTTTGTGGTAGTCTTGCACCTTCTTTTGCCAGTCTGTCTGCCTCCTCGTTGCCTTGGATGTTGCAGTGTGACGGAACCCACTGTACCACTACCCTTTTTGGTGCGGACTGCTGGCACAGTTTGCAGAGTGCTGCTCTTAAGTCATTAAGCTCAGTGTTTTTCTGGCTTTTTAGCGCTGTGACTACGGCGAGAGCATCTGTCAGCAGGACTATATGGCTCTCATTTTCACTGTGTGTCACCATTTCTTCCACTGCCGCCCTCAGTGCCTCTGCCTCCGCTCTGAAATTGCTTGTGTACTTACCAATAGCGAGTGACAGTGTTATTTGTCTGCCATTTGGTAGGTTTAGGATTGCTCCTGCCCCTCCGTTCTGTGTAGTGTTTGTTACAGAACCGTCGGTGTATGCATGGGTCCAGTCCATGCTTGGGTAGCTTTTCGTTATGAAGCTTAGGGTAGTATCTCTCCTTTCTTTTTCAGTCTGGCAGTTTTTGTTTGCAATACCTGGTATATTTTCTACCACCTCTGGAAATATATCCTGCCTCCAGGTAGGTTTTCGTACAGTAGTGATGGGTTTTGGTGTTGTTAGTGCGTTTATGGGATCTTCGTGCATCTTTGCTTTGGCTATTTCTGCAAAGTTTCTCCGCTTTAGTTTCCCATTTCCCAAATCCATTTAGTCTCTGATGCATTGGATGGTCCGTCAGTCTTATGAGTTTCTCTGCTTGCTGTTGGGCTCTGCAGTCTCTTTTGTCGGTCATGGATTGCAGATTTGTAATCTTTTCAATTTCTACAATTGGCGTTGACTTCATGCCTCCTGTTATAGCTCTCATGGCTTGGTTTTGGAGTTTGCTAATTTTATCAAAGTTCGCCTTTTATGCTGTTGTCAATGCCGCAATGCCATACTCGAGAACTGGTCTCACTCTTCCAGTGTACAGTTTCTTTAGTATACTTTCGTCTGCTTCCCAGCTTGGGCCAGCAGGTTTCCTCATGATTGCCATTCTTTCTCTGGCTCTCATTCGATTTCTCTCGATCTGACTTTTCCATGTCATGCGCCGATCAAATGTGACTCCCAGGTAGTTTGGGTTGTCGTTTGGCCGGAGATATTTGCCGTTAAGACTTATTTTGGTGTTTTGGGGTTTGTTTGAAAGCGAGAATATCGTACATGTTGTTTTTTTCTCATTTATTTTGACCAGAAATGAGTTCATTCACTCCTCCAACGATGTTTGGGCCTTCTGCATCAGATTACTTGCTATGGTGAGATTTTTTTCAGAGGTCCACCTAGCCAGATCGTCTGCAAACATGTAGCTGTGGACTATTCTCTGAGATATTGTTTATATACACCAGAAAAGTGTGGGTGACAGTACTCCCCCTTGGGGTACTCCCTGCTCAAGTGTCACCTTTTTGCTCATCTGCCCTTGTACTTGAACTCTGGCTGTTCTGTATTTGAGGTAGTGGCTGATCTATCTGTACATTTTTCCACAAACTTCACTTCTCTGTAGCTTGACTTTAAGTCCCTCTTTCCAGACCTTGTAAAATGCCTTCTCTAAATCCACCCAAACCGCTACTGTGTGTTTTTTCTCCTGGTAAGCATCCTCTATTTCCTGGGCTATGAGAGTGATCTGGTCCTCAGTGGATCTGTGCTGTCTAAAACCTGCTTGCTGTGGACTTAGTATGTGTTTTTCGTCCAGACGCCAAAGCAGTCTGGTGTTTATCATACGCTCCATAAATTTTCCTACACAGCTCAGCAGACTGATAGGCCTGTATCCATTCGGATCTGCTCTATCTTTTTCTTTCTTTGGTGCTGGTATAATTACAGCATCTTTCCATGCCTGAGGTACAATTCCCCTTTTCCAGCTTTGGTTCAGGACTGATAGTAACTTCGTCTTTGCTGTTTGGCCCAACCCCATCAGCATTTCGTTTGTTACGCCATCTTTTCCAGGCGATTTCTTTTTCTTCAGAGTTCTTATGGCCTCCTCCATTTCATTCATTGTTAGTGTTGCCATCATGTGCTTCTATGGTGCCATATTGATGTTGTTGTGGCTCTTTTGTTCTTCATTAATGTCTGAATGCCTATTTGTAGGGACATCAATGTGGTTTGCTCTGGCATAATGTTCTATAAAGGCGTTTGCAGCTTTTTTTCCAGTGAGCATGTTGTAGCCCTGCTTGATGGTAATTTGTTTGTTTGATGGAGTTTCGTCTTTCATGGCTCTGACTAACTTCCATAGTTTGTTCCCTTCTTTATCTAAATTGAGGCTTTCTGTTTTGTTTTTCCAACTGTCTCTTGTTATTTGGTTTAGTGTTCTTTTGTATTTCGCCGTGATGGCTTTGAGGGCGATATTTGCCTCCATAGATTGTTCTCTCTTTGCCATGTTCCTAGCATTTGAGACTTCGTCTTCCGCTTTCTGCAATTCATCATTCCAATATGGCTTGTAGTTTTTTCCTTGCCCCTCTTGGGATGGTTTCAGTGGCTGCTTGCATTATTGCTTTGCTTAGGCTTTCCAACACGGGTTTCTTATTGTTATTCCCTGTGTTGATAGTTTCATACAACCCAACTGAAAGGATTGCAAATCTGTCCCAGTCGGCTCGTTTATAGTTCCATCGTGGGAGCGGTTTTATTTCCTGTGGGCCTACTTCCATATCAACTTCTAGCCTGATTGGTCTGTGGTCGCTACCTGCCAATTGGTTTAGCACCTGGCGGTCTATTTTGTGGTGAATATCCCACCGTGGAAAAGGCTAAGTCTGGAGTAGAGGTGGTATGCCATGTTCTAGAATAGAAGCTAGGGCTGTCCTCCTGCCTATTGATAAGATAAAGATGTGTGTCTATCTCCCAGTCTTCCACTTCATCCCCTCTGTTGTCTGTGTCCGAATATCCCCATCTCTCCGAGTGGTTATTGAAGTCTCCAACTACTAGGCTGGAGTCCTTGATGTCCATACTCGAGAGCGACAGGTCTTTGTTTGGTGGGCCGTACAGGTTGAAGATGCGGATCTTCGTTTCTTGTGTCATTATGCCGACTCCTACAATTTCTGCTTGTCCGGTGTGATTGACAGCTACCGCGCTACTCTGTATGCAGTTACGTGTCAGTATCAGAACCCTTCCTTTGTGACCTTCTCAATCCAGACGGAATGTCTGGTATCCTCTGATTGAGAATTTGTGGTTGTTGATGAGGTGCGTTTCTTGGATACATGCCACGTCAATCTTACCTTCATGCAGGTGATATGTTAGGGAAAGATTTTTGTTAATGACTCCCTCCGCATTGTGTGCCGATCTAATAGCTCGTCGTTTGGCATTGACCACATTACGTAGAGAATATCAACATGATTATCAGAGTCTGTTTAGTGGACAAAGTTACACATGGACGTTTCAGTATTGATGTTAGCTGGTATATAGTGCATCATGTATGCCTAATGAATTATATTTTCTTTCTCTGTGTCCAGTCTGCCGTAGTCAGTGAATATATTTTCCAGGTACGTAAATTCTTGTAACAGCGGAAGGGTTTACCTGAACTAGTTCCAGCGACAGGGGGGTAGGGGTGGGGGCTCAGTGTTCCTGAGGTGTGTCGACTTCAGGTGTTGGAGTTCGCTGGATTTTTTTAACCGTGGATATTCTGAAAACAATTCACCTGATCTATGGGTAGTGAGATCGGACTCACGTGTTCAGTATCGAGCACGTTAAAAATCCCTTGGCAGTTAGAAATCGAAAAAAAGTAGGTAAGCCGCTGATCGGACAGAATAAAAAAATTATTATTAAAAATCTACCCAAATTATTTGAACCTTCCTCTACTAGCATGCCTGTGTGAATACAAGTATTCCAATCTCCATGGTACTTCTCATGGTACTTCTCATGGTACTTCTCATGGTACTTCTTTTTCTTCTACTGCGTCGTTCGTTCTCAATCTCCCGCTATCTAAGTGGGCCTAAGTAGCAGAATGTCGTCCAGAGAACGGAATGCGATGTGTCGTAGTTTACACCTTGGCTGCGATATTTACACCTTTCGGTCCAACACATCCGACTTCAGCAAGCATTTTTTTAGTACGGGGTTAGCATTCCCTCTTCGATCCCTTCTCCTTAGCCAATCTGCCCTGCTGCAGCCTGTTATCCAGGATCACCGCGTGGAGGTGTAGAAGTGTCTTGGCAGCTATGGTTCACTGGCCCTGACGCTAGCACTCAGCTATGGGTCGCTGACCACTGCAGCTCATGCGCTGCTCAGCATCTTGATTCCGATAATGGTACAAGTGAAACCTTTTCGTTTGACATTTCAAGGGATATAACCACCAATTTGTAATAGATGGATGATAGATAATTGTTGCGTTCCCTAAACGGAGTTAACTATTCAACCCCGGCCTTCTTTAGATAGATTCTATATAAAGATGGCCATTGTTCAACCCTCTCATATCCCTCCTTCGGGGTGTTGTGTATCTGCAAGATCTGACATCGATGACTAAATACTATAATATTGCATATCCTTGGCTACTTCAGAGATATAATAATTATATTTGGAACATAGATTACTAATCTTCAGACTGTATCAACATATCCCCATACGGCCTTATGATTTCATGTCAATAAAGAGAAATGAAGGAGAAAGAACAAGAATAATACTGTCAAACTAAAAACACTCCCGAAAGGTACACAATTAGGACACAATAGGTATAATGTAGCCTTCCAAGACTGTCTTTAAAGGTGAGTAAAGAAAATTGTGCATTGAAGTAGCATTTTCTATATTTTATATGAGTTGCTACAGATATTTAGCTTTTGACATAGTCCAACAGGAACAATTAATTAAATGTCTCCAAGAAAAAGATCTAGATGGTAAAGACATAAGACTGCTCCTAATCTGTACAAACAGCTACAGTAAAATCAGGAAAGTTATGCTCTTCAAGTATAGATGTAAAAAAGGAGTGTGACAGGGATGTGTATTATTTCCATGTTTTAAAAAAATATCTATACAGAACACATATTCAAACAGATAAAGGGGATGCCAAGGCTTTTTATTGGCAATGAACAATATAAGATCTGCGGATGATACAGTTTTGATGGGAAAAAAGTGAACAAGAATTACAGGAACTAGTGATAACAATATAAACAATAAGTAAAGAGTTTGGATTAGACATAAATATTTAAAAAACAAAGACTATGATAATTGGGGAAAGTGACAAGAAACGATGTATGCAGATAAAAATAAAAGATCAAGTTTCTCCTATCTAGGTCACATAATAACGGAAGAAGGCAGCTGTGAAAAATAAATCCAAACAGTTAAATCATAATTTGAAAATTATAATTTTCAGGTGTTATGTATATTCGTCACTACTTTATGGCTCTGAAACATGGGCAATTAATAACAAGTTGGAAAAGAGTATTGATGCCTTCGAAATGTGGGTATATATAGGATATTGTCGCATGTCTAGGTAAAAGAAGAAAACAAATTTGGAGGTATTGGAAAAGTTTGAGGTGAAAAGAGAATTAATGACCGAAATCAGGGTTAGACTGTTACGTTATTTTGATCATATAAGAAAGCACACCTCTTTGCTGCTGACCATACTGGAGGGTAGGGTGGAAGGCAGTCGTTCAGGAGGCAGACAATGTTTTAAGTGGGCGGATAACATCAGGAGATGGACTGGAAAAGGTATCTCAGATTGCACAATTACGGTAAGACATATCTTCTGCTTCTGCGTACACAGTCAGACAGTAACCATTATTTTTTCGAAAAAAGCGGCGGTCGTCCTGAGGCTCTCGCCACTGCCATAGAGCTTGTCTTGCAGTTCTACTGGTAATGGCCACATCTGCTCTCTCTGATCCTCGTATGTCGGGCAGTTCTGCAGCAGATGTTCAGTGGTCATTTTACCAGTACCGCACGGGCATTCGTCAGTGCCACCTATCTTCAATTTGTTGAATAGGTGGTACCTCAGTCTGTTGTGGCCAGTGCGAAGTCTGAAGACAACGACCTGCTCTCTTCGGTTCAACTGGTAATAGGCATCGTTTTTGGTGTAACCAGTATGTTTGGTTTCCCATTTGGTCACGTATCTGGCTTTGATAAGCCGTTTTGACTCTTCGTACGTCATACTGGTATCTGTTTGTGGTAGTCTTGCACCTTCTTTTGCCAGTCTGTCTGCCTCCTCGTTGCCTTGGATGTTGCAGTGTGACGGGACCCACTGTACCACTACCCTTTTTGGTGCGGACTGCTGGCACAGTTTGCAGAGTGCTGCTCTTAGGTCATTAAGCTCAGTGTTTTTCTGACTTTTTAGCGCTGTGACTACTTCGAGAGCATCTGTCAGCAGAACTATATGGCTCTCATTTTCACTGTTTGTCACCATTTCTTCCAGTGCCGCCCTCAGTGCCTCTGCCTCCGCTCTGAAATTGCTTGTGTACTTACCAGTAGCGAATGACAGTGTTATTTGTCTGCCATTTGATAGGTTCAGGAATGCTCCTGCCCCTCCGTTCTGTGTAGTGTTTGTTACAGAACCGTCGGTGTATGCATGGGTCCAGTCCATGATTGGGTAGCTTTTCGTTATGAAGCTTAGGGTAGTGTCTCTCCTTTCTTTTTCAGTCTGGCAGTTTTTGTTTGCAATACCTGGTATATTTTCTACCACCTCTGGAAATATATCCTGCCTACAGGTAGGTTTTCGTACAGTAGTGATGGGTTTTGGTGTTGTTTGTGCGTTTGTGGGATCTTCGTGCATCTTTGCTTTGGCTATTTCTGCAAAGTTTCTCCGCTTTAGTTTCCCATTTCCCAAATTGTTTAGTCTCTGGTACATTGGATGGTCCGTCAGTCTTCGGAGTTTCTCTGACTGCAGCTGGGCTCTGCAGTCTCTTCTATCGGTCATGGATTGCAGTTTTGTAATCTTTTCAAGTTCTACAATTGGCGTTGACTTCATGCCACCTGTTATAATTTTCATGGCTTGGTTTTGAAGTTTGTTAACTTTATCGAAGTTCGCCTTCGCTGCTGTTGTCCATGCCGCAATGCCATACTCGAGAACTGGTCTCACTCTTCCAGTGTACAGTTCTTTAGTATGCCTTCGTCTGCTCCCCAGCTTGTGCCAGCAAGTTTCCTCATGATTGCCATTCTTTCTCTGGCTTTCATTCGGTTTCTCTCGATCTGACTTTTCCATGTCATGCGACGATCAAATGTGACTTCCAGATAGGTTGGGTTGTCGTTTGGCTGCAGGATTTTGCCATTTAGACTTAATTTGGTACTTTGGGGTTTTAATGAGAGCGAGAATATTGTGCATGTGGTTTTCTCCTCGTTTATTTTGACCAGCCATGAGTTCGCCCACTCTTCCAGCGATGTTAGGGCCGTCTGCAACCGATTTCTTGCTATGGTGAGATTCTTTTCAGAGGTCCACATAGCCAGATCGTCTGCAAACATTGAGCTTTGGACTCTTCTTGGTATATTCTCTGTGATATCGTTTATATATACCAGGAAGATTGTGGATGACAAAACTCCCCCTTGGGGTACTCCCTGTTCGAGTGTCACCTTTTTGCTCATCTGCCCTTGTACTTGGACTCTGGCCGTTCTTTGTTTGAGGTAGTGGTTGATCCACTTGTACATCTTCCCACAGACATCACTTCTTCTTAGCTTGACTCTAAGTCCATCCTTCCAGACTTTGTCAAATGCCTTTTCCAGATCCACCCAAACAGCTACTGTGTGTTTCTTTGCCTGGTAGGCATCTTCTATCTCCTGGGCTATGAGGATGACCTGGTCCTCAGTGGATCTGTGCTGTCTAAAGCCGGCTTGCTGTGGAA
This sequence comes from Ariolimax columbianus, assembly GCA_036924085.1. Classification (NCBI taxonomy): domain Eukaryota; kingdom Metazoa; phylum Mollusca; class Gastropoda; order Stylommatophora; family Arionidae; genus Ariolimax; species Ariolimax columbianus. Next base: position 19,515,750 of record JAVGWX010000004.1, on the reverse strand, counting down.
TTAGTATTCGTTTTTCTTCCAGATGCCACATCAGTCTGGTGTTTATCATCCGTTCCATCAGCTTGCCGACACAGCTCAGTAGGCTTATGGGCCTGTATCCATTTGGATCTGTTTTATCCTTTCCTGTTTTTGGTACTGGTACCAGTATTGCATCTTTCCATGCCTGGGGTACAATACCCCTTTTCCAGCTTTGGTTCAGGACTGATAGTAGTTTCTTCTTCGCTGTTTGGCCCAGCCCCATCAGCATTTCGTTTGTTATCCCGTCTTTTCCGGGAGATTTCCTTTTCTTTAGTGTTCTCATAGCCTCTTCCATTTCGCGCATTGTTAGTTTGGCCATCATGTGCTCTTCGGGAGCCGTATTTATGTTTTCGTGTCCCTTTAGCTCTTCGCTAATGTCTGTATGCTTTTCTGCAGGGACCTCGATGTGGTTTGCTCTGGCATAGTGATCGACAAAGGCGTTTGCGGCTTTCTTACCTGTGATCAAGTTCTCGCCCTGCTTGATAGTAATTTGTTTATTTGACTGGGTTTCGTCGTTCATGGCTCTGACTAGCTTCCATAGCTTGTTCCCTTCTTTGTCCAGGTTTAGACTTTCCGTTTTATTTTTCCAGCTTTCTCTTGCTGTTTGCTTGAGCGTGTGTTTGTACTTCGCCGCGGCGGCTTTGAGGGCGATGTTTGCCTCCGTGGATTTTTCTCGTTCTGCCATGTTCCTAGCATTTGTTACTGCATCTTCCACTTTCTGCAACTCATCATTCCAGTAGGGCTTATAGTTTTTCCTAGCTCCTCTTGGGATGGTTTCAGTGGCGGCTTGCATTATTGCCTTGCTTAGGCTCTCTACCATGGGCTTCATTTTGGTATTTCGTGTGTTGATGGTTTCACACAGCCCATCTGTCAGGATTGCAAATCTGTCCCAGTCGGCTCGTTTGTAATTCCAACGTGGGAGCGGTTTTGTTTCCTGTGGGCCTACTTCCATGTCAATGGTTAGCCTGATCGGCCTGTGGTCGCTACCTGCCAGTTGATTTAGCACCTGGCGGTCTATTTTATGGTGTATGTCCTGTGTGGAGAAGGCCAAATCTGGAGTCGAGGTGGTATGCCATGTTCTTGAATAGAAGCTAGGGCTATCCTCCGGCCTATTGATTAGGGAGAGATTTGCATCTATCTCCCAATCTTCCACTTCGTCACCTCTGCTGTCTGTGTCAGAGTATCCCCATCTCTCCGAGTGGCTGTTATAACTCTAACTACTATGCAGTTGGAGTCTCTGACCTCCATACTCGAGAGCGATAGGTCTCTGTTTGGTGGTCCGTACAGATTGAAAATGCGGAGCTTCGTCTCTTGGGCCATTATGTCAACTCCTACAATTTCTGCTTGTCCGGTGTGATTGACAGGTACCGCGCTACTCGGTATGCTGTTTCTGGTCAGTATCAGGACCCCTCCTTTGTGGCCTTCTCTATCTAGACGGAAGGTCTGATATCCTCTGATTGAGAATTTATGGTTATTGTTGAGGTGCGTTTCCTGGATACATGCCACGTCAATCTTACCTCCATGCAGGTGGTGTGTTAGGGAAAGTTTTTTGTTAATGACTCCCTCCGCATTCCACTGTAGTATTTTGAGGTGTTGGCCAATAGAGGTTGCCCCATAGCCATGTGCCTTGACTCCACGACACATGGGTGGGTGACCACCAGTAGTCAAGGGTGGGCCCCTTCGAGGCGTGGGGCCCGGCACTATCGCTGCCTGGCGGGACTCCGCAGGATGAGCGCCATGCGTTTTTCGAATAGGTTGTACTGCCATCATACTGTGATTTACGTTGCACTGTTTTGTTAGGCTTGCGGCCCCGTGCATCCGATTTCAACAGGCGTTTCTGTAGGGATGCCCTCCTTAGCCTTTGGCTGTCCCCAGCCTATCTGCAAGGCAGCAGTTGTTTATGATCAGAGGTAAGACATATAATACACTAGAGATCCATTGCAGCCGACCTTCGATGCGGAGATGACACCTGAACTGAACTAAACAGAAACTACGAATACAATAGCATAAAAAGTGCTTTACTGTAGCTTAGACTTTAGGGTAGCTTAGACTTTAATGTAGCTTAGACTTTAGTGTAGTTTAGACATGAGTGTAGCTTAGACTTCAATGTAGCTTAGACTTTAATATAGCTTAGACTTCAATGTAGTTTAGACATGGGTGTAGCTTAGACTTTAGTGTAGCTTAGACTTTAGTGTAGTTTAGACTTTAGTGTAGTTTAGACATAAGTGTAGCTTAGACTGTAGTGTAGCTTAGACTTGAGTGTAGCTTAGACTTTAGTGTAGCTTAGACTTTAGTGTAACGTAGACTTTGTTGTAACTTTAGTTTAATATTCACTTTAGTGTAACTTAAATTTGAGTGTAGCTTTGACTTTAGTTTAGTTTAGACTTTAGTGCAGCTTGCACTTCAGTGTAACTTAGACTTTAATGTAGCTTAGACTTGAGAGTAGCTTAGACTTTAAGGTAGCTTATACTTTAGTGTAGCTTAGACTTTAAGGTAGCTTATACTTTAGTGTAGCTTAGACTTTAAGGTAGCTTATACTTTAGTGTAGCTTAGGCTTGAGTGTAGCTTACACTTGAGTGTAGCTTAGATTTGAGTGTAGCTTAGACTTGAGTGTAGCTTAGATTTGAGTGTAGCTTAGACGTTAATGTAGCTTAGATTTTAGTGTAACTTAGTCTTTAATATAGTTTAGATTTGAGTGTAACTTAGTCTTTAATGTAGCTTAGATTTGAGTGTAGCTTAGACTTGAGTCTAGCTTAGATTTGAGTGTAACTTAGATGAATTTGTAGCTTAGACTTAAGGAACGTATTTAATGAGAGCTACCGAATGTATCTGGTTAATATAGGATGACTCACACATTCTTGACCACTTGCAATAATGACTGACAACTCAAACGGCATTGTATATCATCTGTCTTATATCATGTTTGTTGTTTTCATGTGTCCCTGACGAAGACACCGTGTTCGTAAAAATAGGTTTTATTTTTAACTTAACATCATGTCTTTATACTGGTTTAGAAGACTCTGCTTAGTCTGTATACAATCAGTTTCATTTACATTTCCTTGCTTTAAAAGCTATGTGGATCCAATATATTCTTAAATACATTAATTGTCCTTGCCTCCACTACTTCCTGTGGCAATGCATTCCAAACATTCACCACTCTCTGACTGAACAAAATATCTTAATATCTAATTTGGACCTTTCTTTAGCTAATTTGTAGCTATGCCCTCTTGTTCTTGTAGGTAATTGTATTTTTAAAAAAAATACTTGTTATAGTCTAATTTAGTTGTTGTTGGTTCTGGTCTGGTCACTGAGCCATTACAAATATATGCCTGTATTTTTACCTTCACTATCGCCCCATCTTCGATTTATTTACTTCCTCACATGAATTAATGACCAGCATTAGAGATGAGGTGCCTTCACAATTTCGTGCCCGGTATTGTTTATGAGTTCTGATATTGGTCGTCATTACTGTGGCTGCAACGAATCTTCGTCTGAAGTAGTCTTCCTAAATCTGTTGCCGAGACAATGTGTTGAGCGTATTGAACACTTTGATGTTTGTTGGTGCTCTATCCATTTTTCTGCACTGATCGATTAGGTTCTTTGTGGTTGGGGAGATGCAAAGTATACTTTGACATTTACATATATTTCACGACAGCATTGAGCACTATGTAATTCAAATGACACTTTTTTTTAAACAACCTAATCACACAGCGAGCCCTCAATAACGAAACGGCTCTATTGTTATGTGTCATAGCATATATCATTTGTTATTAGTTGGTTATCCTCTATATTTGTTGGTGTTGGGGGGGGGGGGGGGGGGGGAGGTAATTGCAGCGGTAAAGACATTGAGAAGAGGGAAGGCGGCCGGCGTGGACAATATACCAGCAGAGCTCTTACAAGCAGGTGGAGAGGTAGTGGTGGGAGGCCTGATACACATCTGCAACAAAATATGGGCGACAGGAAACTGGCCGGACTTATGTACGAAATCAATAGTTATACCATTACATAAGTCTGGAAACCTAAAGCTATGCTAAAATTACAGAACAATAAGCCTCATCAGCCACCTTAGCAAGGTCATGCTTATACTAATCCTCGACCGATTGAAACCCCAAGCAGAGAACATCATTGCCGAGGAGCAGGCAGGGTTTAGACAGGGAAGAAGCACTACAGAACATATATTTAATTTAAGGATGCTAAGCGAGAAATATCTAGAACAGCAGCAACACTGTATAATGTGTTTTTGTGGATTTTAAGAAGGCGTTTGATAGGGTATGGCATAAAGCGCTTTAGGCAACAATGAGGATGTCTAATATCAACGGAAATATTATAACTGTCCTTGAACACCAGTATGACAAGGCGTCTAGCGCAGTTCTTGTGAATGGGAGGCGAGGGGACTGGTTTCGCACATCAGTTGGTGTGAGACAGGGGTGTACACTCTCTCCAACTCTTTTCAATATATTTCTTGAAGGAATTATGAGTGAGGCACTTGGAGGTCACGTTGGTACTGTCAAGATAGGGGGCCGAGCGATTACCAGCTTTCTTTTTGCAGATGATATCGACGGGTTGGCGGGTTCAGAAGCAGAACTCCAGGAATGGGTCAGAAGGCTCGATGAAACAGCTCTTGACTATGGTATGGAGATAAACGCTGGAAAGACTAAATTAATGACCAACAACGCCAAGGGCTTCTGCAGTAGGATAAAAGCTAACGGTCAGGAACTCGAAGTGGTTGACCGTTTTAAATATCTTGGGTCGATTGTCAGTGATAAAGGATCAAAATGTGAGGTCAAAATGTGAGGTGTTGGCTAGAATAGCACAGACAAAAGCGGCGGTTGCACGGCTTAACAAAATCTGGCAAGATAAACGGTTAGCACTATGCACGAAAATCAGATTAATGCGTACACTGGTCCTGTCAATATTCCTCTATGCGTGTGAGACATGGACAGTTACAGCTGACCTTCAACGAAGGATACAGACGTTGGAGATGAGATGTTTCCGAAGACTTTTAAACGTCACGTACAAAGATCGAGTTACAAATGAGGAAATACGAGATAGAATTACAACAGCAATAGGGCCTTTCGAAGACCTCTTGGCAACTGTCAAAAGAAGGAAACTCACTTGGTACGGTCACATATTGAGATCAAATGGTCTTCCAGATACAATCATCCACGCGAAGGTGCATGGCAGACGACGAAGAGGCCGGCCCAAAAAAAAGATGGGAGGACAACATAAAAGAATGGACCAGTCTCCGACCAGAAGAGTCACAGGCAGCGGCATCTGACAGAGAGGGGTGGCTCGGGGTTATAGGATGTCTTCATGTGTGCCCCAACGACCTCACCGGTTACGGGATGACCTGACCTGACTTGATAGCATTTGATAATAGCATTTGCAGGTAGCAGGCATAGTGGGCAGGTGAAGAATGCAGAACTTGTGGTGTTTCCTTCAAATTATACAAACAATCAGGACTATCATACTGAGAGATGAATGGTAACATATTTAAAGAGTGGAATTAAAACTGTTCTTACTTCCTTCGATTGACCCTCCTGTCTGATAATTGAGTGACACAAGAAGACAACATCCCGACATCATACAGTACAAATCATGCATTAAAGATGTGACTCACAAAAGAAAACATACCATTTAACGAAACATATCTAAAACCTGAATTGCTTTCCCTTGTCAAACAAACAATATTTCATAAATACAAGTTGATCCAAGAGCATGGTCATATGTGTCTAAGACTACCATCTTACCATGAAACTTAAACCCAATTGAACTCGTTTGGTCAAAAGTTAAAGGTCAAGTAGCAGCTGGAACTAAAACTCTCAAACTATGCGAAATGAAAGAACTAACATATGCCGCCCTCTCAAATATAGACAAAGGTTTTAGGACTAAATGTGAGGACCATGTCTTGAAAGAGAATGAGGGCTATTGTGAAAAAGATGCACTGTCGTTCGTTCAACTGAGAGCAGTCATCAATTTGTTGGAATTGTCCGACTCTGATTAAATGAGAAATCAACCATTGTGAAACAGAATATATAACACTGAGAGCAGTCATCAATTTGTTGGAATTGTCCGACTCTGATTAAATGAGAAATCAACCATTGTGAAACAGAATATATAACACTGACAGCAGTCATCAATTTGTTGGAATTGTCCGACTCTGATTAAATGAGAACTCAACCATTGTGAAACAGACTATATAACACTGAGAGCAGTCATCAATTTGTTGGAATTGTCCGACTCTGATTAAATGAGAAATCAACCATTGTGAAACAGAATATATAACACTGAGAGCAGTCATCAATTTGTTGGAATTGTCCGACTCTGATAAAATGAGAACTCAACCATTGTGAAACAGACTATATAACACAGAGCATGTCACGAGACCCGACTAAAAGTGTGGTCCATGATCTAACCACTGAGACCTCGCTCGACATTCACACGGGTCAAAAGCCTGGAGTATGAAACAGCATTTACGATGCTAAACAGCTCTAGAATAATCCCAAATGTAATACAGGAACAAAACAGTGAACAAGTTTTTTTCTTCACCGGGATCAGAATAAGAAAAATAATCTATTAGAAGTAAGATAAGGAGTGAGTATGTATTGTTTACTTACATATTTTTCTGTCCACTTGTGTCGTTTAAGCGACACGTGAAGGTTGCCTTTCTTGGGCAAGTGTGCTGTATCGATTGCTGAAAGCCCATGTTGTAGGGTTTCTGTTATGGCTTCTTCATGCCTTGCAGTCAAATCTTCTTGTTGTGTAAGCGTGCAGTTGTTGTTGTTGTATGCCCACAATGAGTAGGATAACTCTTTTGTGCACCCTGAAATGGATGTTAAGTGGCGGGTTGTCGCGGCTTTCTTCACACCCCAAGCGTGCTGATGAAGGTAGACCAGGGTCTTTCAGGCGGTTGTGCTATGCTTGACTACATCTGCGTATCGCTCACTACTACGGGGATCACGTCAATCCCTCAACAGGTTTAGCCAGGCTGTGCAGTAGAATTTGATATGAATGAACCACCTTCTTTTCTTTCTGTCTTGATGTGTTCAGCGCAAGGGGCAGTGCTAATATTTCTGTCCTCATTTCTCATTTTAACTCAACTGGTGACACCAATGTATATTCTTGGCCATTTAATTTCACACATTTCCACTCCATTAGCTTTGATAAGCACCAAGCTTAATATTGGTAAATGTAAATAAATATACACCGTTAATCAGTTGTATTGATGACATGCTGATGTTCCGGTGTTTAAGTACTGATGACAGCTAAAAAATCATAGAAGAGACTTTCTGATATCTAGTTACAATTTCTATATCAAGCCTTCATTCACAAGACTGGGCATCATTCATGTGATGTTTACTATGGATTCACAAGATTGTACATCATTCATATGATGTTTCAGTGGATTCACAAAATTGTACATCATTCACATGACAACATACAACAGCTGTGTGTTGATATCAAATATGAAATGAACGAGTCTACCGATTTTTTTTTGTCAAGTTTTATTGTTTAATGACATGGTTCTAGAGCTCACAAAAAGTCACAACGAAAACGACTAAAATACTTAAGACTGTTGGCATGTAGCCATACAAATGTATCAGTCATGGAACAAGAAAAGCTTATGCGTGTAGCTGACAAAGAACAACTGATAAGTTGGAGACATGTATCGTTAAGCCAATAATAATAAACATGAACAATGCTAGCACAAAAGCATGATACAAAAAAACTTAATGGTAACAAGATAACCAAGAGTATTGACAACTATTATATTATTGGCAGAGATGAAAATCATCTTCAAAATTGTCCATCTTTACATATGAGTCACTGACATCTTATTTAATAACAAAGCCAAACAAATCTATTGAACTCCACAAATGTCTATTTACGAATTTCTTTACACATTCACTAGTCAACAGACAAGTTGTATTCGTTGATTTATGTTTTCACATTGCATGATTAAATGCTGCTGCATTAATTTCATCATCACATACAACTTTTATTTCTTTAAAACCAAATTCTTCAGGCTGCCTAGTGTTTGTAGCCTATACCCCAGCTGTATTTGGTTGTGTCATGTTGTCCACAACCCTACACAAACCTGACTTTCATGATGCTCATTAGAACACAATTGAATCTCTTAAGTTAATTGGCTAGTATAAGTCTTTCAGAGAAATAAATAGCACATCATTGTTTATGGAAGTACTACTTCTATGGCAAGTCTTTTAAATGGCTAATATATTTGAGTGAACCATTTTTTTATGTCAGTTCACAGAAAAATGTGAATCATTTGGTTTCATATTATCCCTATCATGGCGGGTAAAAAAAGTCGATGCGAAACAAAAAAAATGGACTGGTACAAAGAAGTGTCCTGGCACCTTTGCTGTATAATATATATACCAACGATCAACCTATAGGTACTGAGGTGACAAAATTCATATATGCCGATGATACAGCAGTAGCTGCTCAGAGAACGGGCTTCGAATGAGTCAAACAGAAACTGACAAATGCCCTTACTCTATATTACCCAAAAAATCGTCTCAAACCAAACCGCAGCAAACCTCAAGTATATGTCTACCATCTCAGAAACAGAGAGGCGAACAGACAGTTGCAGATCAAATGGCAAGGACATGATCTAGAACACAGCACGGGCCCAACTACTTGGGAGTAAAGTTGGGTCGCATGATGTCCTATGCCGCACATTGTCAGGAGACAAAACAGAAAATACATGCGAGAAATAGTATCATACGACAACTGACTGGCACAACATGGGGAGCAAAGCCAGATGTCCTCTGAACATCAGCACTCACTCTGTGTTTCTCTGTAGCTGAGTACGCCGCACCAGTCTGGAAGAACTCTGCACATGTCAAACATATAGATAAAGCTATACATGAGACAGGCCATATAGTTACTGGATGCCTAAAACCTACACCAAATGAAAAAATATACCCCATTATTGGCATAGTGACACCAGAGATGCGAAGAACTGTCACGTCAGAAATAGAACGTGAGAAACAGGTAAATGACCCAAGACACTATGTTCGGGCATTAGGTGCAGCGCCAAAGACTAAAGTCAAGACAAAGTTTCTTACAGTCAACCCAGGCCCTACAGACTAGTCCAGGAAATCAATGCATCGAAAGGTGGAAACAGTTGACACAGGTCCCCTTGATCGTGTTACAGGAGTAACCTGCGCCTGGATATCTCCTGCCCTTCGCAACATGGAACTGGTGTATCACGGTGCAGGAAAAACCTGAAAAGATAGGGATACTGGGATGATGAAACATGTAAATGTGGAGTAACACAAGACCAGGACCATCTGATGATCTGCCCAAACCTCCCAGAGACTTGTAGCATGGATGACCAGATGAGTGCCAGTGACAGGACAATCCATGTGGCTGAATGCTGGAAGAATGATGTGTGACGTAGTGCCTAGGATACAAAAAGTAAGTATCCCTCATTCTCATAATTTTAGATTGTCATCCATTAATCTGCGATTTTGTTCTTTTCAGACCTTAAAATTGTGAATATATAATCCATCTACCAAGTCCTAGTCTACTGTAACACAAGTCATACCTGAGTCTAATGTAGCACCAGTCACACTTGAGTCTAATGTAGCACCAGTCACACTTGAGTCTAATGTAGCACCAGTCACACTTGAGTCTAATGTAGCACCAGTCACACTTGAGTCTAATGTAGCACCAGTCACACTTGAGTCTAATGTAGCACCAGTCACACTTGAGTCTAATGTAGCACCAGTCACACTTGAGTCTAATGTAGCACCAGTCACACTTGAGTCTAATGTAGCACCAGTCACACTTGAGTCTAATGTAGCACCAGTCACACTTGAGTCTAATGTAGCACCAGTCTGAGTCTACTCTACCACCAGTCTCACCTGAGTCTAATGTAGCACCAGTCACACTTGAGTCTAATGTAGCACCAGTCACACTTGAGTCTAATGTAGCACCAGTCACACTTGAGTCTAATGTAGCACCAGTCACACTTGAGTCTAATGTAGCACCAGTCTGAGTCTACTCTACCACCAGTCTCACCTGAGTCTAATGTAGCATCAACCACACCTGAGCCTAATGTAGCACCAGTCACACCTGAGTCTACTCTACCACCAGATGTGACAAGCTCTTGTTGACTAAGTGGGTCTATCTGGCTATACAGCATCTCTTGCTTCAAAAATATCAGCAGCTGTGGACATTTACTGAGGCTAATATTAGAGAATGAGTACTCAATGACCTTACTTGAATCTGAAGCCTATATGACATTTTACTTTTATCTTAAAGTTATTCTTGGTCACTAAAAAATTCAGATTCATTTGAGAAATGCAAAGAACAAAAACAAATATTTTTGTTTGGTCTATGACAAATCTTTTAGCAGGGAACACAATAAATAACAGGCATAAACAGTTACAGAATTATAAAAACAAATAAATTTTCAAACATAAAATAAATCTCACATGAACTGAGATTTTCAACATAAAATTATCAAAATAATTACCAAGAACTAGCATTACTTTCATCTGCAAATTTAACACAACCAGATGATTGGAACATTTTTAACAAGGGGAAACTAAATAAGACGTACAAACACAAAGTAATTTAAGGTATAGGCCATAAACACAGAAGGTAAAAGACAACACATAGATGGGTCAGACTGAACAGGTAATATAGACAGGACAGCAAGAACAGAGATATAAAGGCTATGAGTAGCAATAACTTGACAGGTTGTCTGAGCTACTGAAGATTTGCACAACTAAACAGCATGTTTCTCTTGGTACATTACCCAGATTAAACAAATACTTCTGTACAACTACGAAAACCTGCTAGTGCAGAGATACGAGTGCTGCAAAAATGTGATGGTTGAGCCATGATTCACTTTTCAGAATTATCTCACATATGTATTTCCCAAAACAAACAGATTACATTTATTAATGCAAATATGTTCTTAAAGTCCCCATTTCACAAAATATGTTATATACCCATATGTATTATTATTCTATTATTTAAATAAAGTTCCATGAAAGTGGTAGTCCTAAGGCTGAAATGGATACATTTTTCTAATTCTCACACTACAAGGGCATGTACAGAAATAACAATGGCCACACAGATAGTACAAATAGAAATGTATGCATGTTCCCATGCCATTAGTGGACAGATGAGATTCAATTTTTGTGGAAACTCCAAATGGAAGCTAATGATTATGGCTACATAAGCTGGTCTTGGAGGCTGATGATCATGGCTACATAAGCTGGTCCTGGAGGCTGATGACCATGGCTACACACTCTCGTCCTGGAGGCTGATGATCATGGCTACATACTCTGGTCCTGGAGGCTGATGACCATGGCTACACACTCTGGTCCTGGAGGCTGATGACCATGGCTACATGCTCTGGTCCTGGAGGCTGATAATCATGGCTACATAAGCTGGTCCTGGAAGTTGATGATCATGGCTATACACTCTGGTCCTGGAGACTGATGACCATGGCTACATAAGCTGGTCCTGGAGGCTGATGATCATGGCTACACACTCTGGTCCTGGAGGCTGATGACCATGGCTACATGCTCTGGTCCTGGAGGCTGATAATCATGGCTACACACTCTGGTTCTGGAGGCTGATGATCATGGCTACATAAGCTGGTCCTGGAGGCTGATAATCATGGCTACACACTCTGGTCCTGGAGGCTGATGATCATGGCTACATGCTCTGGTCCTGGAGGCTGATGATCATGGATACATGCTCTGGTCCTGGAGGCTGATAATCATGGCTACACACTCTGGTCCTGGAGGCTGATGATCATGGCTACATGCTCTGGTCCTGGAGGCTGATGATCATGGATACATGCTCTGGTCCTGGAGAAATGGACATGGCTACCTAATCTGACCCTGGAGGCTGATGACCGTGGCTACATAATCTGGTCTCAGAAGCTTATGATCATAGCAACATAATCTGGTCCTGAAGGCTGGTGACCATGGCTACATACTTTAGTTCTGGAGATTGATGACCATGGCTACATAACCTGGTCTTGGAAGCTTATGACCATGGCTGCATACTCTAGTATTGCATTCTTCAACCCAGACTGCTTTTAAATAAATAAATTATTTACTGGAAACTTTTATTTTACAATCTGCTATTATATGCTACTATGATACTATACCTTCAATAATTGTTACAGCAACTAATTAAGAGAAATGGTGTTGATGTATTTGTATAAATAACAAGGATACGCCAGCCACATTCACAAGATCAAATCAAAATAAATTATGTCTGCTGATATTTCCAAAAGAACAAAAAATAGTTGTTTCTGGTGAATTTTTTGTTTCTGCAGAGGGATCTGTCAGCTTTCTGAAGAAACTACTTCACTGATTAAAATCTCCAATCATTCACTTGTCAATTTTTTCAACAGGCCATCCATCTGTGCTGGCATACTTTATTACACAAGTCTGATGTATACAGATCTTTTAGTGAGAAGTTCAGTGAGTATGAGAGAAAATGTAACATGTATATATATAAATAAATGTGTACACAGAGCAAATGTAGAGTGTACATCGAGTACATTGTCTGCTTTGATCATATATAATTGTACTCATGGATATGAATATTCATATTTAGCAGGTATAAACAATTTTAGCAGTGACAAATACATGAAATAATGGGGTAAGTGTTTGGGATGGTAATTGCTGTAAATAGCTTGATTGGTTGCAGGGACAATCTACTTATGAGTAGAAAAGATGTACTTTTGATAATAACGTGGTCATAAAGAGGTTTTTATTTAACCACAGATAGCTACATTATGAGTCAGTGATTGGAAGGCTTGATGGCTGCCTTGTTTCAATATGTGCTTGCCAGTGTATTTCTTGGGTTATTTGACCTTGTTTCAGTTATACCCCCAGCTAATGTATCAGCACTGTTGTTACTTCCATCCATGGCACTCGTAGTGCTGACTGGTCTGCTCACCAAATCATGACAACCAGTCTAAATACATGACTGCTCAGGTCTACTCTATTTACAATTAGGTTAGAAGTATTCAAGAATGCACACCATTTTTACCATATTTTTCTCATAGGTTAAAACATAGAGTATAACTGAAAGTATCCATGTTTGACTGCCATAACATATATTTAATGTTGTGCATACATATTACTGTTGTGCTATGCTATCAGTGAGACATTTGGTGCTAATTGAATATCACACAAATAATGAAAGGGAGACAAAATAGTAAATGATTTCTAGTGCAAAGTCACTTCCATCATGGATAAGTGCAACATACTGACCAAGACCCCCACCTCATGTGCACCTGGAAAAAGTGTTTCAGCAGCCTGTTGAATAAGGTAGGGATTAGCTCTGTGATCACTGTAGTGGTGAGCCTGTAGAAAAGTAGTGCATCACACTACAGCCAGGAAGACTCAAGCAAACCTTCTACAGTACACCCCAGGATATATGGCCAATCATGGTAACCTGATACCAGAATAATTAGAAATAAGTGAAATCAGCACAAGTAGCTTTGAACAATAACATCACTGGACTACTCAATGAGGATGACAGTGTCTTAACAGTAGCTTTGAACAATAACATCAATGGACTACTCAATGAGGATGTGTCTTAACAGTAGCTTTGAACAATAACATCAATGGACTACTCAATGAGGATGACAGTGTCTTAACAGTAGCTTTGAACAATAACATCAATGGACTACTCAATGAGGATGTGTCTTAACAGTAGCTTTGAACAATAACATCAATGGACTACTCAATGAGGATGACAGTGTCTTAACAGTAGCTTTGAACAATAACATCAATGGACTACTCAATGAGGATGTGTCTTAACAGTAGCTTTGAACAATAACATCAATGGACTACTCAATGAGGATGACAGTGTCTTAACAGTAGCTTTGAACAATAACACCAATAGACTGACTACTCAATAAGGATAAGTGTCTTAACAGTAGCTTTGAACAATAGCACCAATAGACTGACTACTCAATGAGGATGAGTGTCTTAACAGTAGCTTTGAACAATAGCACCAATAGACTGACTACTCAATGAGGATGAGTGTCTTAACAGTAGCTTTGAACAATAGCACCAATAGACTGACTACTCAATGAGGATGAGTGTCTTAACAGTAGCTTTGAACAATAACACCAATAGACTGACTACTCAATGAGGATGAGTGTCTTAACAGTAGCTTTGAACAATAACACCAATAGACTGACTACTCAATGAGGATGACAGTGTCTTAACAGTAGCTTTGAACAATAGCACCAATAGACTGACTACTCAATGAGGATGAGTGTCTTAACAGTAGCTTTGAACAATAGCACCAATAGACTGACTACTCAATGAGGATGAGTGTCTTAACAGTAGCTTTGAACAATAGCACCAATAGACTGACTACTCAATGAGGATGAGTGTCTTAACAGTAGCTTTGAACAATAGCACCAATAGACTGACTACTCAATGAGGATGAGTGTCTTAACAGTAGCTTTGAACAATAGCACCAATAGACTGACTACTCAATGAGGATGAGTGTCTTAACAGTAGCTTTGAACAATAGCACCAATAGACTGACTACTCAATGAGGATGACATAAACAAGGGTTTACTCATCTACTGACCAAAACATATGATGACAGCTTTGTTGAAAATCTTTTGTTTTTAAAAACATACATAGCACATCTCTATTTATCTTTCTTCCTTTTTAACATGGTGTGTATACTGCCTTCTATGTAGCACTATTTTACGGATATGATTAGATATGTGTATACTGCCTTCTATGTAGCACTATTTTACGGATATGATTAGATATGTGTATACTGCCTTCTATGTAGCACTATTTTACGGATATGATTAGATATGTGTATACTGCCTTCTATGTAGCACTATTTTACGGATATGATTAGATATGTGTATACTGCCTTCTATGTAGCACTATTTTACGGATATGATTAGATATGTGTATACTGCCTTCTATGTACCAACATTTTACGGATCTGATCAGATAGGTGTATCTATAAGTTGTCTTTTATTTAAATAGAAAGAAAGAAAGAAATCCATCCGAGAAGACCTGAATGTGGAGGAGAATTGGCTCATAAATGATGTAATGCCTCGAAAACAAAGGTTTTTTTAGGACAGGTCAAATGACACAATGGACTGGACAGAACGGTTATGGAGGGCATGGTCACTGGAAAGAGAGGCAGGGGCCAACTGAGAAGATGATGGACTCATGACATTATGGAGACGCTGGATTTGACCTTGGAGCAGGCCGGAAGACTGAGTTTCCTACAGTCAGGCTGTCATGAGAGCGAAATTCTGCAGAGGACATGCTTCATGATGATGATGATGATGATGGTTTAAATAGCAAATACTATAAGCTTTGCTGGGTTACACAGAAGAGGCAGATGACATAACAAACAACAGATTGATGTCATGTATTTACTGTGAGACTAAAAGTATTTAATAATTCATGTCATTAAGTTGGCATGTGGGATGTACCACTGTCAAAGTAGTAGTAGGTGACCTTTGGGTCATGTCACAAGATTTACAGCATCACCATGAAGAACAAAGTTACTGGGACCAGCACTACAAGAATAGATAAATGCTTTACTCAGACTTCCCTCAAAGAGATCCCCCACACATGCTTCTACTGGAGCAATAAGAAAAGATGACATCAGGCATTTGCTGAGAGACTACAACATTTGATCAACATATCAAGTTGGAAAATATCTTCAAAGGGAAGGCCCATAATGTAACGACTCTTACAGAACCTAGAGATTGATCATTTCTAGTTGGGAATAATGTTTCAAAATGGGAACCAGAAAATTGATTTTAACTTTGTTATAATAGAGAAAGACAATTATACATATTGATAAATGTATGTACAATAAATGCATTAGAAACAGTAGCAGTGCAGTGAAAAACAAAGGACCTAATGTTTCAAACAGTAAAAGCAAAAATAATCATCCCAAACATGATCTGTCAAACCAACAAGTAATAAGAGTCAAACACACACACATACACAATAAATAAAACTAACATGATATGCCAACGTAACATGACATCTTCAAATCTGATGACCTGCAGTCACTGACATTTAGTAGCACCACTTAAGAGTCTGTTTAAATCAGTAATGTCAAGGCTGTCTCATAGCAGACACTGCTGTCAGCGATAAAGTGCTAGAAACTTTGTTGAACCAGGTCTCAGCTTTTTATGAAGTGAGGTGGCCAGTTCCCTTCCTCATTACCTTTCCCTCCATAACAGTGATACAGCTTGGTCAACTGTAGCATGTAAAATGATGTGTGTGACAAGGATACATGTTGTTCCTTTATCTGTTCAGCCATTTGAACTGAATAAACACACAGAGGAAATGCCAGGGCTCATTATCTGTGGAGCATCAAGACATATTCTCAGATTTGATGATGACACAGTTCTGTTAGCGTCACAAGTGAACCATTACCACAATGATTTGCTCACTCATTTGTAGAACAAAAGTAAAGGTTTTGTAGTTTGGACATCAACACAGAGAAAACAAAAACTATGATAATTAAGAAAGTAGACAAGAAATATGCTCTGTAGATAAAAGAAAGATGATCAAATACTAGAATAGGTCAAGAGAGCTTATCAACCTTGGAAATATAATGGAGGACGGAAGATGAGAAATGGAAACCAGGGAAACAATAGGGATGGTCAAATCTGTTTTCACCAACATGAGAGTCATATACTGACATCCCACAACATGAGTCATATACTGACATCCCACAACATGAGTCATATACTGACATCCCACAACATGAGTCATACACTGACATCCAAACAAACAACTTACAAATTAAAAATGAGTGATCAGATGTTATGTATATGTCACTACTGTATGGTGTTGAAATATGGGTAATGAAGAAACAGTTGGAGAAGAAAACTGATGCTTTTGAAATGGAAATTTATAGATGAATTGAGAGAATCACGTTGAAAGAAAATAACATAAATACGGAAGTCTTCGAGAAATGATAAGTGCAAAGATAATTAATGAACAGAATCAGAGGACAATAGTTATTAAGGTATTTTGGTTTCATCAAAAGACAAAACATCCGCCCGAAAACAATTCAGAATGGAAAAGTGGAGGGCAAATGTAGCAGAAGTAGAAGGATAACAATCCAAAAATGGACAGGGAAAAGTCTGGAAGATTGCACCATTAAGGCAAGAGACGGAGGATGATGATCTGTTGCAGCCAACCTTCTTGGATGTGGAGATGGCACTTCAACTGAAACGAAAAACATGGTGTCCAGTCAAAAAGAACAAGCTAAAAAGAATCATTTAAAAAATGATCAAACCATGCTTGATTGCCAGTGTTGGTCACCTGACAAGAACATGTTCTTTTAGCTGTACAAGACAAATCAGTTTTGTGGTCATGCTCAAAAGGCTGACAGTAATAAGACTAATCCCCAAATACATGTCCAGGTTTAAATGACTAGTACAGATTTTACAATATTTTTGACAAGGAATTAAACAGAAAGCACAAAACAGATCAATATGTCCATTTATCCACACCAAAAAAGCGATCTACTCAAATAAATATCACAGGCAAAAATATCAATGTAAGCTGTATATTGCTGATCTGTATGTAGAAACAGATCGGATCTGTAGAAATGTCTAACGTTTTAATTTCAAATTAAACTAGGACACTTCCATGTAAATCCATTACTAGGGAGGAAATAATAAGGCCACTGCACCTCCACCTATGCTGAAAAAAGTGACTAAAGAGTGTTGTGCATGGGGACTGTGTCAAGCTTATAACATAAAATAGAAATTACAGCAGAAACAACCACTGTAGGAGCACATACAGTATTTTGGAGTTTAGTGAGGATCTACTTCAATGGAGCCGCGTAGCACAGTGGTTAGCGCGCTGGCTTCGCATCTGAGCGGTCCTGGGTTCATTCCCCAGTTGAGGCGGTAATGTCTTTTTTCAGACCGCAATGGCACCCGGGTCGACCCAGCCTTAAATGGGTACCGGTTCAGTCCGGGAAGTAAAAGCGGCGAGGGAGAGGAGATGGCTACCGCCCTCATATAGCCGAGCCTTTGAAATGTGAGATAGCTAACACCTCACACCCCTACGGCAGTAATGCTATTGGATACTTTACTTTACTTTACTTACTTCAATGGTGGGCCCATGCTCCACAAAGAGTGGAAAGAAGAAGTGGAACCTATGATTGATTATTAGACAAACCAATATTGGTTATCATGCTGGTGATTATTAGACAAACCAATATTGGTTATCATGCTGGTGATTATTAGACAAACCAATATTGGTTATCATGCTGGTCGGACTGAGATTATCAAAACATAGACCTACTGTTACAGTTTCTGAAGAGAACATATTACAGAGATGATGTGTCAGAGTGCAGAAATTTGTATTGTGGTAACTGTAACTCAATTTTCTGCAGTATGTCATTAATTTGTTGCTTTTTAAGTTATCATAATGGATCTCATCTTGTCTTTTCTGCAACCTTGTAGGTCGTAGTGGCATCACATCATATTATATTATCAACGGTTACCATTTCAATCTGTAACCACTAGTGTTTTGGTTTTTTCAAGATTCTGTTTGTCCACTTCTGAATACCACTTTTCCTTGCCCCTGAGAATTATATTAGGCAGCCTATTTGATCCTATCATATATAATGGTTTAAAATGTTCAATACTTTAATTACGGAGGGATGTAGGGTTGTCAAGAGAAATGTAGGTAGAAAATGATGGTCAAGGTAAATGCCCAACATGAGACACTGCCATTAAGGAACAAGTCTTAGAGATTAAACTGTAGTAACTCTCTGCCTCGTTTTTATGTGAGTTGAGCAGTTCTTTCTTCTTGAACAGTAAATCATGTACTTATTTTCAACTGGATAGACTGGAACACATTGAGTCCAGTGGTTTATTCTGATACCTTGCTGTGAGAAGCCAACACTTTACTCAGTCTCCTAGCCGAAAAAGGGATTGCCACTCTTAATGTTTTTGATTGAGTTGTGCCATCTCTGACTGAAAATGTTAACACTGTTCATCATTGGCTGATGCTGTCTTTGATTTAAAATGTTAACACTGTTCATCATTGGCTGATGCTGTCTTTGATTTAAAATGTGAACATCCTTCATCACTGAGTGGTGTTGTTTTTCATTGAACATGTTATCACCCTTTACCATTTGGTACATTTTAAAAAAATGTATTTATTGTCCAGGGTAATTTGAAATAGCCATGCTCTTTTTTTATCTCCACAATCCAGGTGATCAATTTATCCAAGAGTTCCTGTCCCATTTGTTTTCACAAGGGATATGTTCATTATTACCAGAATTGGTTATCTTCTCATGAAGTGATCAAGAACTGAATATCTTATGACTTTTGTTGGCAGTTAATCAAGTGTTTCTTTGTTTCACCAAAGACTTCCCCACTTGATGTTCAGGCTGTTAATTGTGTTGTCTCTATGTATTGATCTAGGACTATGTATTAATTTAGGACTTGTTAATTTATGTGTTGTCCCTATGTATTGATTCAGGTTTTGTTTATTCATGTGTTGCCTCTATGTATTGATTCAAGATTTGTTTATTCATGTGTTGCCTCTATGTATTGATTCAAGATTTGTTTATTCATGTGTTGCCTCTATGTATTGATTCATAACTTGTTTATTCATGTGTTGCCTCTATGTATTGATTCAAGATTTGTTTATTCATGTGTTGCCTCTATGTATTGATTGATTCAAGATTTGTTTATTCATGTGTTGCCTCTATGTATTGATTCAAGATTTGTTTATTCATGTGTTGCCTCTATGTATTGATTCAAGATTTGTTAATTCATGTGTTACCTCTATGTATTGATTCATAACTTGTTTATTCATGTGTTGCTCGTATGTATTGATTCAGGACTTGTTTATTCATATTCTGATTGTTAAATTATTTATATGGACTGTCACATGCAACATTTGAGAAGAAACACAATGTAGACCATGAAAGAGGACACAGCTTGAGTGAGATTAATGGAGCAGAAGTTAAGCTAAATAAACTGATGAATGTGGTTACAAAAGGGCACTGACTGAATGAAAGAGTGGCAGACATCAAAGAATGTGGCATATCTTACAGGATGTGCTTAAGGGATAACTGAGAAGTGAATTATTATGCCAGTAGATATGATGAACCGATTTTTAATTTAATATCTGTATATATCTAAAAATGGTTATTTAAAATACAGAATGAGCATTGTTTTGGTAGTAGGGGTACAATTTTTATCTAGTTTAAAAATGGTAACCTCTAGTACTAGAAGTATGTACCAAGGTGAAGGTTCAGTCTTCTGAAGACACGCACATTTTTAATTTGAGACTAGTATACATTTTAACCTCATAATTGGCTAAATCAGGCCTTCAATTTGATTTCACCTTACAAATCAATATATCCAACCCATGAATAGACTAATTTGATCCCAGCAGAAGCTTATGCTATCTATAAAGATACATTTCTATGTCTGAAAACCAAATTGTACACAAAAGTACACTCAAAACATGAGAACGACATTTAGGTATCCACATCAAAGTTTGCAATATACCTACAAATACAACAAGATATTTATAATTATTTACAAAAATGTATACATACTCATGGATAATGTTTTTGGGGGTCGATAGATATGGTGGCGCTCGTAGCAATCAACTTGTGAATTATGATAAAATTGTAAACAAGATGTCACTTGAGATAATATAAGACTAAATATACATGTTGAACTGCATAACTGTCACATTGACTGATTGACTGTAAAACCAGCCAATCGATGTCTGACAGAGGTGTCAGTAGCTTTGATATGCTAATACATATGACAAACAATGCCCACAAAAGTAGTGATGGATAGCTCTAGAAATGGGCAGCAGGGAGAAGGAATGGGGCTAATAAAAACTAGAGCTGACCAACCACATAGAGTTAAATATAAACAACATCAAACACTGACTAACAAACAATTAGAACAATCAATTGATTAGTTTTATGATGCACATAATGATAACAACACCAAGTAAGAAACATGGTAATCACATGAATCAACCAAATCATATACATATATATATAGTACTGTCTCACCAGAAAGTACAATATAATTATGTTTACATAGTTTTCTGGTCAATGTATATACATATTAATAATCAGAGATACAAGTAATTGGAGATTTGAGGAAAATAAGACCAAAATTAATTTGTATATCAAATACAAACACTGGAGTTACATAAGAAAATGTGGATAAATAATATAATTGTACAATCAGGATAAAATATTAATGTGTTCATTGTTTCAAATTATGGAGACACGACGGCTCTATTTTTATTGAGTTCCCAAAAACTCTGCTTTTATTCAGATTACAAATAAGTCTGCTATTATGTGAATGATCGCCTGAATGGCAGAGCAATTAAAGTGCTTGTCAAAAGTCTCTGGTTCAATCCCTGACCTCAACATAAGCCAGTCTACGCATCTGTAAATTGAGAATCTGATTTACATTAACAGAAAGCAAGACTGGTAACTGGTCACCTCATCTGAGAAAAAGATGAGATTTAGTACAATCAAGTGTCTACTACTTCATCCTTGACGTCTGTATCTCTTATAAGACTACCTTGAACTTTTCAATGAGAATTCAACAACTATAACTTAACATGTTTCTGCAACCAGCATTTTGTGGCTCACTTTAGTCAAGATGTCAGAAAACAGCTGTTGGTGAATTCACAGAACTGGGACTGAACACGCAGCAGTCAAAGCACTGATTGCAGTCAGCAACTCATTGCTTTCTACTTGCATCACGATCAGCAAAACATAGATAAGACTAAGACTATTTTGCTGCAAAGTGGTGGTTCTGGAAACAGACTGCACCAATGCAGCTTGACAGAGAGAATTTGTATCAAAGTGAGAAGGCAGACCTTGGTCCCCAAAATGAAACAGTGCTGCACTGAAACTAATTGTATCGGGTCAAAATGTGTGGATATTGCAGCCTCACTGTACACTACGACACAATGTCCGTTCCTAGGTGAAGAAGAGAATACAGAGTTAATTTCATCAAGACACCACAGGCAAGAGACACTGAGAACCTGCAATAGTTGAATACTTTCAGAGGTTAGAGTGGGACAGATAACAAGAGAATGAATGTGTCCGACATGTTTCACGTGTAAGTACTGAATTGACAGCCTGATATCACAACAGAGCCATTATGTTTTATGTCAAAAAGTTGTGTCTGACATTACTTAAACAACCAGTTATTATCACTTGGAACAGTTTACTGAATGAACATCAAACTCCCATCACTAATTATACCTATGAAATGACTTTACAGTCAAGATGAATAAATCTAGCAGAACACAGGAGAAGATCACTTATAATCTGAAGATTTGCCAGCCAAGTAATAGTGCAGGCATGTCACTATTTGTGAAGAGAGATCCTTTGGGCGTTATTCATTAATTTTACTCCTATTTATATATTTTGCTGCATGGATCTGGTTTTAATTTGCATTTCGTTTTGCCATTACTTCTGATCACACACCCCCATGTGTGTTTACCAGGGAGCAAAGAATAGACCCATTGCAAGCTTTCATGCATGTCGCAAGAGGCAACTAAAGAGGGTTCTGCATGCGGCTGGCATTCTTATAATTTGCAACAAACTGTTACAGAAATAGAATTGCAAAAGCACAGTAAGTAATTTGGTGAAAACTTTCTTACGAGTCCATCTGGCCGCAGTGGTGACCTCAGGCTTCCTAGGGATCACTTTTTTTTGTGTGCAGCATAAATGCAGAAATTAGTTGTCATTGACACTGTATGGCAGGGGTCAGCAACCTATGAACTAGCCCTCCTAAACAATAATTCAAGTGTTTATTTTAGACTTGATTTAGAATCGAGTTGAATACAATTTGTAGAATTTGTATAGATTTGCCAATACATAGATATGAGGTTAAGTCAGTAAGTAGGTCACACACTGATATCGGATAGCTTAAAAATGTAAGTGAAAGTTTGTAATGTTGTCATTTGGTGTCAGCAATATCCAGCTTTGTGATTACTGTAGGTAGCAGATGCTAGATGTTGCATGCATGTGCATAGCTCAGATACAAATTGGTGTCCATGCTCACAGAGTGTACAGTCACAAAACAACATACTGTTGTGTGGTTTTTCTGGGCAAAAAACTTTCTGCAAAGGACAGTCATACAGAAATGCTTCCTGTTTATGGTCAGAAGTGATTGTCGCATAAAGCCGGACATAACTGCACGACAAATTTTTTCAAGGTCGCTCAATAACTGCTGATGGTTCTCCTCTTCAAATTGCAACAGAAGCATCTTGAGTCAGGTGGGGGGAGATAATTTGAGTCGACAGGCGAGTATCGATAGACAGTGTACAATTGCAATAGGGTGTTCGCATAGTTTAGCCTACAACATAATGCATGATCAATTGCATTTCCAGAGATTGTGCTTATGGTGGATACCCAGACATCTGACTAATGAACACAAAATCAATGGAAAGGGTCTATGCTTGCACTTTTAAGTTATGGGATAAGTGCATCAATGTTGGTGGAAATTATTTTGAGAAATAAAGGACAATGTAAATGCATTAATAAATGGTTTTCAAGTTCGCACCTCATTTAGTTTTTATTTTAATAGCAATTTGTGACCTATTTACTGACTTGTCCTTGCAGATTTGCTATTATATAAATAACTATAAATATAGTATTGAACATAAGATAAAGAACACTTATGTGTTACTATTTCTACCTTGCTGATTAGCACCAGATGAATGTAGCTAGCCTACTGTCCATCTGCACACCGACCTGGTTGCCAACCCGTGTCTAGAAGAAGGATGCCAACCCGTGTCCAGAAGAAGGATGCCAACCCGTGTCTAGAAGAAGGATGCCAACCCGTGTCCAGAAGAAGGATGCCAACCCGTGTCCAGAAGAAGGATGCCAACCCGTGTCTAGAAGAAGGTTGCCAACCCGTGTCCAGAAGAAGGATGCCATCCCGTGTCCAGAAGAAGGATGCCCTCCCGTGTCCAGAAGAAGGATGCCGTCCCGTGTCCAGAAGAAGGATGCCAACCCGTGTCTAGAAGAAGGATGCCAACCCGTGTCCAGAAGAAGGATGCCAACCCGTGTCCAGAAGAAGGATGCCAACCCGTGTCTAGAAGAAGGATGCCAACCCGTGTCTAGAAGAAGGATGCCAAGCCTTGTCTAGAAGAAGGATGCCAACCCGTGTCCAGAAGAAGGATGCCAACCCGTGTCCAGAAGAAGGATGCCAACCCGTGTCCAGAAGAAGGATGCCAACCCGTGTCCAGAAGAAGGATGCCAACCCGTGTCCAGAAGAAGGATGCCAACCCGTGTCCAGAAGAAGGATGCCATCCCGTGTCCAGAAGAAGGATGCCAAGCCTTGTCTAGAAGAAAGATGCCAACCCTTGTCCAGAAGAAGGATGCCATCCCGTGTCCAGAAGAAGGATGCCATCCCGTGTCCAGAAGAAGGATGCCATCCCGTGTCCAGAAGAAGGATGCCATCCCATGTCCAGAAGAAGGATGCCATCCCGTGTCCAGAAGAAGGATGCCAACCCGCGTCCAGAAGAAGGATGCCAACCCGTGTCCAGAAGAAGGATGCCAACCCGTGTCTAGAAGAAGGATGCCAACCCGTGTCCAGAAGAAGGATGCCAACCCGTGTCCAGAAGAAGGATGCCAACCCGTGTCCAGAAGAAGGATGCCAACCCGTGTCCAGAAGAAGGATGCCAACCCGTGCCCAGAAGAAGGATGCCAACCCGTGTCCAGAAGAAGGATGCCAACCCCTGTCTAGAAGAAGGATGCCAACCCGTGTCCAGAAGAAGGATGCCAACCTGTGTCAAGAAGAAGGATGCCAACCCGTGTCCAGAAGAAGGATGCCAACCCCTGTCCAGAAGAAGGATGCCAACCCGTGTCCAGAAGAAGGATGCCAACCCGTGTCCAGAAGAAGGATGCCAACCGGTGCTTATTGTGTTCCTGTTCAGTTTATTCCAAAGCTCTCATAGACTAGCCAACAGTGGCCCCAATGTGACTGGTGAAATAGTTTTCATGGTTAGAGATTGACCAATTTACTGAGATTCACAGACAAAGGTCCTTATAGCCAGGGTTGGGCAAAACAAAGTCAGCAAAGTCTCAGTTTTTCTGTTGATCAGAACAGGAACCCACAAATTACTAGACGATACATAATAGTTCTTCTCGCTCTTCAATCAACTGATCCTATACTTGTAGCCCAGTGAGGTTCACGAAGAAGACTGCGTGTCAGGTCTTCGCCAGTCACCAACAGTTTTTCAAACATGGTTGCTTCTCCAGGCCAAACTATCTCACTTTGGTCAGCATAAGGGGGGTCAATCCTGCAGGGTATGTTCTGGTGTCTGCTTGGGTGCTTTGCAATTGCTTGTGGTGGTGCCTCTAAGATCCATTCTGTGGAAACGGGCCCTGGGTCTGCAATGTCCCATTCTGAGTCTGAAGATCTTTGTCTGCCCATCTCTACCAAGTTTGTCTATGCTGTCATTTTCTGGTTTGTATTCTTTATGTTGGTATCTCCATTCCATCCTCATGGATCATTTGATGAGTGTCATTGCGTTCTTACAGCTCTGTGGATGGTGAGTCTGCGTTCTGACTTCTGCAAGCTCATCTGCCTTCTTGTTTCCAAGGATACCACAGTGGGCCAGAATCCACTGTAGGACTAAATCTGTTTTTCAAGACAACAACCTGATGTTATATTTTATTTCATGTAAGAGTCGATTTTGTTTGGGGATTGAGATGACTTTGGCTATACTTCTGGAGTCTGTTAGAATGAATGTTTTTATGGTTTTGTGTTGTAGTTTTCTTTGGACTGATTAGAATCTGATACAAAAAAGTAAACTTTGTAAGCAACATTGTATTTTTGCAATTCCTTGAAGTGCACCATTGTTGAACTATTTGAATACCATGGGATATGATATATAATAAAAGCATCTTCTA
The DNA here is from genome assembly GCA_036924085.1 of Ariolimax columbianus. Classification (NCBI taxonomy): domain Eukaryota; kingdom Metazoa; phylum Mollusca; class Gastropoda; order Stylommatophora; family Arionidae; genus Ariolimax; species Ariolimax columbianus. The sequence continues at coordinate 19,489,758 of JAVGWX010000004.1, read as the reverse complement.
AGGCCCAGAAGATTTTCACTGCTGCTGAAAAGCTGAGACTGGTACCTGCACAAGCAATGATTTTTGTCATGTCTAGACATGGCTTAATTTATTTCAACTGACTGCTGTCTATGGAAGAAAAAGAAACGCCTAGATAAGAAGATTTGCTAAAAGAGGTTATCCAAAACCCTAATAGATGGTAGAAGTGTTGAAAACCACACCATAGGCATGTTGATGGACCAGTCAACATATCTTGACTTTTTTGAACAGTTAAACTTCTCCTAATAACTTTTGCAAACAGCAGCAAACATAGAGCTGAAACAGGTTACTAGAGGAAACAAGCAAGAGTTACAGTAGCTTACAAGTTTAACTTGTAATATTTAGGTCACCTAAAAGGGCCAGAAGCAACACTATGTTCTCTAATCTGCTTACCTCTTAGAAATAACAGAACAAACTGTCTCCAAGCTGCATAGCTTATATAATGAACAGAACAAACTGTTTCCAAGCTGCATGTCTCATAGAATAAACACAACAAACTGTCTTCAAGCTACATATCTCATATAATGAACAGAACAAACTGTCTCCAAGCTACATAACTCATAGAATGAACAGAACAAACTGTCTCCAAGCTACATAACTCATAGAATGAACAGAACAAACTGTCTCCAATCTACATATCTCATATAATGAACAGAACAAACTGTCTCCAAGCTACATATCTCATATAATGAACAGAACAAACTGTCTCCAAGCTACATATCTCATATAATGAACAGAACAAACTGTCTCCAAGCTACATAACTCAGAATGAACAGAACAAACTGTCTCCAAGCTGAATAACTCATAGAAATAGCACAACAAACTGCTCTCCAAGCTGTATAACTCTAGAAATAGCACAACAGTGTTCCAAAGGGATGGAGGTATTACCTATTGTTTACTGTCTGCTTCAAAAATTCATATACAAGTGCACTGACTGCAAACCGCCCTTTTCACTGAGATTCTATAAACTATAATAATTGTTTCTATTTAATTTGGCTGAATTTGGCACATAGTAGGAAGGTTATGATATTCCACACCTTGCAAAGGCAGAGGAAATTCAAAAGTCTGCATGCAACACTAAATAGAGTCAAGAAACAGTATCCTCAATTAACAAAATGAAATAAATGAATCCAGAATGTGCCGACTTAATATGGATAGAATACCTAAACAAAATATAATGCACAATAAAAATATATTGCTACTACTGAAACTTTGATTTGCTCTTATAAAATTACAGGTATCTTTCTGTTAAAAAGAATTATGTTTGCATGACCTTCATCCCCAGAATCTGATTGTGGTTCTTAAAGATTGCTTTTTCTTGATGTGTCCTCAAAAAGAATCACTGACTTAACATCTTTGTACTGGTTTTTAGAAGTCTCTACAGAGTCTGTGTACAACCAGTTTCATTTACATTTCCTTGATCTAAAAGCTATGCGCATCCTATCTATTTTTAAATGCATTAAATGTCTCTGCCTCCACCACTCTCTGACTAAACGGATATTTCCTGATATCTTATCTGGACATTTCTTTGGTTAATTTGTATCCATGCCCTCTTGTTCTTGTAGGTGGTTGTATTTTGATAAACATATTATAGTCTAATTTATCCTTTCCTTTTGATACTATATAAACCTGTATTAAATCACCTCAAATTAGATTACCACATGAGTTATACACAACGCCCCATACTTAGAGTACAATGGGCAAATGAACTTACAAAATGTTAGAATATTTACGAAGTATTCACATTTTTCATGTACCAAACCTTCTGTTACACTTCTAAAAACATAAAAATGCAGTTTTATATGGAATACCTTTTGAAAACATGAAAATAAACTGTCACAAAATACCTCAAATCTGTGACAATTTTCCTAACGTTAAAAGAATGTTATTGTTTCTAATACCACATATAACGTGAAGTTATAACTTTATGACAGTAACAATTACACAATACACAAAATAAATGCTATTAAGTGTAAGGTATACAAATTAAAAGCTTCTTGGTGACAAAGGAATGTGGTTCTGATAACAGTCTTTGAGTAGCCTTTGATTATACATAAACCTAGGTCTATATTAAATCAACAAATTTGTATTATCATGCTAAATTTGAACTAAACTTTAAAATGGCAACTCAACTTATTTGAAAGATAAACATACTTGTCTTGCATTGTGCCCACACATGGCATCAGCATGAAAGCTACCTATCATATGTGTAAGCAAGAAATTACAGTGGATTGGCATTACCCTTCTATTGTAGCTCAGGCATGGAGACCAGCATTGCAGTTAGTATTCTAACATCTGCTTTACCATTTATGTTGACTTGCAGAGGCAGTTTCTGCTACAATCTGTTTCACATGATGAGGTTACTTGCTTCATTCACAGCTCCCTCTGCCCCCCCCCCCCTTCCTTATGACATGTACAAGAGGGCACATGGGTTCTCTTCTCTCCCTGCCCCAAATTCTCAATAAGAAGAGACCTCATGATCCCCAAAGGTGACTCCTGTGATTTCAGTTTAGATGAAGGTATTCCCGATACCAGAGAACGGTTTCACTAAATTAATGATTCAGCAACACATATTACGCATTTTAGGAACAGGACAAAATGTGATGGTTAACTTCAAACACATCTGGGTCAATGAAATCAATCAATTGATAAAGCACTGACAAATAATGTTTATCTGCAGATGAATATCCTGATAGGAAGTATGGATTTTCTTGTACCTAATACTTGAATGTTACAATGAAATTGAAAATTAAAACTTTATAAATAAAACAACAAATGAAACAACCTTCCCATAAGACATAGGTTAGAAGAGAATGTTGAGATATTTTGTATTGAAATAAATAAGTGAATAAAATTATAATCCAAAAATAGCATTTTGGCTAACTTATTGTTCAGCTGTGTAAAAACATTATATGAGACCTTTCCTGCAACAGTGGCGAATGATTGTGCTACCAGTCTTTCAATACATCAATGGCTAGGCTAGCATGAATATTCAAACAATACAGGTGAGTCAACCTCCACATAATAATATACTATGATGGAGCAGGAAGATAGTTACTAGAATATTTATACAAATAAGACCCCAGACTCATGCAGGCTCATAGTCACATTATTGGTATCATATTGAAGATGTCATGTCATTCAAGTCAGTATGGCAAGCTTGTACTTTTCACATTAAAGGTTTCACATTTCAGATGCCATGTCATTCAAGCCAGGATGACAGGCTTGTATTTGACAAATTAAAGGTCTCACATTTAAGATGTCATGTCAATCAAGCCACTATGGCAAGATCGTATTTGTCTCATCAAAGGTCTCACACTGCATATGTCATGTAATTCAAGCCAGGATGGCAGGCTCGTACTTGGTACATTAAAGGTCTCACATTGCAGATGGCATGTCATTCAAACCAATATGGAGCCTCATTCTTGTCACATTAAAGGTCTCACATTGCAGATGTCACGTCACTCAAGCCAGGATGGAAAGCTCATACTTATAGCATTAAAGGTCTCACATTGCAAATATCATGTCATTCAAACCAGGATCATACTTATCACATTAAAGGTCTCACATTGTCATGTCATTCAAGCCAGGATGGCAAGCTCATACTAGTCATATTAAAGGTCTCACATTGCAGATGTTGTCATTCAAGTCAGTGTTTGAGAATACACAAGTTCATATATTTATATTGCATTTAGTTTTCAGTTTGGATAGAACATACATTAAAATGGAGATTCAACCTCAACTTATACAATGTCAGTCTTAATTAGTCTGTGTTTAATATAAGAGATTCTTTAACAGCTAGTTTCTACAGGTGCTATGTAAAGAGGTGATTATGCAATCATAAGCATTAAGTGGTCTACATACAAGGTCTGTATAATTGTATTTGTGGATTGTTGTTGGCGCTTATATACATAAAGTAAAGAGGAATAAAGAAGGCTGTAACCATCAATCGACCACATTTATGCTTCATTTTCTAACCAGGTACACATTTGTGTGTGCTCAAGATCACAGGGATGCATGTTGTAATTGTCAAGATCAATGTCACAGCACTGTAGAACTCACATGACACACTCAAGGTCACTGTCATGTACACCATAAATGTCAAGCTTTTCTTCTTCTTCGTATGCTGTCAGATGTCAACTTGAGTTTGTTAGAAGAAAGCAGCAGTTATCCTGAGGCTGTCGACACTGCCATAAAACTTGTCTAGTATTGGCACTGGAGATGGCCCCATGTGCTTTCTCTGGTCCTTGTATGTCGGGCAATTTGCAGCAGATGTTCAGGGGTAATTTTCCCTGTACTACAGGTGCGCTCGTCAGTAGCAATTATCTTCAGTTTATTGAATAGATGGTACCTCAGTCTATTGTGGCCTGTGCGGAGTCTGAAGACCTGCTCTCTTCTGTTCAACTGGTAATGAGCATCATAAATGTCAAGCTCAAGATCAGTGATGTGTGGTGCTCTGCAGGTCAGTAATGTATGTACTAAATGTAAAGTTCAAGATCACAATTATGTGTGGTGCACTCAAGGTCCCTGTGATATATACCCAAAATGTCAAGCTCAAGGTCACAATTATGTGTGATGTACTCAAGGTCACAATGATGTGTGGCACACTCAAGGTCCCTGTGATGTATGCCCTAAATGTCAAGCTCAAGGCCACAATTATGTGTGATGTACTCAAGGTCACAATGATGTGTGGCCCACTCAAGGTCCCTATGATGTATGCCCTAAATGTCAAGCTCAAAGTCACAATTATGTGTGATGTACTCAAGGTCACAATGATGTGTGGCACACTCAAGGTCCCTGTGATGTATGCCCTAAATGTCAAGCTCAAGGCCACAATAATATATTTTATAAATGTCAAAGTCAATGTGCTGCAAGAGAGTCATGCTAATCTCCAATGTCATAGTGATTTATGTTATAAATGTCCCTTTGATAGACTTTATGACAACTCCACAAATCGGGATTTAGTCAGGTGCACATTTTTACATAATGGTTACACCGGAGCACATCTGTGTTGACAATCATCATGATGCATCATAATGTTTAAAAAAAATGTAGCACGTCTTTGCAAGCTGTTAGTACGTATATATTTCAGGAACATTTTTTTTTTAAACATATGTTGCAGAATGTCTTTTAAACATTAATTAGTTAAAAAACAACATAGTATCTAAGCTTTATTTAAAATAACAGGGCATCATATTCGTGGTTTCAGGATTCAAACTTATGACTCCACATCGTAATGTTATTTGCAAACAGCAAAAGGCATGCTTAATACATTTTAAGTTTTGAAAAATATTGCACAATGACAGAAAATGTAAAAGATAACAAGATATATAATAATAATCACAATACAGCAATAAGACAAACATAAGAACATTGATTGATTAATGACACAAGGAAAGGTAAGCCATCTGATGTTTACAGATGAAATACGTTGCTAGTCATCCGTGGTTTATAATAATTTCAAGAATTTGTATAACTGTTAAACAAATTGTATGCCTGACTTGTGTCTAGGAGGACTCTGTATGTGACAGAGATGAGAATAGAATAGGACCTCTATCATAATGAATGTGTAATGTAGGAGGCAACTAACAGTGTCATTAACGCCTCTAGAGCAGTGTTACCCAACTTTTTCACACCTGCGGATCAGTGAAAATAGGACAAATTGTTCATGGACCGATTAGTCAGAAATAAAAACCATTATTTATATAGTATATATAGCCACAATACCATTTTTGCATTTCTGCGGACCAGCACAGGTCCATGGTTGGGAGACATTGCTCTAGAGTGAAGGAGTCTCCAGCTTACAGTAAGACAGACATCATGGTATAAACAGGTCAAAAGGCTGATGAACGTCAGTTTATAATCTAGGTTTGAAAACTCTAGAAACAATGACAAATAGAATAAGTCTTAACTTTCATAAAGTTGATACCCTCAAATAGTTAGAGAGATTCCATCCAGCAAGTTTTCTTTATACATGCATGTCCTAAGATTTTGTGGTTGACTATTTTCATATATCAATGAACTTCTCACAATCTCAAGCCATTAAGATCTTTGGTTGCAAGTAGGATCTTTCTAGAGTATTTTCTGTTCTTGAATCTTTGACTTTGGTTATTATTTACCGGAAATATTTCTAGTCAATATTTATACTATTTCTTGATCTGTTCCATACCTCTAAAATCGGGTCATTTATTTATAGCTCACGAATGCTATACCGCAGCATCATTTATAAAACATTCGAGGTGGGACAGCTGCAGGTGCCACAGATGGCACACAGATGGTGTCCATACATTTCATGCACTGTGTCAAAACACATTAAGGCTGTATGATTTTGGAAACAGCTTGATAAATATCACGAGAGAAGTAGATCAAGTATCACTATTGTTACCAACCGTTCACCTATAACTATCTGGTAGATCACATGAAATCATGTTAATTGAAAACTGCATGTATTTCTTAGTTGAAATGAATGTTTATTGCAGAATATAAAGCAAATATATTCATTTCATTAGTTTCATTAGGTGCAGAAGTAAGCACCACCTGATCAATAAATTAAAATTCAGACACAGACATATGCATGTGTGGGCAGATAAAATATTAGAGCATAGTTTCAAGTCTATAGCTCCACAAGAGGAGCTGCGTGGCAGCATAGTCCTCTCCAATCCAGGCCCTGGAGGACAAATAGTAAAGTATTGTCTCAAGTCTACAGCTCCATAAGAGGAGCAGAGTGACAACATGATCTTCTCTTATCATGGACAGACTAACAGTAGAATGTGATCTCAAGTCTATAGCTCCACAAGAGGAGCAGAGTGACAACATGGTCTTCTCTTATCATGGACAGACTAACAGTAGAATGTGATCTCAAGTCTATAGCTCCACAAGAGGAGCAGAGTGACAACATGGTCTTCTCTTATCATGGACAGACTAACAGTAGAATGTGATCTCAAGTGTATAGCTCCACAAGAGGAGCAGAGTGACAACATGGTCTTCTCTTATCATGGACAGTCTAACAGTAGAATGTGATCTCAAGTCTATAGCTCCACAAGAGGAGCAGAGTGACAACATGGTCTCTTATCATGGACAGTCTAACAGTAGAATGTGATCTCAAGTCTATAGCTCCACAAGAGGAGCAGAGTGACAACATGGTCCTCTCCAACACAGGCCAGAGATAAAACTGTATGGTGAAGAGTGAACCCTGAGACCGACCACCAAGTATGTGGAGGATGTAGATGTTATCAGTTGCGAGCAAACAAACAAAAAGGAAGACAGCAGAAAGAAAACAAAAAACATTATCTGCCCTACATGTTGGCCCATTGAGGTTACTGTTTCTATGAAGTAATGTGGAGAACTATTCAAACACATTTAGGTTCCATTATTGGCACATCTAGTTAGTTTTGTTGAAATATTACATCATGTTACATAAAGTTGCTGACTTTCTCATGTCTTCTTTCAATTCTTGGCTTACAGATCTAAGAACAGTGCAAAAACTCAATTCTGGAAAATGTTAAGTTATATTGAAGGATTATTAATTTACTTAAAGTTTTTGCAATCCCTTATATTAATCTACAAGTTTCAAATGGAAGGTTTTAAATAACATATAGATCATTTGTTTGACTTCTAATGCTTAAAGTCATAATGCGTTGTCCAGATTTTCAAAATATCTTACAGATCAGTGTTACAAGCAAGTAAATTTATTGGTGGAAAAGATGGGTGGAAGATGTGAGGGAAGGGGAGGGGAGCTGGTAGGAATATAATCCTTTAGTTGTTTGGAAGGAATAATCCTTTACTTGTTTAACTGTTGTTTTTTTCTTTCATATTGTACAGTTGGACTGACAAGCAGATTTTATGTACAGGTCTTGGTCTTAGCCAAGCTGTACTTCTACAGTGAGGGATGTCCCTGTCCAGATCCCAGCTCTGGTGTGAGCTGGATGCAGCCGGGAGAAGGAATGCTTAGCAGTCTAGGCTCAAGCAGCTTATTACTCCGATGCGATGGAACAAGTGCGGCGAAGGATGGTTAACCGATGTGCAAGTCCATCTTAATAGACTCAAACACTAGAGCAAAGATGACCTGCAGCCTGTTAGGAGCCATTTATACTACTCTTAACAAACTATCTAGCCATGTGTTATGCCATGTCACACAGTTAGTCGCCTCTTATGCATGGGTATTGTTAGTATCTATAGATATATGTATGTAGTGTCGATGAAAGGATTTTGACATTTCTTTTATTATAACTACTTTAATGTAAATCTGGCAAAGATGGCACCGTAACTGGCTGCGAGTTTACATTTCTCTACTGTTTTGGATCATTATGGATGCCGCCAGAACACGGATTTGCCTGGAATTCACACTAGTCGACGACTTACACTTGTGTTCACGGATACGTGGAGTTGTTTTCCGTCTGGACTTGTTATTTCGTTCTTTTTTTTGTGATTTCTTCCATCTGTTTATCCTGGTCTGGACGCCGGCTGAATGGCGCTACGCTTAAACTAGTTATACCTGTGTCGTATCTCACGGGTTAGTTCTGCCGGTTCACCTTCACGAATATTGCGTGTGGGAAAGTTAGATGCTACTATGATGAACTGAATACAGCTAAGGAGAGATGCCAGACTCACTCACACGCTGAGTGTTGTCCATACGACCTCTTGTGGTTATCGAAAAGGCACAACAAACTGCGTTAGATGCCTTCCCTCCTTTCTACCCTGCGGGTTACATGTTTACGGAAAGGCTTCGGTGGTAACCCTGAGGCAAAATCTGCATCCTATGCTATCTCCAGTCGTCTCGATAAATGTCTTGCCACTGGCAAAAGGTAGCTTAGGCTCTGTGAGCGAGGTTGACAAAAGGCGCAGTTTCTTCCTCACTTTAATCCAAATCTCCGCGCAAGTCACCCATTTCAGCGGACACAGCAAGAGATACGACTGTCCACACGGCTGAACAAAGAGAGTGGTTTTCATCACTTGTGATGGACAAACTACAAACTTTAATGTATTCGCTACAGGTGAATGTCGACTGCTGTTCACTCAATGACATTGCCCCTGGCTCCTGTCGGCTGGAAGGTTATTGACCTCTGACTAGTGGAAGATTGCTGGCCTCTGATTTAGGAGGACTATATTGTGGAAGACAAACAGGCATGGAGAAATTTACTACTCATTTTAGCAATGAATCTCCGTGACTTGAAACAAGGAGGAAAAAAACGGAGATTTTTTCCACTGGTTATAACTGCTCATATGTGAGTTATAATGCCATAAGTTAGACTCATATTGCTACTGGTCTGTATGTACAACAAAAGCTCCTATTGCTACTTTACTGTATGTGCAACATATTATGTTGGACATCAACAGTATAATTGAGCAACAAATTCTGAACTTAAATTCTGAACTTACAGCAGACAGATGAACCTACTACTGTACTCTATGTGTTTATACTAAAACCATCTCGACTATGGATTCTTTGATAATCTCACCAAAATCTTGACTCATAGCCTGCTCCTTCTCTTCCTCTGATGTTGGAGAAGAAGATGATGATGAAGCAGAAGATGTGGTGACTGACTGCACTGTGGATGAAGACAGTGATGAGACTATCTCAGAGTCCGTAGTACATCCCTCATAATTTCTGTCCTGCTCATATTCAAGGTCTGGTGTTTCAGATGACAAACTCCCACAATGGACATCACTCAAGTCTTCTTTATTCTCTTCTTTCCAAGACATGTCCTCTTCTTTGTGTTCATTCAAGCTGTATTTGGTATTCCAAATATCCAAATGGGCCTTCTCTATGTTTGTCTTCTCTGATGCGGATTGCCTGTTCGGTGACATACAAGCCTCAATCAGTGAATCTTCCTTCATCTCTTTAATTTCCTCATCAGCCGAGCCTAGTACATCTTTTTTTTGCGAGCTCAGGCGCCTTTCTTCACAGAAGCTGTTAGAATCATGCAAGAATATGTCTGTCTCTTCTGTGTATGTCTGACAGGACCCAGATGAAGATATTGAGGATGATGGAAATAGACTTGATGAAATTGGTAGCAAGCATGTTGGTATGACTGTTGAGTATACGTGAGATGTGTTTGGTAGTTTTGGTATGAAAGATGTAGAGGCAGATGATGGACATGTAAATAATGACTGTGAAAATGAAGTGTCAGACAATGACTCATTAGAACAATTATTAATTAATGGATCGTCAGATTTTCTATTCTTCTCTGCTGTGGGAAGTGTGAGGTTCATTTTGTGGTACGAACCAACAGTGCTGGAGTCTGGGTATGGCAAGTCATATAGCAGATTCTGAGAGGTCCCAACAAGGCTGCTGGTGTCAGAATCATCAGTGGTCATGTGATAGTTGGTGAAAGATGATGTTGAGTCTTTCACGGCAGAGGTGGTAGGTTCTGTCCTGCCATCCATGTGGGAAGAGATTCCAGGGCAGTGGGCAGCTAGACGGTCACGGGTGGTGGTTGTCATGGTAGCATATGTGATGGTTGATGAGTTTGGAGATGCCGGACTCAGCGTTACAGCGCATGCGTCTTGCTGGTAAGTGGAGCTGCATGAAATTTCCAGCTGGGCTGTCCGTTGATCTGCTGAGGTGGGGGCAGCTTCAGGTGAGGTGCCCAGCCCTAGACACTCCCTCAGGGTGGGACTGGCTAGAGATGTGCTCCAACAAGATGAGTGTTGGGCTGTCTGAAGAGACTGGAAGTTGGCATTGCCCTCATTGCTGACAGTAGAGGTTGCCAAGTTGCCAAAACCAACTGCTGCTGGAACAGAGAAGTTGATATGACTGGGCTGGCTTAAGTAATCTCTACCCGCCACAGGTGAGCTGCCTGGGCTGTAGGATTTGTTGGTCTGCATGGGTGTATCTAACTTGTAAGTTGATGGTGTTGAATGAACTGGTGAATCTACCATATCTGTGTGAGCAAACTTGTTTTGAAAGCCAGAAGCTGTCGCTTGTAGCATCATACTTTTTTTACTAGCATCAAGCTCTAAGCTGTTGTCCACATGAGTATGACTCAAAAGCCCATTCTGGGGGTGAAGCCCTTGGGATGTAGCCATAACCCCTGGTGCTCCCATACACTGACTTGGTGAATGATGTGGTGCTCCTGACAGAAATGAAGGCCTTAACAGAGGCTGGCTGGACATTGCTGCTGCAGATTGTTGCTGGGAGTGGGGATGGGCCAACAAGCCACATGACTGCTGCTGTTCTAACCTCACACTGCTGCAGGATGTTGATGACGGACCAACTCTACAACCACCATTTGCCTGACGGCTCTGGATACAACTAGAATTAAGAAGGGACGTCTGCTTGGGCATACCAGATGACTGACTGTGGACAGTTCCACTGCTGCTACTACTCACAGCACTGATGCTGGAAGAGAACATCTGAGATGGTGAAACATGAAATTTTCCTGGAAAACTTGCTTGGCTAACATTGGAAAAATGTATGGGTTCTAAGACTGTTGGTGATACGTCACTAAGCTCAGTATATGGGCTGTCATCATTATCAAAGTACATGGATGATGTATTCTCTGCACGGTAAACTTCTTCTTCACCATCATTAAACAATAGCATATGCTGAGATGATGGCTGCTGTTGTGGTGGCAGTGAAGGAGGATGAAGTAATGACAGACCTGGTGAGAGACTCATGTGATGATGATGATGCTGCTGCAATTGTGATCCTTGTGATCCTGGATATCCTTGCTGCAGCCCTAAAGTTGGGATCACTCGTTGTTGTTGTTGTTGCTGTCGCTGCTGTTGGTTCACCATTGAAAATTTCACATCATGCATCATGACATTGCACATGTCTGTGTTCTGGCAGTCCCTGCAGCTTCCTTTCTCATTGCTGTTGAACATATTCAAATCGATTAGCTCAGGTTTTTTGGTTTTGAGTCGACTTTTCAAGACTTTCACACCATCATTGGTACTAGCATCACTAGTGTCCCCACTACAGAAATCGTCACTGGCACCAACATAATTATCTGGGCTGACCAGAGCACTCTCTGTCCCATTAGCACTCACCACATCAATGTGCTCAACTGCTGCTGATGATCTATGAGAGAAAGATGACGATGGTGCAGTTGCAGGTTTACCACTTGGGCACTGAGAATCTGTTCTTTCCAGCTCAAGCCTCATGAGTGTATGGATAAAATGAGTCCGCACTCGAATGGGGTTAAATTCAATCCTTCCTGCAGAATTACTGCAGCCATCTTTAGTACAGCCACAAGGAAATGACAAACGGTCTACCTGGCACTGTATGCCAGCGAGACTGCAAGAACAAGTAGCAGGATCACAAAACAGTTTACAGTCACAGCCACATACATTTCTGGAAACTCTGATGTCACGGCAGTCATCTTTCTCCTCATTATCTATTTTCCTGACACCTGCTGTCCGCAGCAAGACACGGCGCTGCCGAATGGGAAGAGGCTGCAAAAAGTAATAATCATCATACTCGCTGTCACTCTCGCTACCAGATGAAACATCTTCATTGTCCAAGGGTGCAAGGCTAGATGCAAGCAATGGAGAGGGGAACATTTTTCCCTGCCTGCGCTGTTCTGCGAGAACGGTGCGATGGATCCGTTTCTGCTCCTTGGTATAGTCTGACAAGGTAAAGTCTCGCACAAAGCTATGCTTCTCTGACATACCTGCAAAAAGAACACGTCACTTTGTGCCAGGAAAGTAGATAACACATTCACATTGAACAAGTCATAGAAATGTTAGGTTATTGTATCAGCCATTTAATCTTTGTAGACAGAAGAAAAACAGTTTGATAATGTAATAAAAAATATAAGAATAGAAGACCAATTTCAGAGTACAATGTTCAATGATAGAAATAAAGAAGAACTGATAGTGATTGTTGCCATCCCTTTCCCAACAGTAAGTCAGGTACCAATTATTATTGACTGGAGCATGCTAATAGCAGAAGGAAACCAGTAACTTTGTCATGGAACATAGTAACATAACTTAATGACAAACAATTATTAAGAAATAAGAAAACTTAGAACAATGTTAATTCATTTAGAAAATGTTGTTGGTAATTATAAGAAAGATGGCATTGTGTAAAGATGTATCTTTTCATCATTATCACCATCAAGTTAATCAACTCGAAGACTGGTGTTGAAATTTTTTGATTATGTCACGCCACTGTCCTCTGTTTCCAGCAAATCTCTTCAGCTCAGTATATGTCTGAACTGAAATGTTCTGTTCTTGTACACATGTGTGATGTAATTGTTTCTTGGGCATCTTCTTTCCCCTGATTTTTGCTTTCCGACATTAGTAAGCCCCCATATTTCGTTATGATCAAGCCAAGACAGTCTACCTTTGTGTATGGTCATTAGTTGTCTACATGGCCCTATAACTTTAAGCAATTGTTCATTTGACCTTTTTTTTCCTGATTAGTATCTGACCCTGATTATTCTTTGCTCCTGAGAGAGACACACAAAGATAGAGAGAGAGAGAGCCTAATAACAAAAAAAGTGGTGAAAGAACTGGCAATAATTTTCAATGACTTACATTACTTCTCAATGACTCACATAACTTTTCAATGACTCAGTTCTTAATGACTCACAAAACTTGTCAATGACTAATAAAAACCGGCCTACAGTGTCTAGAAAAGTGAAGAATTTGAGGTGATTTTATACATGTATATAAGATAATCAAGGGAAAGGAAAATTTAGACTGTAACAAGTTTTTGAAAGTACAGCTGGCTTCAACAAAAAGAGGGTACAGCTACATATTGATTTAAGAAAGGTCCAGATTAGATATTAAGAAATGTTTTTTTTAGTCAGAGAGTGGTGAATGTATGGAACACATTGACACAGGAAGCAGGGCCAGTAAATGCATTCAAGAATAAAATGGATGCACATAGTTATTTTTAGATCAAATAGACTTCAAGAAACTGGTTGTATTGAGACAATACAGTTTTCTACACCAGTATAAAGACATTAAATGAAGTTAACACTTTTAAATGACACAATAACTTCTCAATGAATCCAAGACCTTCTCAATGAATCCCAGAACTTCTCAATGAATCCCAGAACTTCTCAATAAATCTCAGAACTTCTCAATGAAACCCGTAACTTCTCAATGAATCTCACGACTTCTCAATGAATCCCAGAACTTCTCAATGAATCTCATAACTTCTCAATGAATCCCAGAACTTCTCAATGAATCCCATAATTTCTCAATGACTCACATAACTTATCAATGAATCACAGTACTTCTTAATGAATCTGAGAAATGTAAGTAGGGAAATGCCACAGTCAAACACAATATTCCACCTGGATTTTTCCAGGTTAGAAGATTGATTAATTACTATGTCATTTAACCTGCAGTTACCTAAAGTTGATCCGCCTTCACTAGGCACACAGGTAAAGCCTTGCCTGCGTGGGAAGTAAAATACACTCACACCTTTGAAGTTCACCTTCTTTTTCATCCTCTTGGGGGGTGGTGGCCCTGAAGTCACTGAAAATAATAAACATTAGATATATTTTTGTGATTACCTAAGCAAGCATTACGATACCTGGACCTAATTTAGGGAGGATAGACACGCCCACTGCACAGTTGATGCTTATCATACAAGACAATTGAGGAAGATTTTGCCTGGGGATAGCAGAAACAGTATGTTAACATTTTGGTGCAGATCCCATACAAAGCTCCAACCACAATTTGATTAGTGTTAATAAGATTGTTCTACCTGCAGCAAAGCATACCACCTCTAGCTGTGAACAATGTGTTATTAGTTAAAGCCAGCAAGGCATACCACCTCAAGCTGTGAACAATGTGTTATTGGTTATAACCAGCAAGGCATACCACCTCCAGCTGTGAACAATGTGTTATTAGTTATAGCCAGCAAGGCATACCACCTCCAGCTGTGAACAATGTGTTATTAGTTATAGCCAGCAAGGCATACCACCTCCAGCTGTGAACAATGTGTTATTAGTTATAGCCAGCAAGGCATACCACCTCCAGCTGTGAACAATGTGTTATTAGTTATAGCCAGCAAGGCATACCACCTCCAGCTGTGAACAATGTGTTATTAGTTATAGCCAGCAAGGCATACCACCTCCAGCTGTAAACAATGTGTTATTAGTTATAGCCAGCAAAGGCATACCACCTCCAGCTGTGAACAATGTGTTATTAGTTATAGCCAGCAAGGCATACCACCTCCAGCTGTGAAAAATGTGTTATTAGTTATAGCCAGCAAGGCATACCACCTCCAGCTGTGAACAATGTGTTATTAGTTATAGCCAGCAAGGCATACCACCTCCAGCTGTGAACAATGTGTTATTAGTTATAGCCAGCAAGGCATACCACCTCCAGCTGTGAACAATGTGTTATTAGTTATAGCCAGCAAGGCATACCACCTCCAGCTGTGAACATTGTGTTATTAGTTATAGTCAGCAAGGCATACCACCTCCAGCTATGAACAATGTGTTATTAGTTATAGCCAGCAAGGCATACCACCTCCAGCTGTGAACAATGTGTTATTAGTTATAGCCAGCAAGGCATACCACCTCCAGCTGTGAACAATGTGTTATTAGTTATAGCCAGCAAGGCATACCACCTCCAGCTGTGAAAAATGTGTTATTAGTTATAGCCAGCAAGGCATATCACCTCCAGCTGTGAACAATGTGTTATTAGTTACAGCTAGCATGGCATACCACCTCCAGCTGTGAAACATTATCTTGTTAGTTATAGCCAGCAAGGCATACCACCTCCAGCTGTGAACAATGTGTTATTAGTTATAGCCAGCAAGGCATACCACCTCCAGCTGTGAACATTGACTTGTTAGTTACAGCCAGCTAGGTATAGCCCTCCAGCTGTGAAAATTGACTTGTTAGTTATAGCCAGCTAGCCATACCACCTCCAGCTGTGAAACATTGTCTTGTTAGTTATAGCCAGTAAGGCATACCATCTCCTGATGTGAACAATGTGTTATTAGTTATAGTCAGCAAGGCATACCACCTCCAGCTGTGAACAATGTTTTATTAGTTATAGCCAGCAAGGCATAGCCCTCCAGCTGTGAACAATGTACATTGTAGACGATGATGGCATAATTTATTTTGCTAGCGCTATTTTTAGTAAGGATTAACTGCGCTACTTTTTATCCTCACTCTCTCGTCTCGTGCCGCCTGACCCCAGTGGCAAGTCAAGGACAAGACGACTAGGGGGTGACTACGAGATGCAGGGGACTCCGCATCAAGCACTCGTGAAAAAGACGGCGGAGTCCGGAGTCAAACACACACCACCTGATCACGAGGCTGATGGCTTAACCACTTCGCCACGGAATCCACATATAGGCACAATATATTAAAAGAGCACAGCAATCACAATCGTCACAACCATCTTAAACTTGCATTTTTGTATTTAGTAAAGAAGTGAATTTGACAAATTGGAGGGAAAGAACTGATAAACACAAATGAAGCAAAACTATTTATTACAACAATACGTGGTGAAATTCAAAGATTGGCAAACAGGATATACTTCTATTGAAGGGTTAGTAAGGATTACCATGAAGAATTACATGACATTTACCATTACAAATGGGTTAGTATTCAATGTATAATTACAATAGTACCATATTTGTTCACATTATTACACTTACAGAGTAAGCTTATTTAAACCCTAGACCACGGGGACGGCGTGGCCTAGTGGTTAAGTGGCACGGCTCACAACCAGAAGGTGCTGGGTTCGTTTCCCATCACAGCACCGGCCGTTACCCCGGGGAAGCAAACCCTTAGAAAATGCAGGAGGAAGCAGACCCTTACATAAAATGCATGCTGAAGTCGGATGCACTGGGCCGATAGGCGCAAAAATAAAAACCACAGTGTAACGCACACCCGCCTTGGGGAATAGAGAAATAAGGCGAACGCAAAAAAAAAAAAAAAAAAAAACCCTAGACCAGGGGGACGGCGTGGCCTAGTGGTTAAGTGACACGGCTCACAACCGGAGGTGCTGGGTTCGATCCCCATCACAGCACCGGCCGTTACCCCAAGGAAGCAAACCCTTAGAAAATGCAGGAGGAAGCAGACCCTTACATAAAATGCATGCTGAAGTCGGATGCACTGGGCCGACAGGCGCAAAATAAAAATGCAGTGCAACACACACCGCCTTAGGGATTAATGAAATGAGGCAAACGCAAAAAAAAACCACAAAAAAAAACAAACCCTACACCTAGGCATGCCCCTCAAAGCCTAAGCTGAAGTCTGTTGTTGGGATAATTATTATGCTACCCAACCATTACTGCATTATAAAAACATGTCTCCCTCTCTGTGTGTTAGTCAATCACCTTCAATACATGCACACCTCTAGCGCATTTTGCAATACTTACTTCCTGTAGCTTACTAGGCCTGGGGGGATGGTAGAATGTGTATTTACTAGGAATTTCAATACTTTCTAGTATTTTGCTAGGAATCTGGCTAGGAGCCTATTGTTATCAATTTTGAACTGTCGCTGAATTTTCATAAATCTTCAATATGACTAGTTGCTGGTCTCATCTCCACAGATAAGGGAAAGCTTGAAAAGTGTTGGATTATAAACCTCACAATTTGGTGCTTTCGTGTCTTGACTGGCAAGCACCGTCACCTTTCATCTACAGCATGTGTGTATGTTTGTGCAAGCCCAAGCACGCACGCACACACATGCACATTCTCTCTCATTTTCTCTCCTTGCTAACACCTTCACACTCCTCTTGAGTGTTTCCCTGTGTATATTTCAGAGGTCTGGTGAGAGAACGCATCCATGTCTTACTACTCTTTTTCAAGAAAAAAAAGTGTTAAGAGATCAGAGATATGACTAGTGAGAGAAAGAACCAACCTTCAGGTGCCAGGGCGTCAGTACTGCCATTGCTACAGTTGCTGTCATCACTCTCAGACTGGCCATTGGAGGTTGTGGCATTCTCAGGGCCACCACTATCCTCCGCAGTCTCATCAAGCTTCCTCTTAAGCATGACAGCTGTGGCTATAGCTCCTGTAATGTGATTGCTGCTGCTCATATGGTGCCGCCTCTAGTGGCAGCAACTGTTTGCCTAGAGCTACTTAGTTTTACTTGTAATGTCGAGTCTCAGGACAGCAAATTTCAATCTTTATGTTGGTAGAGCTATCACAGTTGGGCCGGAGCATGGTTTCAATCAATGTCAGACATCAACAATCCTGAAAATATATAAACGGTTCTACATGACTAACATTCAGTATCAGCCACCATTAAGCACATTATCAGAATGTGACAATTACATCTGTTTTGTGGATGAGCAGTTTTTGTAAATGTCTCTCACGGAAAAGAGACAGGGTCACTCTCTAAAATCTGCATGCTCCAGTCTACCAAACTGTAAATGCATAGTTTAAGTTACAGCTAAGAAAGACCAGGCAGCACAAAAGGGAACTGGTCACCATGTCTTATGCCTAGTAACATTGACTAACAATTCCTTCAGTAACCACATATTGCCAGGAATTTCAGTAATTCAGTATTTTGCTCCCTCCCCCACAATGATATACAATACCAAATGTATCCTCTATTTCTTCTCTAGCTATCTCGTCCTCAATTTATCCCACCGTCACAATGTTTATCACACTCGCCTTTCTAAATATGAATCCAATTAATTCTGTGTCTCCTCTTCATTTTAGAGAGCAGCAATTTGTAAAGTTCATTTCTTGTAATATTCCATCAGCTCCCCAAAATATGTGAAGAATTCTCCTCTCTTTAGAAACCAAACCTTTATTACTGCAAAAAATTGTTATGCATGTATATCCAATGTCAAAACTCATAAAGTATGACTAAATAAGAAAACAATGCTCTTTTCCATTAACATTCTCAGAGACTAGTTTTTAAATAAATAGTATCTTCATCCCAACCCTGTGCTACCAGTGCCAGACATGGGCATTGACTGAAGCCTAGGAACAAAAGTTAGCCACCTGCAAAATGCGGTACATACGAAAGGTCACTAACAACATCCGAAGAGACAGAATCACAAATACAAGTATTAGGGAGAAGGTTGGAACAATTCCCTGCCTACAGTGCACAGAGCAACAGAGAATGAATTGCTTTGGCCACATTGTGAGAATGCAGCCAGAACATATTGTTCATGCAACCTTCTACAGGAGAACATAAGGAAGAAGGGCTAGAGGTAAAACCGAGAAAAAGTTGGATAGACAGCCTAAAAGAGACCTGCCGAAAAATGGGGAAATATGTTACTCGAGCCACGAGAGAGGTGAAAGACAAATAAATATCACGACACTGGGCTACAACCCGGTAGAAAGTGAGACGACACTGGGCTACACCCCGGTAGAAAGTGAGACGATACTGGGCTACAACCCGGTAGAAAAATGAGATGACACTGGACTACAACACCGTAGAAAGTGAGAGGACACTGGACTACAACCCGGTAGAAAGTGAGATGACAAATAAAGAAGAAGAGACTAGTTTTATTAGCATGTTATAAAGTTTTGTTGTCATATTTTGGAATCCTGTTTGATTGGCATGCCACTTTTATTTATTTCTGTTATACTCCTTCCATCTTCTGTTAGAAGGGTTCAATGGTTTCATAATTGTTTGGCTGATGTTTTAGCATATTTCCTTGTTAACCCTTAATCTTATATTTAATTTGAATATGCTTGTTGTTGAATGACCACGATGAGTAGGATTACTCCTTTGTGTGCCCTGAAAAGGACATTAAGTGTCGGGTTGTCGAGGCTTTTCTCACATCCCAAACTTGTTGATGAAGGTGGCCTGGGATCCTCCAGGTGAACGTGCTATGCTTAGCTTCATCTGCGTGTCGCTCACTACTGTGGGGATCATGTTGATACCTCACCTTGTTAGCAAGGCTGCTGTAAAAACAGTCCATTTTCAGGAAGTGCTACAGGGAAGCCAAGGTGAGGGCCTTGCCCAGTATATTCTGAATGACCCTAACTAACATGTCTGATCAGTGTGTTTTGCCTAACCAGACATTAGTCTTCCTTCCCTTTGAATATGCTACTTTGTTTTGATCGCTGCCCTTGTTTTGATTTGACATGACTGAAGAAAAAGACAGTACCGATTCAGCATTGTGGAATACTCTTGAGTTGTCCATTGGAGACCTCAATGCTAGTGACTAGGTCTGCCAGCGAACCCCAAGGATACAGCGTTAATTGCATATGTGGAAGACCTTGAGCTGCTTCCAATTTCCAAATGAGACATCCAGGTCTCGGAGTCATACAAGAGGACTGTAACGACACATGACCTATACAGGTGCAGCTTGGTTTCCAAGGAGAGCCGCAGCTTGGTTTCCAAGGAGAGCCACTGCTGGGACCAAATACTGTGCAGAGAGTTCATGGATGATGCCCCTAGGCTGATTCTCTGAAAAGTCTGTCTGCTGCTGTTCAGGTAGATGAAGTCCTGGGCGACCTTGAAATGATGGTCATTGACAATGACTCCTGTTGCAGATAGACCACTGCCAAAACTTTGAATCTTGGTCATCTAACAGAAAATATGCAGTCTCAAATGTGAAGCTGACTGTTCTAATTTCTGCGACTGGAGAGAAGTACACTGACACAAACCTTAGCGGGGACAGACAGAAATGTATTAGGTCTGTAGCTGCTGCATTCAATTTGGGGTCCTTTCCTTTTTAACAGGGATAAGATTATTCTGCCACACAATGTAGCAAGAATCTGTCCGGTGGTACGAACTGTTGCAAATAAATGGTGCATGGCTAACTATACACATTGGATTTAATGTGGATTTCAAAATTTGAACTGCCGGATAGATTTTGTTCATTAATTCCCTTTTCACCATTAACTTCTCAAGGCCTCATTCTCATTTTACTTTTCTTTCCACTAGATGTGTCCAAATCTTTTATTTATGCATATTTCCAGGACCTTAATTCTAGCTTCCAACTGTTTGTCCAATGCCCACACTTTATTTAACACAGAGAGACAATACCGAAAACTATCATCACTACTAATTAATATATAAGAATGTTTTCATTAAGGCTAATGTAGAATGTAAACCTAGAAGATATCAAACAAATGTGATGAGCCACAATTGTTGATAGTGTTGTGAAAAGACATTGTGGCACCATATGAGCTCCCTGGGAAAACTAGATCAAGGACAACATACACTGTATGGTATGTAGAACCAGTTTAGAGTTATAGCATGGGAAAGCAAATAGAGCAAACAATGATCACATCACTGGCACCAATATATACAATTTAGGAGGTGCTATAAGCAGTGCTTTCAGTAACAATAAAACAATAGTTCATATTATTGATTCATAGCAAGTGTACATGAACACATATTTATATAATGTATTTTTATTTCATTCACACAAACTACTGCAACAAATGCAGGTTTTTAATATAGTGATATTGAGAGAGAGAAGTTATTTATTTGCTCTTGTGAGTATCACAATGGTAGAGTGTTTGCTTCGTACGGCAAACATACCAGGTTCCATCACCGCTACCATCGCATTCCAGTCAACCAGTCTGCAAATGGCTACCTAGTTTACTGTTAGGAAAGGAAAGGAAAAGCAGCTAGGAAGAGAACTGGTTCATAAAAGTATGAGGCCTAGTACAAGGAAGCCTCTAGCACTTCATCCCCTACACCAGTGGTGACTGCTAATGGACTGATTTGTATAGGTCACAATATGTATCGTATATATATATATATATATATATATATATATATATATATATATATATATATATATATATATATATATATAGAGAGAGAGAGAGAGAGAGAGAGAGAGATAGATAGATAGATAGATAGATAGATAGATAGATAGATAGATAGATAGATAGATAGATAGATAGATAGATAGATAGATAGAGAGAGAGACAAAGAATATGACATTCCCTCGCCCCCACCTTACTCTTTCGATAGACACTACGTCTATAGGAGACTAGACCTGTAATTTCCCACAGCTTCCAAGTCTGCATTTCACAGGAATACACATCCCACATGATGACTTGACCTATGTAACTTTAACTATATAAGCGCATGATTGTCGAATGGCTGGTTCTGTGGAATCAAACATACCTGAAAGTCGATTCTGGCACTTTGGGAAGAAAAAACAAAACAACACTTGTCAATTGATCGCGTGAGCACACGAGTATAAACCATACAATTATCCGTGGTACTCAACAAAGGGGGAGTCAAACACGTTCTTCTCTGGCAGAGGGTTATAGTTACTGTACTGGCGCGTCAGAGAACTCGCTAGTCGTACGTGCATGCGTGCTAGTAGTGAGCGCATAACGTCAGCAGTTCGCAAACTCTGGACAGCGGTCCCCGTGTTTACTCTAAGCGAAGCATAGCTCCACCACAACAGTTGACATTTTTACAGGAAGTCTATATGTGAGCATTTGCAGTGGCGGTTCATTTGAACTGGTTTCACAAGATCGCGTAGCTATCTCAATTTAGTCCTCTTTAGTTACAGTGGACCTATTATTATTAATCCAGGTACCACTCAAGTGGGGCGGTGGTAAAAAATAAACTTATAGGTCTTTATGTTCACAGCTGCTGTAGTAGTAATTCAATCCCCGCTAGAGTTTCAAGTAATCAACAATTGTCGATAACCGTATGCTGGATGTATAGGTAGCTTTTCCTTTCATTCGCCACTTGATGCGATTTTTTAAATTTTTCTCTCATCCTCCAATATAAAAAAAGAAACACATAAGGCCTTATTCTAACCGCTTGGCCGCGCAATACCCATATTGTTGACAATTATAGATCAATATAAGTTCAATAAGTAGGAGTCGTTTCGATGTGAGCACACAAAAGAACAACAACAATCTGTGTTAGAAATTAATGGTTTTCGGCAGGAACAGAATAGCTATAAACACAAACACACGGAAACCTCACCAGTGTGTGTTTGGTTTTACATTACTGTGTTCAACCGGGAGAAATTTATAGGGCTGTAGAGATTTATAGGGCTGTAGAGATGTATGGGAATGTAGAAAAGTTAAAGGGCTGTAGAGTTATAGGGATGTAGAGAGTTATAGGAATATGGAATAAAGGCAGCTTGTCCGAGCAGTCAAGGGACACACTGTCAAAGTAAAGGATAGTTTTTAGTTCACCTTTGATGGAGAGAGAATAAGGCCTAAGTCGTACCAAGGCTTTCAATTCGTGCCTGTTGGTCAAGCAACTATCCTAACATCTCCGCCACCCGCTCGTCAACAAGCATAAGAAACGAATCTAAACGACAAGGGCGAATGCAAGTCAAGAAATGTAGTATCTACCACACTGCTTCCTAATGCATGAGGTCATCAAATTGATTAGTTGTGATGACAGGAGCGTTTAAGACCAAAATACTTTTACAAATTAATGACAAATTTGTATTTTTCATACAAGTGAACCTCGGAAGGGTGCGTTTACGACACTTTGTGTATTGACACCAATCCTCGGCAAGCAGCAATTGTTTCGAATATTCGACACCTTAGAGCGACGACGCAACTGATCACAACGTCGATAGTGTGAGTGCAGACACCGTTCGCATAGTCTTGCGTTACCCTTTGTGTGCCTGAAGACACCCTTCGCATCGTCTTATGTTACCCTTTGTATGCCTGCAGGTACGTGATCCTTTGTGTGTCTGCAGACACATTTCGTATCGCCTTGCGTTGCCCTTTGTGTTTGGGAAATATGTTATACTTTGTTGTGGTAACATGAAATAAAATCACAATAGTACTTTCACGTTAAAAGAGGGTAAAGTCTAGTTGCATGAAAACCCAGAGCCTCACCTACCTCATGCTTTGTAATCCATGTAGAGGAAACCACTCATAAGCGTGTTACTAATTGCCAAATAACGGACAGAAAGGCAAACATGGGAAGACGGGACGGGGCCGACTAGATCGATTTGCAGAAAAAAACTGATTTCTCTGCCAGAACACAAGGATTCCAGTATCAAAGTTACAAGCATTAAGGGTGGTGAAAGGTGTCGTTTATTTCACCTGCAGATATGTTAGGATGTGGTTACTTCCGGTCTGCCTTAAAAGTGTACTGAACTCTTTAATAGCTTTTAATTGAACCTTTTTTTTTGTTGTCATTTAAAAATAGTGGTCGTTGAGTACCATGCTTACCGTTTGATGGAAAATATGGTTTATGTCGTCTTCCTTAGTTATAAATGCTTTATTTACATGTCTATAGTAATTGCAGTGCAGGACACACGAACAGAAGATAGGAACCGAAACTTGTAGGTTAGAGGTCCGTCTGTATTGCATTTTGTTAAATTAGGGCAATTGCAAATGTATCGGTATATTGACCGGCTAACAATGAAGCTCTTTTAACATTGTGAGTAGGTTCAACGGTGGAAAACGTTTGAGACCCATCGCTCAAACTGCGTAGTTGTGAGTGCACACGTACTCGGGCGTGCACAATGGTTAGCTGTATCCGCAGGATCAGCCACGAGCGGACGAGACACACCCGCTTGTATTGATCTAGCTCGGGAAGAGCTGGCGAGCAAATCTTGCGGCCGCGGGCGGGGGCTGTCACGTCCATAGAGACGGCTGAGAATTTTCCCGCCATCGATCGTCAGCATTACACGGATGGATAACACACTGATTTAATAAACAATGACAGCTTCCCCAGATAATGGCTGCTAAGAAGTGCAACCAGCCCAGTTTAAAGTTGTAATCGACTTGTTGACAGTTTGTCCTACTGCTATCTTTTGGGATTTACAGCGCTAGTGAATGCTCGACAATGCATGACAATTAATTCTAGCTAGGACAGTCACAATAAGTAAATATTAGGACGTAAATAAGAAAAATACACAATGGTACATAAGCAGTATTAAGATAGAAATCATATCTATTTATAAATATATAAATATATATATATATATATATATATATATATATATATATATATATATATATATATATTTAAGGAATATCTACGAAAAATGTAGAGAGTTTAATGTAGACATGTACACGTGTTCAGTTGATTACACCAAGGCATTCGATACGGTAAAACATCTAAATCTGTGGAATATCATAAAGGAAATGGGAATTCATGTGTTTATTAACCATCTCATTGAAACATTATACCAAGATCAACGAGCCGCTGTCCGAGTATCTGGGCAAACATCAGATTGGTTCGCAGTACAAAAGGGAGTAAGACAGGGATGTATCCTCTCACCGTATCTCTACAACATATATGCCGAATGTATAATTAGAAATGTTAGAGAAGACGAGAACATTGACAGTTTTGATACATTTACTATTGGCGGTTACGAGATTCCAGAGTTACGATACAGCAGACGACACAGTGATGCTGTGAATAAATGCAAAAGGGCTAGAGCAGCTAATTTCAGCTGTAAATGGACACAGTAAAGATCAAAAACTGTACATAAACAAAACAGAAGAAGACTAGCCATGACAATGCAGAAACTGAACAGCCTGAAGAAATTATTGCAGAGTACCAACAGAAGAAGACTAGCCATGACAATGCAGAAACTGAACAGCCTGAAGAAATTATTGCAGAGTACCAACAATACAACAAAAGTGACAGTCTTGAAAGTTTGTGATTTTCCTGTGGCAGCATATGGCTGAAAATCATGGACGATTACAAAAACTTGTAGACAAAGAATCGAATCCTTCCAGTCAAAATGTTACAGAAAGATCCTCAGAATACCCTGGGGCACAGAAAAAGACGAATATAGATATTCGGCAAGAGTTCAACATAGAGGAGAACTGGTTAATCAATTCCATTGTGTCCAGAAAATATAAATATTTGGTCACATCAAAAGACACAACGGTCTTGAGAGAACAGTGATGGAAGGTATGGTGCCAGGCAAAAGAGACAGGAGTAGACCAAGAAGACGATGGCACCAAGACATCCAAGAATGCCTGGGTATGACTGTGACGAAGTCTGGAATTTTGGCAAGGGAAAGAGTTTCTTTCAAACATACTGTGATGGGAGCGACGTTCTATAAAGATCATGATATATATATATATATATATATATATATATATATATATATATATATATATATGTGTGTGTGTGTGTGTGTGTGTGTATATATTCAAAGAAGGACGTGAGTTAACGAAAGATCTTGCGAGACCAGATCAGGCGCATATTGTTGAATATTGTTCCTTAAACATCGTTGTCCAATTCTTCACTGTTGTCTTGGACACACATTTGTTACCATACACTGCCAGCATTCTGCGATGAATGTCAACTGCTCGATATCTTTCAGCTGTTAGAAACAGAATCACCGCTCGCTGATCAACTCTGGACAGATTCCATTTCACACCCGCCATGTTTTCAACGGTCTGCTGGGAAAACTTTGAGTCGGAGGATAATTACATTTTGCAAACTTGACGGTTGGTATGTGCGTTTTACAACAGAGGTGACGTCATCTTGTGAATCGTACATATGTTCACTTGTTGCAGTTTGGTCCGGTTTCATTTGAACACTCCTCGTGTATTTGTGTATATATATATATATATATATATATATATATATATATATATATATATATATATATATATATATATCGGGCCTATAAAACGAGGAAGACTAACGTCTTTTTACTAACGTTGACATGGGACTGGCAAAACATTTTGATCATACATGTAACTCAGGGCGAGGCAAAATATACTGACCAAGACCCCCCCCCCCCCCCCATCTTGACTTCCACGTCGTAGTCCTCCCTGGAAACGGACTGTTCTTCTTGGCAGTCTGGCTAACTAGGTGGGGATCTGTTACCCCTGTAGTAGTGAGCAACACGCAGATGAAGGTGAGCAGCACGCAGACGAAGTCGAGCACAGCACAGCCACCTGGAGGACCCAAGTGGACCTTAATCAGCATGCTTGGAATGTGAGGAAAGCTACCGCAACCCATCACTAAACGAACTTTAAGGACGCACACAAGAGTAAACCGACTCATTCTGGGCATTTACAGCAACAACATATACATATACACATAAATGCATACACACACAAACGCATGACAAATAGTCATTTCCCTAGAAACTTGTTCTTTGGAATTGCGTATTCGTACCATATGCAGAGCCTAACATTTATAACATTTGAAAATATAAACATCACAGAATTTGTATGTTTTTATTGAAACGAAAATTTAAAAAAAAATGTAATGTGGTGTTTCTAATAACATGGTTTGGAGCGAAGACGATATAGAGGCGAAAGACTCGTGAATTTTTTTCTATTTTTTTCTTTCCGATCGCCTTTTTTTTCTTATCCCCAAGGCGGTGTGCGTTACACTGTGGTTTTTATTTTGCGCATGTCGGCCCAGTGCATCCGACTTCAGCATGTATTTTATGTAAGGGTCTGCTTCCTCCTGCATTTTCTAAGGGTTTGCTTCCCTGGGATAACGGCCGGTACTGTGATGGGGATGAAACCCAGCACCTTCTGCTTGTGAGCCGTGCCACTTAACCACTAGGTCACACCGTCTCCACTCGTGAATTAAATTCCAGTACCACTACTGAAGAATAACTGTTAGAATGAGTAGAAAATAAAAATAATGACTCTTTACTCGTCTTTTAAAACATGCGTGGGAGTGCGGTGAGTCTATTTTTTCGCTCCCAGTAAGGCGTCCGGGGGTGCGCAAGGGGACGAGTTATTTGTTCACGCCATTCATAAAAAAAACCGTTCTGGATTACGACTCTTAACGACCTATAGTAACATTATATATAGCCTCTGTCCGCCCACAATTGATGAATTCCAGTTCAACTGGGAGTAAATACAAGGTTATCATGCTTAAGCTAGGGAGCGAATGCAAATGGCAGAAACAGTTCCACAAATGGTCAGTGGATTACTGGCGACTAAATTCTTAAGTTATTAGTAAATACTGGCAACTAAATACTAAAATTAGTAGTAACAGGAATGGACTACTGGCAACTAATCGCTAAAGTTAGTAAAAACAATGGATTTTTGGCAACTAACTACTAGTAAAAACAATTGACTACTGACAACTAAATGCTAGTAAAAACAATGGACTATTGGCAACTAAACGCTAAAGTTAGTAAAAACTTAACTGAACGTATTTATACTGGTTTAGAAGACGCTGCAGAGTCTGTATACAACCAGTTTCATTTACATCACCTTGCTATGGGCATCTAATTTATTCTTAGATGCATTAACTGTCCCTGCCTCCACTACCTCCCCTAGCAATGCATTTCAAGCATTCACCACTCTCTGACTAAAAAAATATTTCCTAATATCTAATCTTGACCTCTCTTTAGTCAACTTGTAGCTATACCCTCTTGTTATTGTGGGTGGCTGTATTAAAAAAACAACTTGTTATAGTCTAATTTATCCATTCCTCTGATCATCTTATAGACCTGTATTAAGTCACCACGAATTCTTCTCTCTTCTAGACACTGTAGGCCAGTTTTTCTGAGTCTTTCCTCATAACTGTAATTCTTGAATTCCACTATCAACTTTGTCGGTCTTTTTGTATTCTTTCCAGCAGGTTTATATCCCCTCTATGATAAGGACTCCACATCTGTACACAATACTCAAATCTAAGCCTAACTAATGCTTTATACAGTTTGACTATCACGTCCTTGCTCCTATGTTTAATATTTCTTTTTATCATACCTAACATTGCATTTACCTTTTTCATTGCTATTTTAACTTGCTCATTCACCTTACCTGTATGATCTATCATAACCCTTAGGTCCCTTTCTTTATCTATTTTTCTAATATTGTTTTCTCCCATTCTGTAATTATGTTCCATATTGGATCTACCGATGTGGATGACTGTATATTTATCTACATTAAACTCCATTTGCCAGCTTACAGACCATTCTAGAATTTTATCTAAATCCGACCTCAATATATCCACTTCTGCTTTAGATGAGACACTACTGAATAGTTTTGTGTCATCAGCAAATTTTGCAATCCAATATCAATGTCCAAATCATTTATATATATCAAGAACAAAATTGGTCTCAAAACCGAGCCCTGTGGCACTCTACTTTTCACTTCACACCACTCAAAGTACTCCTTATTTATGCCCACCTTCTGCCTTCTTCCCGTTAACCAATTTCCAATCCATTTGGCAACTTCCCCACCCTGCAAAATAAAAACCACAGTGCAACGCACACCGCATTGGGGATAAGAAAAATAAGGCGATCGAAAAAGAAAAAGAAAAAAATTTCACCAGTCTTTCGGCTCTATATCGTCTTCGCTCCAAACCATGTTGTTAGAAACAATGGATTAAAAACAATGGACTATTGGCAACTAAATTCTAGTAAAAACAATGGACTGCTGGCAACTAACTGCTTATATTTGTAGTAAAAACCAATAGAATGAAGGGTCAGCTGACTTTGAATCACTAATTGCTAGAGTTGGTACTTTAGTAAAAACTGGAAATCTTGATGTCTAAAGTAGTAAGCTCGACTAGAAAAATAAATGAGAAAATTGAAAATCAGATCCATGAAAACATTTGCAAAAACACAAAATAGCTGGCAAATAGTACCACAAGCTGTCAAATATTGAAAAACAAATAAAAGGTTCAGTGAATTGTCGTACTGCTGTGATAGTTGTTATAATGAAGGCTGCTGACTGTTATAATAAAGGGTTCTGGCTGTTATAATGACGGGTTCTGGCTGTTATAATGAAGGCTGCTGACTGTTATAATGAAGGGTTCTGGCTGTTATAATGAAGGCTGCTGACTGTTATAATGAAGGGTTCTGGCTGTTATAATGAAGGATGCTGACTGTTATAATGGTTCTGGCTGTTATAATGAAGGGTTCTGGCTGTTATAATGAAGGCTGCTGTTATAATGAAGGGTTCTGGCTGTTATAATGAAGGCTGCTGACTGTTATAATGAAGGCTGCTGACTGTTATAATGAAGGGTTCTGGCTGTTATAATGAAGGGTTCTGGCTGTTATAATGAAGGGTTCTGGCTGTTATAATGAAGGATTCTGGCTGTTATAATGAAGGCTGATGACTGTTATAATGAAGGGTTCTGGCTGTTATAATGAAGGCTGCTGAATGTTATAATGAAGGGTTCTGGCTGTTATAATGAAGGCTGCTGACTGTTATAATGAAGGGTTCTGGCTGTTATAATGAAGGGTTCTGGCTGTTATAATGAAGGGTTCTGGTTGTTATAATGAAGGCTGCTGACTGTTATAATGAAGGTTTCTGGCTGTTATAATGAAGGCTGCTGACTGTTATAATGAAGGGTTATAGTTGTTATAATGAAGGCTGCTGACTGTTTAATGAAGGGTTCTGGCTGTTATAATGAAGGCTACTGACTTATAATGAAGGGTTCTGGCTGTTATAATTAAGGGTTCTGACTGTTATAATGAAGGGTTCTGGCTGCTATAATGAAGGCTGCTGACTGTTATAATGAAGGGTTCTGGCTGTTATAATGAAGGTTGCTGGCTGTTATAATGAAGAGCTGGCTGTTATAATGAAGGGTTCTAGCTGTAATAATGAAGAGTTATGGCTGTTATAATCAAGTGCGCTGTGTTACAATGAAGGGTCCTAACCGCTTATAATGAAGGGTGCTAACCTCTTATAATGAAGTGTGCTAACCTGTTACAATGAAGGGTGCTAACGTCTTATAATGAAGGGTGCTAACCTGTTACAATGAAGGGTGCTAACCTCTTATAATGAAGGGTGCTAACCTCTTATAATGAAGGGTGCTGGCTGTTATAATGACGTGTGCTGGCTGTTATAATAAAGTGTGCTAACCTCTTATAATGAAGGGTGCTGGCTGTTATAATGAAGGGTGCTAACCTCTTATAATGAAGGGTGATAACCTCTTATAATGAAGTGTGCTAACCTCTTATAATGAAGGGTGCTGGCTGTTATAATGAAGTGTGCTAACCTCTTATTATGAAGTGTGGTAACCTCTTATAACGAAGTGTGCTAACCTCTTATTATGAAGTGTGCTAACCTCTTACAATGAAGGGTGCTAACCTATTATGAAGTGTGCTAACCTCTTACAATGAAGTGTGCTAACTTCTTATAATGAAGGGTGCTGGCTGTTATAATGAAGGGCGTGACCATTATTTTTCGTGTTCAGCTTGATATTACTGGCAAACAATGCGTCACAGATTTCTTATCGGAAAACCCTGACCTCAATTGTCCTCATATACTGCGTTACCGTTTTACGACATATTAGTGTCAAGCTGTTATAGTGTTTAAAGCTAACAGCTGCAAGACAGGAGCTATCCTTTTCTGAGGCCAGTCTAACGAGCATGTGGCCTCACTGCCTGTGCCTCTTGGTCTGGGAGTTTATATGAGTTCATTACATTACACAATTGCTATAATTACGGACTGTATTCCTATTGCTGAGGTCTGCCATCAGATTTGCAGGGCTGAGGAATAAAGGCTGCATGTTATCTGCAGTCTATACATAGTGTGCAGACTAGGTTTTCATTTTAGCTAGATAGAAAACAAGTCGTGCCCACCTGGTTCAGCAGGACACGGTACTGGAGTAAAGCATAGTAACACACTAACTTGCCAAGCATGCCACAAGAGGCTACTTATGATATTGTGCATGGAATCTACAATGTCGTACGGTAGAAACTATAAGCCACAAGAGAGTAAAATACCTATACGCCTTTGGTAGAAGAGAAGTTTCAAGCAGATCGCCATAAATCTCAAGCACAAGGTCCTCTGGCCGCATATAAATGGTGGGTGGGGCTGAACATTTCAGGACAAATATAGTAATTACTCGCTGAATTCCCTCCGTTCGCCGACTTTCAAGGTCAGACTGCCGGTGTATTGTTACGCAGCAGCTAAGCCATAACACCAAGAAGAAAAAGCAAAAATATGTACTTTGAAAATAAACTGTAATTTGCACATTTAAATTCATATTCTCCAGAACATTTTAATCACAGCCTTCGGATGTTACGCAACCCTACAAGGAACTCTTCACCCAGTTCTACGTCTGGCTCCTACATTTTATACTTGGCGACTAGATACTAAACAGATGTGTTACCCCTTGCACTAAGTCAAGTCCCGCACTAGCTGCTAAGCCAGCCTCAGCTTATCTGCCAGTCATAACTGTACAAGTCATTTAAAATTGAATATTACATCGAGGATGATGCACGAAAGATCTTGGTCTAATTGTTTTTAAAATGTGTATATTTCTAACGTATGCGGAGTAGATTTGATTGGCTGATCGAACTCAGCTCATACGTCGTCTGATGTTTTGACGTCCTGTCCCACTGCCCTTTTTGTTACCATATTCATCACTTTCCCTATGTGTTTGACTCTAGTGCATGTTTGGTGACATGATTTTTTTTTCCAGAGAGTTTATATTGAGTCTCACGTTTCTCGCCTGGTTTTCCAACTGAATTGAATGTTGTGTCATTTGCCGAGTGCCTATTTTAGTTGCACATCATGTCATCTGACACGACGTTAGATACGACGAGGGTGAATAGCTGCACACATGCACGGCAACAGCAGTTGTTGTTGGATGTCAACAATGAGCATGTTTACTCTTTTGTTGCGCTCTGAAATGGCGTTAAGTCGCGGGTTGTAGTAGCTTTCCACACATACCAAGCGTTCTGATGAAGGTGCAGAGAGGCCATCCAGGCAGCTGTGCTAAGCTTGGCTTCATCTACGTGTCGCTCACCACTACGTGGATCGTACCGTAACAGTAACATATATTTAATATCACAAGCAGACAGTAACATGTATATAATATCCCATATAAACGGAAACAATAACATGCATATAATATCATATTTAAATGGGAACAATACCTACATGTACATAATATCACATATGTACGATAAGACTAACATATATGCAAGAAACTGAAGTATCGGAAGGTGTTCAGAATAGGTACCGATACTTCAGTTTCTTGCTAACCCTCATTTAAACATTCCCTAGCGACACAGTGAATCCATATGTTAGCGAACGTAAGCTCCGGCGGCGGTCCACCCGAATTGCTACATCAATTTTTATCGATGGCATCTTCTGACGCAACAATATGCGCCTGGCCTGGTCTCGGAAGATCTTTTGTTAACTCACGTCTTTCTTTAAACATTGTTGGTATGTGCTGTTTACATCTGAAATGACGTCCTCGTGTGCATCGTACGTATGTTAACTTGGTGCAGTTTGGTTCGGTTTAATTTGAACACTCGTAATATCACATAGGTGCGGTAACACCAACATATATTTAATATCACATAGGTGCGGTAACACCAACATATATTTAATATCACATAGGTACAGTAACACCAACATATTTAATATCACATAGGTGCGGTAACACCAACATATATTTAATATCACATAGGTACGGTAACACCAACATATATTTAATATCACATAGGTACGGTAACACCAACATATATTTAATATCACATAGGTACGGTAACACCAACATATATTTAATATCACATAGGTGCGGTAACACCAACATATATGTAATATCACATAGGTACGGTAACACAAACATATATTTAATATCACATAGGTACGGTAACACCAATATATATTTAATATCACATAGGTACGGTAACACCAACATATATTTAATATCACACATGGACGGTAACACCAACATATATTTAATATCACACATGGACGGTAACACCAACATATATTTAATATCACACATGAACGGTAACAATACCGTGTGGGACAAGCATAGGACCACCACTACAGGTAGATATATATAAAGGAAACCTGTATTGGGGCATTTGCAGGTGGTTTCAAGAGCAAAGGTTTTGTATGATAACCTTGCTAGTCCGATGCATAATTCTCTTTTAGTCTCAATTTATGACATGCCCAGAAGGTTACAATGGTTCTATTCTAGA
Organism: Ariolimax columbianus; assembly: GCA_036924085.1. NCBI lineage: Eukaryota > Metazoa > Mollusca > Gastropoda > Stylommatophora > Arionidae > Ariolimax > Ariolimax columbianus. The sequence continues at coordinate 19,456,049 of JAVGWX010000004.1, read as the reverse complement.
CACAAAAGTGGGGGCTTGCTTTAGCTGAGAGGTAAAGACTCTCAAGAAACGAAAGTGCGAAACAATGGGATTTCGAATCCCACACGTTCCAATCATCTCCTGGTCTCAGGGACACGAGACTGGTGTCTAGTCGTATTGGAGATTGATGAAACTAACACGGAAATCCCGTGTGCATGTAAAAGAACACTTGGCTGTATAACATCGATACGAATATCATTTTAACCAGCGTCATAAGATTATTTTTAAATATTATGAAATTCCTACTCAATAAGCAATCTACCCTCCCCCAGGTCTAATTAGCTGCACGAAGTAAGCATTGTACAATAAAAAACGTACGAGAGTAAGTAGGTCATGCAATGATATGGCGAAGCTGCAAAATTGAGTTTGCAAAGTGTGTTTTTGGTTTTTGTGTTCGCCTTATTCCTCTATTCCCCAAGGCGGTGCATTACACTGTTTTTATTTTGATCCGGTGATGCCACTTCGCATGCATTTTATGCAAGGGTCTGCTTCCTATTGCAATTTCTAAGGGTTTGCTTCCCCGGGGTAATGGTCAGTGATGTGATTGGGGAGCGAACCCAGCACCTTGTGCAGGTTGTTAGCCATGTCACTTAACCCCTCGCCCTGGCCGTCCCCTTTTCTAAAGGTTTCATTAGATGGCTAAAACATCCAGCTGTGTGATTACTGTAGGTAGCAGACGTTAGGTGTCGCATTTACGTGCGCAGCTCAGATACAAAATGGCAGCCATACTCACAGAGTGTACAATCAAAGAAAATGGTGCTGCTGTGGTTTTTTTTTAGAGTTGACAAAAGGACTTTTGCATAAGATATTTTCAAGAAAATTATTCCTGTTTACGGTGAGAAGTGTTTGTCGTTTTTTGGTGCAAAACTTGGCCAATACACGTTCTCAAAGACGACAACAACAAAAAAATGCTGATGAAGCCCGACCTAGTCGTCATGGTCAGATTGCAATAGAGACATCTGTACAGCGAGTGGTTTGGGGAGGGGAAGAGATGATTCGAGCTGACAGGCAAGTACAGATAGAGTGTAGCAACAGCAATTAGGTGGTCGCATGGTTTAGCCTACAGAAAAAATGAATTATCTCACCTAGACTGGAGACGTGCCGAGAATGGCAAAGAGGTTAAACGCGAAAGACAAACGTGGCTGACAGCAGCACAAAGACTTCTCTGTTGCAGGTTTTGATCACCGATACAGCACTGAGATAAGTGTATCAATATTGGTTGAAATTATGTTGAGAAATAAGGGACAGTGTAAGTGCAATACAATAGTTTTAAAGTTCGTATCATTTATTTGTTCTAAAGTCATTTGTGATATATTTACTGACCCCCTCGCACTACATATAATCTTCGGCTATCTGACAGCAGACATAACCGATGTGTTTGAAAACCAAGATTCCAAGTAAGTACTGCTGACGTGACAAATTATTTTGATTAATTGAAATTCAGCAAGGCTAAAGACAAACACAAACGCCCATTTCAGATATATTCCCTCATGATACTAAGAAATAACACGTTATTCATAAACACAAATCCGATTTATCAAGAGCAATTTGCTGCTAGACTTGTCCTCGTGACATGGATTCCACAGTAAATCCTCATTTTCTTCTCCTGACTCACAGGAAACCCAGTTGCTCACTCACTCTTTTATCCTCGTGCCATACTTCTGCCATTCTTTCCAGAGCTTTCTTACACCCCAAGACGACCACTCTAAACATACATTCCCCACCCTCTTCATACACCACTCTCTACATTCACCACTCACTAGCTACACCACTGTCTACATTCACCACTATCTACATGCACAACTCTCTACATACACCACTCTCTACATTCACACTCACTAGCTACACCACTCTCTACATGCACAACTCTCTACATTCACACTCACTAGCTACACCACTCTCTACATTCAACACTCTCTACAAACACCACTCTCTACATTCACCACTCTCTACATTCACACTCACTAGCTACACCACTCTCTACATTCAACACTCTCTACATACATTCCTACTTTCTAAATTCATAACTATCTACATACATTCACCACTCTCTATAAGTACATTCACCACTCTCTACATGTATTCACTACTCTATACATGCATTTACTACTCTCTATATTCACCATTCTCTACATACATTCACCACTGCCTATATACACTACTCTCTACATGTATTTACCACTCTCTACATGCACCACTCTATACATACATTCACCATTCTCTACATACATTCACCACTATCTACATACATTCACCACTCTCTACATACATTCACCACTCTCTACATACATTCACCACTATCTACATACATTCACCACTCTCTACATACATTCACCACTATCTACATACATTCACCACTCTCTACATACATTCACCACTATCTACATACATTCACCATTATCTACATACATTCACCATTATCTACATACATTCACCACTATCTACATACATTCACCACTATCTACATACATTCACCATTCTCTACGATCATCCCTCTTTTTGGGTTGTGTGAATGGCGGCGTTGTGCATCTTATTGTATTTGGGGTACAGGGTGTGGTAATTGTTTGTTTGCTTTGCAGGTTTACCTTACGAGGAAGGCAATCCAATTTGAACCACAGCCAAACTTTTCCGTTACATTAGCGTGCATTAACCATTGTCTTGCATGTGCTATTGTTTATACAACTCTATTGTAAGCACAGAAAGCTCATCTTCACTCAGAAAATGCTGCCTGTATAAATGGCAGAGTGTGCAATATCATGTGTTGGACACCTGAAGACTGTTCATCTGGTACCAGGACCAGAATCCATGCCACATCTGGTCATTGAATGACTTAGGTTTTGGGAAGTAAAAAAAAAAATTACGGTGGGAAAAGGCAGACTAAAAAAAGCGGAAAGACTGGAACTTGTTCTGAAAGAATTTTAGGAAAACATCACTCTACCCGTTCATAAATCCGTTCTCATTCCAGGAAGCACATGCAGGTATTGGAATAAAAATGGTTTCTTCGAGATTTGTTTAGGTCTACTTCTTTCTTTCTTCTTACTCTCTCTCAATCGCTCCCTTAAAAGAAATGGCTGTAGAGGGTGGTGGTAGGGGATGGTGAGGAGAGGGTTGTAAAATTGGAATAAGGTGTTGACAATATCAGCTCTACTACCCCCACAGTTGAAGCGATAGTCAAGGGAAAAGAAAGTCTCTGTGGCGAAGTGGTCAAGCCGTTTGCCTCGTGTTCAGACGGTCAGGGTTCGATTTCGAGCTTCGACGGTCGGTCCATGATGTCAATTTTTTCAGGGGATCCCTGGGTTCATCGCTGGAGCTACGGAGTTCGTGCTTTGTGCGATGCTCTCGAAAGAGACAACCGAGCTAAAATGGGGGAAAAACCCGAGCCCCCGCTTAAAGTTGTTTTTTTTCCTTCTCAAAGACAGTGTGGCCAAAGACGTGGAGCTCTACTCACGGTAAACGGTGGTCGCTGACGAGGCCTTGAGCGAGCTACAGGCCCTTGAACTTGACAGACCACCTACTCTGGGTGAGTTTTCAAATTACAAAACACCAGGGGGAAATGGTATCCCACCAGAAGCCATCAAATGTGTGAAATCACCACTAGCTCAGCCGATCTCCTATGCCTCAGCTGGGAGGAAGGTGCAGTCCGTCAAGAGATACATGACACCATCATTGTGAGTACTACACACATGCTCTTAAACACCAGTCGGCAACGACATGCCCCGAACTGTCTGCAGAATCTCAGATTCTTCCCACGGGTACAGAGGCCAACATCGACCTCCACCCTAAAACTGAAGTCCTCGATGCTATTCGGAAACTAAGACACGGAGGAGCGGCAGGCCCGGATCACATCCCGCCGGAGCTGTTGAAATACGCCATGGACTCTACCAGCGCTGTTCTCCAGCACGTTTTCCTGCAAGTATGGAAGACTCGACAAGTCCTGGCAGATTGGCGCGATGGAATCGTTGTCTCCCTGTGAAAAGGCAAGGGGAGTCGCACAGACTGCAGTAATTACAGGTCTATAGGGGACGGCGTGGGCTGGTGGTTAAGTGCCACGGCTCACAATCGGAAGGTGCTGGTTTCGCTGCCAAATCACAGCCCCGGCCCTTACTCCGGGGAAGCAAACCCTTAGAAAATGCAGGGCCATCAGGCGCAAAAATAAACAAAAAACAGTGCAACGCACACCGACTGGGGAATTGAGAAATAAAGCGAACGCAAAAAACAAAACAAAAAACAGGCCTATAACACTACTCACAGTTCCTGGGAAGGTGTTTGTCCATGTGCAACTGGCTGGACTCAAGCCTCTATTTTAAGGACAAAACGTCGCCCACAACAGTCTGGCTTCACTTCGGGTCGTTCTACAACCGACACTATCCTTGCTCGGCGCCTTCTCGTCGAACTGCTCCGCGCCTTCAATTGCCCCTTGCGCGCTGCATACGTGGACTCAATGTCCACCTTCGACTCGGTTTATCAAAAGCCTCCAGGGACTAAGCATTACCGACACAGGAACCCAGAGTACTGAAACTCCAGGCCACACTTCGGAGGGCACCAACGAATTCATCTATCTCGGCAGCATGATATCAAGGTGGATCAGAATAGCTGCGTCTGCTATGCACGACCTCCGATGTGTGTGGAGTAACGGCAAGATCTACCTTGAAACAAAAATATGCATCTACCAGTCCTACTTTACGACTCCGAAACATGGACATTACAGAAACATGACGTCGATACCGGAGGCTTTACACATGAGCAACCAGTGGTGTATCCTGTGCACCTGAAGGTATGACTGCATCCGCAATGTGGAGGTCTCAGGCCTCCTCCCAATCTCAGAAACACTTAACGCCGCGGAGTTTTTTGTTCGGCCATGTTGTACGGCTGGACCAGGAAACCTCGGCCCACAAGATACTACAGTAGTCGTTCCTCAGCGTCACAATTCTTCCCCGGACCGGCTGGAGGCACAGAAGAGGCCGCCACTGCACTTTATGGTTCAGCAGAAAGTAATCTCCACCTCCGCCCTTGCCGAGGCCTAGAACCACACTGCAGCAGCGAGTTATGGATGTGCCGGCCGACGCAACGGGCTTCAGACGCCTAAGCGAACAGTATTATTATTATTGTGACGATTTACAAAAACAAAGGTGACCGCGGGGACTGCAATAATTATAGAGGCATCTTGCTCTTGAGCGTTGTAGGCAAAGTTTACGCCTGCATGCTAACTCAACATGTCGAGACTGCTCGCGGACATGGTGTGCCCAAAATTCCATTGTAGCTTTAGAGTAGGTAAATCTACAACGGACATGATGTTCTCTCTTCGCCATATCCAGGAGAAGTGCAGAGAACAGGACCAGCCGCTCTATATGATTGTTCTAGACCTCAAAAAGGCCTTCGACTTGGCTAGTATAAATGTCCTATTCGAACTCCTCGAGAAGATTGGCTGCCCCCTACCACCCCCCCCTTTTTTTCCCACTGATACGAAGGGCTCAGTCCTATTCTATAAGATGGCGCATCTTCAAACTCTTTTCCCATCAAGAGTGGAGTAAAGCAGGGATGTGTGCTCGCGCTAACCCTCTTTTAGGATCTTCTTCTCTATGCTCATATCGTACATTTATGACACAATTGTGGACGGTGTTTATCTGCACAGCAGGTCATATGGGCTGTTTAACCTGTCCCGACTGCGTGCGAGGACCAAGGAGAGGACAGGGTTTCAAAGACGTGTGCAAGAGATACATGAAGTCATGCGGCATCCCATCCGAGGGCTGGGAAATAATTGATCAGGGTCGAGCTGTTTGGAGACTGTCAGTTGGAGGGGGTACAGTGGCTGCCGACGCTCGCATAGGCCTTCTGACTGCAGAGAAAAGAGCAAGACTGAAAAGCCTCCTCAGTATGGTTGTACGATCTGATACAGGGACTATCACTCGCGCATCGGCTTTTACAGTTAGCAGACTGTCGAAATTCGAGACAGTGCTGGACAAAACTCACAGGATGCCATGGTAATGAGATTGGGAAAATCGCGACATTTTGAAGTTCATCAACGACTACGTATTTGGAGGATGATACCGCACAATAGGTGAATCAGCAATTTAGATATTTAAAGTCAAATGAGGTTCGGGTTTAGTGGGGCGCATGACAGGATATAGCAGAAAACACCAGTATCCCCACCTTTCGTCATTTTTCTAAAAAGACAACATCTATGGGTAGGGGGTTGGAGTGCAACGAAGTAGGTTCTTAGAGCTTGAATTTCTGTGTAGTTGATGCCAAGGGCTTGGATTGCGGTGAAGTATATTCTTAGGGCTTGGAGTGCTGTGAAGTATATTCTTAGGCTTGGAGTGCTGTGAAGTAGATTCAAGGGCTTGGAGTGCAGTGAACTAGATTTTTATGTCTTGGATTGCACTGAAGTTGATTCGTGGGGGTTTGAGTGCTGTGAAGCAGATTATTAGGGCTTGGAGTGCTGTGAAGTAGATTCAAGGGCTTGGAGTGCTGTAAAGTAGATTCAAGGGCTTGAAGTGCTGTGAAGTAGATTCAAGGGCTTGGAGTGCTGTGAAGTAGATTCTTAAGATTTGGAGTGCTGTGAAGTAGATTCTTAGGGGTTGGAGTGCTGTGAAGTAAATTCTTAGGGGTTGGAGTGCTGTGAAGTAGATTCTTAGGAGTTGGAGTGCTGTGAAGTAGATTCTTAGGGGTTGGAGTGATGTGAAGTAGATTCTTAGGGGTTGGAGTGCTGTGAAGTAGATTCTTAGGGGTAGGAGTGCTGTGAAGTAGATTCAAGGACTTGGAGTGCTGTGAAGTAGATTTTTAGGTCTTGGATTGCACTGAAGTTGATTCGTGGGGGGTTGGAGTGCAGTGAAGTAGATTATTAGAAACAGAACAGAAGAAAAGAACTCTGCTAACAGATTAACTTGTAAAAATGGAACTACTTGTACAGAAGTAACTGATATAAAGCTATTTGATAAACTTTCATAAATCATGTCAAGATGATTTAACCAATTTAAACATTAATTTACAGTTTATAGAAGTGAGGACAGTACACAACAAAAAGACAGTTTCGAATACAAACATATAGCATGCAGCCAGAAAGGTAAGAGAGAGAGAGAGACAGGGAGAGACAGAGAGAGAAAGGAAAGGTATATGCGTGGGAGAGCAACATGTGGCTTTCAATATCAAGAATATGTTATTAATAGCTGTTAATATCAATTAATTTATCTAAAGAAATTAAATAGAAACAGATTGTGTTTAAAAATGAAATCGCAAAGAGAACATATCAATTCCCATATACAATCGGTTTAAATTTAATATAAAATCAGCCAAATTGTAAATGTATTATTTTTCCAGACAGACAGACAGACAGACAGACAGACAGACAGACAGACAGACAGACAGACAGACAGACAGACAGACAGACAGACAGACAGACAGACAGACAGACAGACAGACAGACAGACAGACAGACAGACAGACAGACAGACAGACAGACAGACAGACAGACAGACAGACAGACAGACAGACAGACAGACAGACAGACAGACAGACAGACAGACAGACAGACAGACAGACAGACAGACAGACAGACAGACAGACAGACAGACAGACAGACAGACAGACAGACAGACAGACAGACAGACAGACAGACAGACAGACAGACAGACAGACAGACAGACAGACAGACAGACAGACAGACAGACAGACAGACAGACAGACAGACAGACAGACAGACAGACAGACAGACAGACAGACAGACAGACAGACAGACAGACAGACAGACAGACAGACAGACAGACAGACAGACAGACAGACAGACAGACAGACAGACAGACAGACAGACAGACAGACAGACAGACAGACAGACAGACAGACAGACAGACAGACAGACAGACAGACAGACAGACAGACAGACAGACAGACAGACAGACAGACAGACAGACAGACAGACAGACAGACAGACAGACAGACAGACAGACAGACAGACAGACAGACAGACAGACAGACAGACAGACAGACAGACAGACAGACAGACAGACAGACAGACAGACAGACAGACAGACAGACAGACAGACAGACAGACAGACAGACAGACAGACAGACAGACAGACAGACAGACAGACAGACAGACAGACAGACAGACAGACAGACAGACAGACAGACAGACAGACAGACAGACAGACAGACAGACAGACAGACAGACAGACAGACAGACAGACAGACAGACAGACAGACAGACAGACAGACAGACCGACCGACCGACCGACCGACCGACCGACCGACCGACCGACCGACCGACCGACCGACCGACCGACCGACCGACCGACCGACCGACCGACCGACCGACCGACCGACCGACCGACCGACCGACCGACCGACCGACCGACCGACCGACCGACCGACCGACCGACCGACCGACCGACCGACCGACCGACCGACCGACCGACCGACCGACCGACCGACCGACCGACCGACCGACCGACCGACGGACGGACGGACGGACGGACGGACGGACGGACGGACGGACGGACGGACGGACGGACGGACGGACGGACGGACGGACGGACAGACAGACAGACAGACAGACAGACAGACAGACAGACAGACAGACAGACAGACAGACAGACAGACAGACAGACAGACAGACAGACAGACAGACAGACAGACAGACAGACAGACAGACAGACAGACAGACAGACAGACAGACAGACAGACAGACAGAGATAGATAGACAGACAGAGATAGATAGATAGATAGATAGATAGATAGATAGATAGATAGATAGATAGATAGATAGATAGATAGATAGATAGATAGATAGATAGATAGATAGATAGATAGATAGATAGATAGATAGATAGATAGATAGATAGATAGATAGATAGATAGATAGATAGATAGATAGATAGATAGATAGATAGATAGATAGATAGATAGATAGATAGATAGATAGATAGATAGATAGATAGATAGATAGATAGATAGATAGATAGATAGATAGATAGATAGATAGATAGATAGATAGATAGATAGATAGATAGATAGATAGATAGATAGATAGATAGATAGATAGATAGATAGATAGATAGATAGATAGATAGATAGATAGATAGATAGATAGATAGATAGATAGATAGATAGATAGATAGATAGATAGATAGACATACAGACCGATCGAGACTTTCGATGGACAGTTTCAGCAATATGAGAGAGGCAATTTCAGGGGGAAGAGCGAACGTTCCATTGCATAGATAAGAATCTCAATAGAGAAAGCAATAATGGCATCAGAGTGGGCCTAAACTTGACGGTAGACAAAGCTGGGGAGAGAAAGAGTGGAGGGGTGGGAGAGAAAGCGACGGAGAGAAAACGCGAGACAGAAAGAGAAAGAGCCAGAAAGAAAGATGGAAAGAGAAAAGGTGAGATATTAATAAAATAGAATATTCCACGTGAAAGTTTGTTGTTGACAAAATAAAAGAATTTCACAATCCCAGAGACAGAGGAAAAACAAGTGGGAAGGGGATGGATGTTAGCTTATTGTTTGGTTAGTGGAAAGACTTGTGAGGGGAAAGAGTTTTTAAAAAAACATGATTGAAAGAAATAATGTTTCTTACGAAGAATTGTCTGTCCATAACTTCACCGAGGCATTACAAAAGGTAGAAAGTGCAGGAAAAGAAACGAAATAATATATAGAAAAGGCTGCTTGAAGCCAGACGAGCTGTTACAGCAAGCCAGCCTCCAAACTCCATTCATTATCTCATATATTTCCTCCAGTCTCCGGTGAGAGATGGAAACATGGTAGAATATGAAAGGAAAATGTCAATGAAGAGGAAAGTGCAGAGGGTGGTGGAGCTTAATTGGAAGGTGCAGATGGGGGGGGGGGGGCTATTCTCTCCGTCTCACTCTCTCTCTTTCTCTCTATGTGAGTGGGTGCATATATATATATATATATATCATCATCATCATGTAGAACGTCGCTCTAATTACAGCTAGCCGATATGAATCTCGGTCTGCAGTCAATCTTCCCACCTGATCCATGTTAATGTTTAGAGTATTCTTGATATCTTTTATCCCAATTTCGCCTTGGTCGACCCTCGCGTCGCCTTTCAGGTACCACGCCCTCCACGACCGTTCTGTTCAGTTCATCATGACGTTTGATGTAGTCGAAAAAATTCAATTTCCGAAACACACACATATATATATATATATATATATTGGGTTCTTAGTCGACATGTACTTCTACAGGGGCAGGTGACCCTGAGCAGGTCCCAGCTGGGTGCAGCAGGGAGAAGGATTTCCTGCTTAGCGGGCTAAACTCGAGCAGCTTAATACTCCCCTGCGTTGGGACAATCGCTTTTGGAGGGTGGTTAACCAATGTGCGAGCTCATCTCAGTAGACGCAAATACTTGAGCAAAGTAGACCCGCAGCCTGTTAGGCGCCATCTATGCTGCTCTAAACAAACCAGATTATCATGGCCAGTGTTATGCTATGTCACACAGCTAGTCTCCTCTTACGACATGCTCTCTATGAGGCAGTGGCGCTATTCTTGTCTATGTCATACACAAAGACTCCGGCAGACCACTCGGGTTATATACGTATATATAGTAAAGGATCAAATAAATGCTTGAATACCCATTTCAGTAAGACGAGAAGGCGAAAATTAACAACAGAAGAAAGATGTTCAAAAGAAAATATTTTATGGTTTTTAAACAACACACACAGACCGTCTCTCTCTCTCTCTCGCTCGAAAGTCAAGGGGAGGACACTGCTCACCTCACAGAAAGAGTACAAAGAAAGTGTAAGCATGAACAAAAAGAAGAAGAATGGAAGGGAAGGTATTCTGGAATCTCCTTAGGTGGGCCAGTTTTACTGCTCAAGTTTCTCGAGCAATAAACGTTAGCCGGGAGGGCGGCGCAGACACGACAGTTCAGGGAACGTGTAAAAAGGGTGGGCTATCGACTAGAGATTACCTGATTCAACATTGCCCTAATGGAAGTGTTAAACTTCTATTTAGCTAAGCAAACATCTTAGGCTAGGTAGATATACAGTGTGCAGACAGACAAGGCTTAACTGGCAAGCATTACAGAAAGGCAGTAGCTCTTCCCCAAAAGATATACCGACAAATATATAGGAAGTATTTCATAGACTTGGACAAATTGTCCATAGAACTGACTTTATTGCACGTGGGGCCCCCAACATTGCATGGTCCCTGCTGAAAGTGCCGATGACAGAACACGAAATCCGTATCTACGGCGGTGACTCCAAAATTGTCCCCAGACTTCTTCAGGTACCCATTTACAGCTTAGTATGTTGGAAGAAACGGTAATACAAACAAAACAAAACAAATGTTCGGTTTGTCAAATTGAGCACTGACGTGATTTGAATCTAGTACAATGGGATTGTCAACCAAGTTCACAATCCCACAGTCACTGAGTCTCCATTTGTATATATTAATTATATAATGATCTAAGGCAACGGAAACCCCAAGTACCCACACTATATGGCAATTATACAACAGGGTGTCATCTTCTTCGTTCTCAAACTCCCCATACCAAGCCCTGAACATTCTCAAACTCACCATACCAAGCACTGAATATTCTCAAACTCCGGCTACCGACCCTGAACGTTCTCAAACTCCCGCTACCAAGCCCTGAAAAGGACTTCGCAGGCAGGGTTCAGTCCAGAGAACGGAATGTGTTGTGTCATAGTTCACAGCTTGACTGCGATATGTGCACCTTTCGGTCCGCCACATCCGACTTCAGCGTGGTATTTTTGGATACCGGGTTAGCCTTCCCTTTTCCATCCCTACTCCTTAGTCAGTCTGCTCTGTTGCAGCCTGTTATCTAGTATCACCACGTGGAGGTGCAGAAGGGTCTTGTCAGCTCTGCGTCGCTAGCCCTAGCGCTAGCAGCTAGCTTTGGGTCGCTGATAAAATGCCTTCAAATGTTACTACCAGATATCTCAAGCTATCCTGCTTCTCAACGACCTATATGTCAAAGGTTATGTTAGGGACATCATCCCTTTCTATTGAGTTGTTCATGGAGCAGCACATCAGACATGCCTCGTCGGAATTGATCTGGCCAGCTTGCCTTTCCTCGCCGCTATGAGATTGCCTGTAAGTCTCTCTCTTCTGTGTCCTTGGTCATCTCATTTTATCTTCCAGATCAAGAACCAAGTTGATTGTTTCTTACCTGAACTAAAACAAAACTTCACGAACGTCATAATCAAATGTGTGACGTGCCACGTATCTTTCAATGGCCTGTACCTATGCAGAATGTCAGGCAAAATGTGCACGTTCTCTAAAATGGGACATGACTTTTCTGGACACCATTTTCTCCAGTAATTTGTTGACATTCTGTAATTTAATTTTCTAGAGATGCAAGCGGGTGGGGGCAAACAAATTTGTAGCAGATTTCAAGGCGTCAGCTACCAACCTAGAGAAGTGGCTTTGTATCCTATACAACGATTTGGTCCTGTCAATTACAGATTATGGGCGGGGCATCAGCACATTTTCACGACCAGAGTGTGAAAGGTGGAACTCATTAAGAATGAAGGTGTGCGACTGGGTGCACGGGGATACCCCATCGTAAAGATCAAATCTGCCTGTAAAGTCTAGATATGCATTGGACCAGATCAAAGCACACATGAGAGTAGTCAGAGACAAGAGGCACCGACTGCACATTAACACTTCATGTATCAAGGGGTGATGGATCAAAAAAGGGATGTCATGAATGTCACAGTTTGAGAAATCGATTGGTCAGGTGACCTAGGTGGAGACCACAAAGGGCAAGAATGGATTGACCTAGAAATAAAATGAAATACTACTACTATGAGTCATTATCACTGTGAGGGGAGGATGTAGAGACGGGTACATTGAGAAAGCGGTTGTTGTTGTCGTATGCCCACATTGAGTAAGTTTACTCTTTCGTGGGGGATGCTGACAAAGCTACCGATGGATCTGTGCTGCAAGGTAAGAGAGCCGATTAAGGCTAGATTGGGAGGCAGGGGGGCCATTGCTGAGCAGAAGTATACATGTCAACTGAGAATGGGAGTCTAGACAGGGACTGATGATGATGGGTGTCACAATTGTTTCTGACTCAATCCTTGCCTTGGAAGATACACACGACTGGCTACGGCATTAGTGAATAGCGGACATAGAGACATGTAACCTTCATAATCCTGTGTGCATCTACTGTACTGGCCATGCCGGGATTTGCGGAAATTGAAGAGCTGACACTGTTGGAGATGAACGACCAACTCTTGGATGGGCAGAGGTGACACTGCGGGAGATGAACGACCGACTCTTGGATGAGTAGAGGTGACACTGAAGGCGATGAACGACCGACTCTTGGATGGGTAGAGGTGAAACTGAAGGAGATCAACAACCGCCTCTTGGATGAAGACACTGAAATCGATAAACTGGTGATGTATAGATTGCACGTTTATGAAATCAAACGTGGATCTGGCAGGAGGGGGGGGGGGGGGGTTTGGAAGGACGAAGCAGGAGTGTGTACAACCAGCAGGCTACGGTAACCATCAGTATCTACACTCTTTGTCATTCACAGTAAGGGACAGAGCACCTATAAGTCTGCCAGAAGTGCAATGACGTTCATTGTTAACATAACAGAAAATATAACAGAGCCACACTAACAGGGGGACTAGAGACGAACTGGTGGTTATCAAATGGCCCACCTATAAAAACGACAACAATAAATTAAGACTGGCTCTGTAAAAGACGAGAACATAATCATTTAAAACAGAAACACTATTTAAGAATAAAGGTCAATAAATTTGAGTTTTTAATAACGAGATTCAGATAAATCTGGTCAAGAGTTTAATTTTATTGATTATCAATGATGATTGTTTTACAGGGGTGTCAGTTTCGGGATGATGATTAGAAGCGATCATTGTTTTACAGGGGTGTCAATTTCGTGTTGATTAGCAGCTATTATTGTTTTATAGGGATGTCAGTTTCGGGATGATGGTTAGAAGCGATCATTGTTTTTCAGGGGTGTCAGTGTCCAAATAATAAATGCGGAGCATGTATACTTTCATCACGGATATGTTGGGAAAGCACGGTCCAATAATACAACAGGAATTTGTGGACAGAAAATATAGACTAATAGGATACACTCTTTCAAAACAGATGGACAGTATAACCATACATGTGCTGGATTGGAACTCAAAGGTAAAGAGACGCGTGGGAAGACCAAGAAACACGTAACATGTATTGTCGAAGAGGAAATCGATTCAGCCAGTGTCTTATGGACGGAACTCAAGAGGGCGGCACGGAATAGGAACAGATGTAGAGCATCTGTTGCGGCCTTATATTCAAAGGGGAACGAGGTAGATAAATGATGATATCCGAAAACTGGAGAATGGATACAAGTATAAAGTGGGAATATTCTCTGATATTATGTTACTGACTTGGTGATGATGCGACTGACCACAAACGACACCCTAAGACCAACAAATTGGGCATTATGTTCAGCACTAGAAGATCTGGAATACGCAGACAACATTGAACTATTTCACGAGCACACCAACACAATCGAGAGAGAACGGGACGATTGAGGTCATATAGCCAAGAAGTATGACTGAAGATCAATATCAAGAAGACAGAATACAACAGACCTATATCAATTAAAATAGGAAATCAACGACATTCACATATCTTGGAAGAACATATATGGCAGCTGGTAGAACAAGAAAAGACACCAAACAGAAGCAGAATGAACAAACGCCTATACTAGCTTAAACCTTTACATCCCAAGCTTTGAAACATGAATTATATATTCATAAAAGCATAATTTCTTTGCACAATTTACACACCATTTGTTTAAAACGAGATTTAAAAATGATATTTAAGTATAAAATATCAATGAAAGATTGGATTGAACACGATTATAGTTAGGGTTTCGGAAAAAAAATCTGATGGACATTTGGGGTTGTGATGGGTTAAACGTGTGGAAGTGATCTCAGTACGACACCAAACTAAGAAGATACTAGAGCACCGTACATTCGATGCTTCGGCGGTGATAAGTGTTTAAGACTCACAGAAAAAGAAATGTCCACACTATCATCGTCCACAACTGGTCGAACACAATCATCAACCCAGAACTGTTTGTCCCGAGCTATCAAGAAGACATGCACAACGTCATAACCGGTCCAAACTAGAACTGCATCGGACATTTCCTAACGAAGAGAAACTGACACCGTCATCAGACCCGCCATGGTATGGACTCCAGAGGGAAGATGAGTAGCGGCCTACCTAAGACAACTTGGTGAAGAGTCGTAGAAGCTGAAATCACTAGTTGGAGCGGGGACGGCGTGGCCTAGTGGTTAAGTGACACGGCTCACAACCAGAAAGTGCTGGGTTCGATCCCCATCACAGCACCGGCCGTTACCCCGGGGAAGCAAACCCTTAGAAAATGCAGGAGGATGCAGACCCTTGCATAAAATGCATGCTGAAGTCGGATGCACTGGGCCGACAGGCGCAAAATAAAAACCACAGTGCAACGCACACCGCCTCGGGGAATAGAGAAATAAGGCAAATGCAAACAAAACAAAATAAATAAATTTGTTGGAGCTGCGGAAGCGTTCATATGATGGCTGCAGATTGGGAAAAGTGGCGGTAGTTTGCTATTGCCACTGAAGAAGTCGTAATGGCGTGAGATCCTTGATCAAAGATGTAAGAAGAAGTAGATTCTCTGACATTGTTGCTACTGCCCCCAAAGACGCCATGTGGCGTGGTATTACCAAAGATCTAAAATGAATTAGATTCTCTGATATTGTGTTAATCTTTTGGATTTGGAAGACAAAACAGGAAGTAAGGTTATCAAATAAATGTAATGACGGCTACTAATGCCTGTATATATGTATATCTGTTTTAAAATGCTTGAAACGGTTCTACTCTCAATCAAAAAGAGTCGACACGAGTGGATTTCTTGCATGCCTATTTAAGACACACGCCATCTAGTCTTCGTTATAATCTAACGTACTGTTAAGTATAGCTTCATGCTGAGCAAATTTTAAAACAAATAAATTACAGTATATCGAATTACAAATATTTTCATTATCGTAAGATACACTAAACCCGACTTCTAAACGAAGGAACAAAATATTTTGAAATATGTGTGGGGACGGAGTGGGCTAGTGGTTAAGTGACACGGCCTACAAGCCGAAGGTGCTGGGTTCTCTCCTCCCAAACACAGCACCGGCCGTTACCTCGGAGAAGAAAATCCTTAGATAATGCAGGAAGAAGCAGACACTTACATAAAATGCATGCCGAAGTCAGTACAGATGCACTGGACCGACAGGCGCAAGATAAAAACATAGTGCAACGCATAACGACTTCTGGAATAGACAAATAAAGCGAACCCTATAAAATCAAATCTAGTTTTAAAAAAAAAGAAATTAGCAGTTTTACTAGATTAGTGACTAGCAATAAAAATTGAACTTTCAACTATTGTTGTAAACATAAATTAATCGAACCTGTAACGTTAGACATGGTCAAAAGCCGATATATAAATATATGCAACAGCTGAGTGACCACTTACCTGGGAGCGAAGAAGTAATCATGATCAATAGATATAGACTGATCATGCCCCTTATAACTACCCTCCTCGTTTAGTGCTCCATGAAACATGATGTGTCAGAATATGTTGGTAACAATTACAATTAACGAGGTGGTGAACACCACTGTAATCCCCATAGTGGAAGGCTTACTGTGGAGCCTCGCTCAGCACTACATCCAGAAGTATCCATGTCAAACTTCTCAAGCACGAGTCGGGATGTCAGAAGCACAACCGCCACCCGCTACAAAAAAACATTGGTCACGAGGTAACGGATCACAAGTAGCTTCGACCAACTACAGCCTGTTTACCTTCAGATGAAATTGAACTCTTGGGTTTTTCTTTAGGGTCACTGTTTGAAAAATGATGAATACATTTTAAGACTGGGTCGTTCAAGAGTAAACTACTCTCTATGTGAAGGCTGACCTCCCACTGGCCGCTCAATAATTTTAGACAGTGTAAAAAGTTGTCCCATACCAAACACTACCGTTGGGACTGAAGTGTTAGCGACTTCGCTGTACTAGGCCTTAGTATATTTTAGATTGGCGAACGGTTCCTTACCAAATAATAAATATGGTACCCATTTACAACTGTGTAATACTAGCGAATACTTTGCTTCAAGGAACCAATGCTCTAGCCACTACGCTACTCGTTAAATTAGCAAAGTCTAGGCCTGAACCTAAAGTAATAAGTCTAGCATACATTAGCTCGCGGGTTGTTGTGGAATGCTCACGATGAGTAAGATAACTCTTTAGAGTGCCATGAAGAGGGCGCTAGGTGGTGAGTTGTAGTAACTTTCATCACATCTTGAGCGTGCTGATGAAGGTGGACAGGATTACTCCAGGCTATTGTACTATGATTAGCTTCATCTACGTGTCGCTCCCTACTGCGGGGATCACCAGCTGGCGGGTTACAGATTTGGTTCGAAAATAGGATGTCTAACTGAAGACTAGCATTCAACCACTGTGACACTGAGAGTCAGCATGTCGTAAAAGGGGACTTACAGAGAGGTCTCACTGCTCCAATGTGAAAAACTCTCTCTCATGATATAGCATACTGGTACCTCGTCGACTTGACTATCCAACTATCGCACACCATATATGTCTTGAATGTACCTAGTTGGACCGGGGCGGGGCTGACCAAACGAGTTGGATGTCGGTCGGCTGACCACAATGACACGAGTTCAAAACCTCGGAAAGACATAAATGGTTTTTTTTGTTTCTATCGGATTTTAAAAAGGGAACCTACCATGTAGAATGCGTGGCGACTGCAGGAGAACGCGGCATTTATACCTCAGCCTTAAAAAAATTTGCCAGTGGTTCTCAGCAATGTGAATAAACGCCGTGATAATAACTGTTTTTTTTTACATGCGGGATATCTCTAGACATTCCAAGGTGAGGTGACATACACGTTATTTGAACAATGACCATCATACAGTATGTCCTTGGTTCTACTGTAATTATCAATTATTAAGACTTCTTCTAGAAATGTCAAAATGCACTCATTTGACTTCCGAATGTTCTTTGGGGTCACGTAGAACAGCTTCCTGTTTTCTCTGGTATTCTATTCTAGTCTTTCTCCAAGGTCATCCCAGAATGTTTCTTTTGCTGTTAACACTCTGTTCTTGGCTTTCGATTTTAGAGTTACATATCCCGTGTATTTCTCTGTTTATTCTGCTATCAAGTATTCTTTCCTATTTCTTTTCCTCTATTATCATTTTGAGCTTTTTCTGTCCACCAGGGTGTTCTCTTTATATACAGTTATTTGGTGCTGAAAGTGGTCTTGAACGTTAACCAGAGAGCTTCTAGAACCATAGCTCTTTCACGTGTCTCACTGCTGTCGATATAAGCCCATGATACCTGAACCTTACTTCTAGTCCTCCTAGCTTGTAGGCTTTTATTCTTACTGCTACTCCTCTTGTGTTTGGTTTGTTTCTTGATTGTGAAGGTTGTTTTGGTGAGTCTACTCTGACGGTTTCTTCCTCATTGTCACAAGGTAGTCGTCACTTCTGATTTCTGGATTTTCTTCAGGCTCTGGCCTATCTCCTATACTTATCTGAATCTTTTCTAACGATGACATAATTGATCATGGATTTATCATTCCCTGTCGGCTCAATCGAGTGCATGTGTATATGCGATTGTGAGGTAACTGTGTATATGTGATAGCCAGGTTTTGCTAAATCTCAGTAGTCGCCTTCCATTGTTATTCAGAAAAAAACCGTATCTCTCAATCACTCTGTCCCATCTAGAATGACTATTTGCAAGTCTGGCATTGAAATATCTACAAAGGACCATTTATAACAATCGTCGACAGTCTTTTCAAGCAGTTCAAAAAATTATTTCTTGATGTCTGCTCTTTCTATTCTTCTTTTCGTTATGTGTCCTGTTTGGGCCTTTCAGTGTTATGTTATGAAGGTTTCTTGGCCGAGCTCTAGTATGTGCTTCGTATATGGGAAGCTTTACTGCTTCTGTTATTTCTGCTAACCATCTTTTGTGTTGATGACCCTTGACTTTGTAATCATTGTATCTGTATAGTTGGTTTCTGAGGGATACTATACTTTTGAACATGTCATGTGACCGAACCATTTGGTTTACTGTTTCTTGATGAGGTCTAGCACTGGTATTGTTTTTTTTTTTGCGTTCGCCTTATTTCTCTATTCCCCCAAGGCGGGTGTTCGTTACACTGTGGTTTTTATTTTGCGCCTGTCGGCCCAGTGCATCCGACTTCAGCATTTTATGTAAGGGTCTGCGTCCTCTTGCATTTTCTAAGAATTTGCTTCCCCGGGGTAACGGCCGGTACTGTGATGGGGATCGAACCAAGCACCTTCTGGTTGTGAGCCGTGCAACTTAACCACTAGGCCACGCCGTCCCCTCGGTTTTTTTTATTCAATCCATTTGTATTACTCCAAGCATTCTGCACAGGCCTTTAATCTCTGTTATTACGATGTTTATTTATCTGTGTTTGTTAATGTCCAATTCTGACACTGATAGCTCAATGTGGGCAGGAATATTGTGTTGTATAGTGTTCTTTTTGTACCCATTGTCACATGTTTGCATTGTAATATAGGGGCCATTTGCTAACTGATTTGACTTGCTTTATTACATCTGTTTTTTGATTTCCGTGTCGCCTTTTCCATCTGCTGAGATTATGTTTCCTAGGTACGTGAAGTGCGTCACCTATTTTACTTGGTTTTGTATGAATATTGTCGTTGTTATTTCTTTTCTTGCAATCGTTATAACTTCGGTTTTCTCTATGTTGATTTTCATGCTGTAATCCGTACAGATTTCAATCTCTGCTCTATCCTCTAATTCAGTACATTCGCAATGCCGCTATTGACTGTCTGGCCTTCTACTCTGAGGCCTAACACCATAACTGGTGCAGAGATAAATGTCCTTCACGTGAATGCTGGTCAAAATGCAGTCTACTCCCCCTTTGTCAATAGTGGGAACTCCGCTGTAGAGAAGTATATTAACCACACTATCCATGGCGGTCTGTCTTTTTGTTTTCTTGGTTTATGTGAGAGCTAGGATTTTCAATTATAATGTTATCCTCGTTCTCCGTTCCGTCGACACTTACAATATTCCAACATTTCTCCAAAATTGTTGTCCGTAATTCGAGCTAGTTCGTCATCTGTTATGTCCGTTTGGTTTCCTTTACGTTAATTTATTTGTAATCTGGAGTTTAGACAATCATTGTTTAGACCTATTGCGCTTTCGCACGAACTTCCTCATTTTAGCCTCCACACAGGCGACCTACTATGGTTTACAAATGTTTATTTGATAACTGCTAAGTTCTAAAGACAGTAGGAGGCCAGGCTTCTCTTCGAGGACAATGCTAGAAATAAAAGACAAGAGGTAATTCTTCACTGGGACAACAATGAATTGGGTACATGGTGATTCTCGTGTCTACATTTGATATACACAAGAAATTACAGTACAGGCCCAAATTGCTTAGAAAATCAACGATAAGAACTTTCCAGACATATAATTGTGCTTCTTTTAGCCACAAAAAGCAGATAACAAAAGCAAGAGGTCACGGTTAATTTTTAAAAAAAAATCCACATTTAAATCTTCTGCACTCATGTTAAAAATAACGTTATGATAAAATTGTTTATGCAATGAGAAATACAAACTATAAACATTCGTCGTTAATGTGGACAAAAATGTCAAACTAACTCTTGATACATATCATAAAGGGAATACATTTCAACTGAGAGTCATTGTTTATGTCGTTTATAAACAGGAAATGGAATAATGAAAGACAAAGTAAATATCGGCCATTAAAGACGCAATGTTCTAATAAGAAATATCTAGTGATAAAAGTTTTGCTTTAAAATGTCCCGAGAGCAGCCCGGAACAGTATGACATTAAGGACAAAGAGCTAACGGTTCAGCCAGCAGGTTCATATTAGGAGAAACATGCCCCATGTTTGCGTCTGATGTTTCCACATGCTTTTGTAGCGAGGTGTTCTTCCACATGCCTGCTGCTCGGTGAGACATTAGATGAGGGCAGATGACGCAGTGAACGAGATAGCAATCTAGGTTCATAATTGACTGCATGCGTTAGGATTAGCTAACCATAACTGACAACGACCCTTTTCGGCTTCCAAGTAGCGGTTCTTGAAACAGGCTACATCCTCGCAGTCTGGCTGAGAGAAAATGGCTCGAAACAAGGTGGCAAAAATGCGTCGTGCTAGAATCAGACGTGGTACAGATATCGCAACCTCGCTGCAAACTACGACACATCATAAAATATCCTTTTTAAAGACGAGCGCCGACGAAAGAAAACACTGACTAATGTGTTTCTAAGGGTGTGCACATTATCTCATCTGGTCACTATATGTCATTAGAGGGCATAGGGACCCGCACTCTTCAATAATGTACCATCTGTCCAGTCATTGGTATATTAAATCCATGTCCCAGTAGTAAAGCTTTACCACAGTCAATCCGTCGTGTCCTTGGTGTACTTCTTGCTCTTAAGGCCTACTGTCTATTATTATAGTCTCGCGCGACGAGCATGTTTTGAAACATTATTGTCACATGACCAAAACCTTTCTAGCTCTGAATGTCTAGTATGCCGTGTACGTAGTTGATTACACGTCTGTGTACGTCGTTGATTCAGCGTCTGTGTATGGCGTTGATTCCACGTTTGTGTACGTCGTTGATTTCACGTCTGTGTACGTCGTAGATTCCACGTCTGTGTACGTCGTAGATTCCACGTCTGTGTACGTAGTAGATTCCACGTATGTGTATGTCGTTGATTCCACGTTTGTGTATGTCGTTCATTCAGCGTCTGTCTATGTCGTTGATTCCACGTCTGTCTATGTCGTTGATTCCACGTATGTGTATGTCGTTGATTTCACGTCTGTGTATGTCGTTGATTCCACGTCTGTGTATGTAGTTGATTCCACGTCTGTCTATGTCGTTGATTCCACGTATGTGTATGTCGTTGATTCCACGTCTGTGTATGTCATTGATTCCACGTTTGTGTATGTCGTTGATTCCACGTTTGTGCATGTCGTTGATTCCACGTCTGTCTATGTCGTTGATTCCACGTATGTGTATGTCCCACGTCTGTGTATGTCGTTGATTCCACGTATGTGTATGTAGTTGATTCCACGTTTGTGCATGTCGTTGATTCCACGTATGTGTATGTCGTTGATTCCAAGTCTGTGTACGTCATTGATTCCACGTCTGTGTACGTCGTTGATTTCACGTCTGTGTACGTCATTGATTACACGTCTGTGTACGTTATTGATTCCACTTCTGTGTATGTCGTTGATTCCACGTATGTGTACGTCATTGATTCCACGTCTGTGTACGTCATTGATTCCACGTCTGTATACCTCGCGCATTGTGTTGATTTCAGAGTCAGCAAAACTTTATCTCTGAGCGTCTGATTTGCATATTGGTAGAGCACTTGCTTTTCATGGCAAAAGTACGAGGTTTAACTCC
Source organism: Ariolimax columbianus (assembly GCA_036924085.1). Taxonomy (NCBI): domain Eukaryota; kingdom Metazoa; phylum Mollusca; class Gastropoda; order Stylommatophora; family Arionidae; genus Ariolimax; species Ariolimax columbianus. The sequence continues at coordinate 19,433,543 of JAVGWX010000004.1, read as the reverse complement.
CGACCAGCTGTAAACTGGTACATAGCTTACTGTTAGGGGAGTAATAGGCAGCGAGAAATGGAACTGACGACCTTACATTATAAACACGTAGTGGCCTCGTACAGTGAAGTCACTAACACCCCATACTTGACAGCAGAATCTGCTATGTCGCTAACTTTACCAAACATTAGTATCTGACTGTTTCCTCGCCATGACATATTGTGACTTATCTGCTCATGCATGCGACTGCCATGCACAACCTCCGTAGTGTGTGATTAGAGCAAAGAGTAGGCGAGTAATACAAGTTTGTTACTATGCATGTCTGTATCTCAGAGTCTAACATTGTTATGGTCAACTCATTCTAACTAGAATGTTTTTATTTCTTAATCAGCCTACACTTCTACAGGGGCAAATACCCATGTGCAGGTCCCAGCTCTGGTATGAGCTGAATGTAGCCGGGAGAAGGGTTTCATGCTTAGCTGGCTAGGCTCGAGCAGCTTGATATTCCGCTGCGTTAGGGCAAGCGATTACGGAAGCCGGTTAACCGATGTGCGAGTCCATCTTAATAGACTTGAACACTAGAGCAAAGTAGACCCGCAGCCGGATAGGCGCCACCAACGCTGCTCTAAACAAACCATCTAACCACGACCGGTGTTATGCTATGTCACACAGTTAGTCGCCTCTTGCGACATGCTTTCTGTGAGGCAGTGGTGCTATTCTTGTCGTGTCGTTCATAAAGACCCCGGCAGACCACTAGCCTGTACCAATGAAAACAAGTTCATATTAAACACACGATGTCTATAACATCCAACAAGATTTTCTTTAGAGTGGGGAGAAGACAAAACATTGGAGACCACCTGGTTAAAACGAGCAATTTCCTGGAATCCCAAGGACATACAAAACATTCAGTTTGACACTCATTTTGAAACCCTCTTAAAACGAAGTATGCTCCCAAAGTCACAAACTACAATTCGTGATGCCCATAAGCCGAGGATGTAACGACAGCTAACAAAGACGAGAGCTGAAAGGTGGGCCAGACAGGCCAGCGGATGTGCAGAAATTGGAGCAGTGACATCAGCCGAGATAAACTAGATAGATGTCTGCCACCTCCCCGTCCCTCCTCAAAGACACTTCCCCTCTCTGCCTCTCGCTGTACAAATTTTGAGCGTTCGATGCCAAAGCCCAGTTCTAGCAATCAATATTTTCATTACTCCGCTATCCGCCACCTTCCCTTCCCCGTTCATTCTATCCCCACCCCAACATTGAGATTTCGTCATCTTTTTTTTTCTTCTTTTCTGTCTCCATGTTTCCCTTTACCCTCTTCCCCCCTCCCACAACGTTTATTCATTTTCAACCTACCCACCTCACTTGCACATTTTGTTTTTACTTTGGAACCACGACTCCGATATGCATTTGCACACAGACAGACAATTTCTCTCTCTCTGTCTCTCTCTCTCTCTCTCGTTTTATCATTCGCCTGTTCATATATGTTTTTAAATCATAACCGTTTTACTCTGGCCAGCTTCCCTTAACGTTTCCCAGTTTTGCTCGATATAGATTTTAACACAAATGTTCCTAAATCGAACCGTCCGTAAAATGTATCAACTATAATGTAACCACCCCCCACCCTCCGATATACTTGTTTGTACCTGGTGTGATATCTCAAAGCATTCGAACAATGGATGAGTTGGTTTCACTTCTAATGGAGGTTGTGGTCGGCGTATCCTATATTGTTTGCGGAGGTTATCTGTAACGACAATCTCATCGCAGACACTGCTGCCGGGGATGAAGTGTTTAAGACTTCCTTGTTCGAAACTACAGCGTATTTATGATATTGAATGACTAGTTCCTTTCCTAGCTGCCTTTCCTTCTCTAACGGTAAACTATGTGCACATTTACATTTGGGTCGACTTGAGCGTGCCATTAAGGGGAGTTGAACATCGCACCTTTGTGTTTAACCCGAGCAATATATCAGCAGTTCAAAAAAATGTAAGCGCCTAAAACAGCCTGAAATGATCAGATCACAAGCGACAACATGAAGGGGCCAAACCAATAAACGGTGTTTCACATCTGACTGTTCCCTGATTGAAAGTTGCTCATATATAGAAAGAACAACAATGTCAAGAAAACACACGAAATAACACGATATAAGCGAACATGTCATTGAACCAACTTGTCAAGCTAGTGTCAAAACAACGACACGACAAGAAGCAGGTACTCCTGGCTGTCCGCAACATAAACAAAACCAAGCATCGTTCTAATGTTGATCTGCTGGTTACAGTCACGGTCTCGTACAAGACCTGGCACGATTTACAAGAAACACATGTCAATAAATAACACTAGCTATTTCAAATGCTGACCCCATTTTAGTAGAGCTCTATCATTATTTATCAATGTGGATTCGTATCATGTTATTGCTTTGTCACAACAGTGCCAATAGTAAATCATTTTCAACCAGGCGTGCCCCAAAGTTGAACAAGCTGGTAAAGAGGCTAGCAGGGGAAAATTGTGGTTGTTACTAATGCTTACGTGGTGAAATTATCTAAACCAGATTTCAAGAAGCCAGATTCAATTCTAGGACTGTCAATGAAATGCTGAAAGATTAACAGAGCTACTTATTTGACAATGAAGAACGTCGTAACAGTTTCCCAATACTATGATACCAATATAATAGATTTATTGTTAAACAAAACTCCGCCGCACGAGGTCACTAGGACTTTCATTCGGAGGGTCAGTTTGACTGTCCCCTCTATGAACGCCCTGCATAGAACCAGCAGAGACTTTCACTAAAATTCAAGCTACGAATTTACATAACCTGTGTGGTCGCCATCCTACTGTACAATTCCAAAAAACATGGGCTAGTCTGCTGTGCGATCAGAGGAGCATTGAAGTGGCACACATGCGCAGTCAGATGCGAATTATTAGATCCACTGTTAGAACTAGTAGGACTAGGACTCGAACGACGAAGTTACCCGATAGGACGGGCCTCGAGCGCACACTCACCATGCTAAACCGTCGCCGTTCAGCCCTATTTAGACATCTAAATCGAGGATTTCCCGCCCAGCAGCTCTTAAAGAATGCAATGGACATCAAGGATGGGAAGCGACCTTCTCCGTTATGCCCCCCCCCCCCCACCCCGAACCACTTGGCTAGGTCACATCAGAAAGTCTTCACCCCCTATCCACACGACCTGGGACTCGGCCACTCAGCGTGCTCATGGACGGTTGGAGCAACGAGTAGACTATCTACAATCAATGAAAGTCCGTCGCTCCTCTCAGTGCATTGGCCATTGACGACAACCCGCCAGCATGCATGATCCTGGGCTGCCCGTTTTGCCTCTCTACAGGTATAATCATTTCGTTTTAGCTCATTCTCAGATTCTCTTCTCCGCGTATTTTTGGGTCTAACTTTATCTCTCTCTGCTCTTGAGGATTCCCAGCAAGTGCATGTCTGGCTATGTTGTACTGTGCCTTATCAGCGTATGTCCTATCCAGTCATATTTTCTTCGCTTAATTTGTTGTTCCAATTGATGCTGCTGGCTCCTTTCCCATAAGTCATTTCTCACCATGTCCGGCCACTTATTCCCATTACCCTTCGTAGGCATCTGTTAACGAAGGACTGGGGTCTTAGTTGTACGGGCTTGACCGTTCTCAGTTCCATACAGCAACACCGACTTGACACTGACGTTAAATATTCGAATTTTGGTGTGAATCTTGATTTCTTTTTATCTCCATATGTTGTTTAGCGTCATGAATATCCATCATGTCTTTCCGATTCTGATCCTTACATCTGCATCTGTCACCCTATTGCATTTGGTTATGACTGTGTGACAAAAGTACCAGATCAGCTGCGTAGTCGAGGTCCTCCAATTATGACAATATTGTCGACTGAATGCCAGTTCTTTTTCCTTCGATTAATGCTAACAAGAACAAGAAAGGTGAGAGCAAGCATCCATGTCTCACCCTTGTTTGTAACCCGAAGCTGTGAGTCAGTGTTCCTTCATTGCACCACTCTACTAATAGTGTCTTTGCACATATGGATGAGGGTTGTGTACTTGTCTGGTATCACGTAGTGCCTCAACAGTTGCCACAGAACACTTTGATCTTCACTAACAAACGTCTTTTCATAGTAGATTACCTATCTACCATTATCTATTTCATGTACATACTTTCTGTGTCTCTTTTACGTGTTCATCCATTCGACATGAGCTGCTCATGATTTACCTACATGTGAACTAGAAGGGGCCGCGAGAGACTATATACGGGTAGCGACAGACAGGCGCCTGTGTATAGGAACACTGCAGCCATCGAGGGAACACGAACCAAGAGCGGGATGTTATGAACGGTTCAGACAGAGAGGTCGATTGCACAGGTAACCATCGCTGAGACCATAATCAATAGAGAAGAATGGACCAACACCAGCGATAAAACGACAGGCTTTAGAGCAGTAATGAGAGAGTGGCGCTCGCAGTTAAAAAAACAACTGGATAAGTGATACGAATAGGGAAGCGATGTCACTGTTTGATCTGTAATGTGTGGGGAGTAAACAAGTGAGAGTGCTGGATTGAGAAGCAAGGCCGTCCCCGAGCGGACCACATCATCCATAACAACATCCTGGAGTATGAGAATGGAGACTGAGGTAGTTATTTCGGCCTGAGATGGTTATATGAGACCGTCAAGGCTACAATCGTGCTTGACTCCTAATCTTTACAATGGAAGATATGAAAGAGATCGTTACCTCATGAGTGGATAGCAGACGATAGAGGTGCTAGGGCTGATATGGGTAATGGCGGGAGTCCATGGCGGCAGTGAAAGCGCTGACATTTTAACTTGGAAAGCTCCGATTGTTGTTGGGTCATTAGATATGGACAAGGGGACACATTCAATCAATCAATGATGTGCTGACAAATAATGACGCTGATATCAGTAATCCGCACACTATTGACATCAAACGTGGGTCGAGGACAGGAAAACTGATGATGAGATCGTAGGGGTGTGTACATCTAACGAGCTACAAGATGCAGACCATCTTTGGGTCCACCCCGAGTTCAATTCTGTGGATTCTAAATGACATTATAATATCAGACCGTAAAATATCATTTCAAAATGGTATTGTAAACATTTGCCGGATCACAATCATGACTGTCCCAGTGCGACCGCGTGCATCGGTGCCAGTGAAGGTAGTCAAGAATAATAACAGACACCTGCCAGACTAAGAGGCGACCAATGAGGAATAGGCATGGGTTCGGTTAAACTAACCTGTAGAACTCCCTGATGCCTAAGTATGAGTAATGATTGAGTGCATGACGAAAATGAAAGTGCTGACATTTTGGTTTGGAAAGCCCCCATAGTAGGTTCACACGGAATGGATAAGGTGACATACTGAAACCAATCAATGATGAATAAATAAGCTGACATTTTTAGAATTGTAATTTCCAGTTAACACAAATCATGTTAATAGCATCATCATCAAACATCTGCCGTGTTCCGTCTTGATAGAGTAAAAACAATGACAAATACAACACGATAGAACCATTGTAAGACACGCATTCATCTAAAAATAAAGGCCAATTACGATACGTTATCCCTGCAGGATTTCAAAAATTCTAATAAAAATAAAGTTCTATGACTGTCAATGAAATGCGGAAAGATTGTTGTCCGATGACAACAAAGAAAACCATAACAGCTATATACAATATAGCTGACAGCACTATATATCTCACATGTTTGTGTTTATATTTCTTTTGTCTCTCGTCTAGTATTCGTTCTCTAAAACAAGTACCAGCATAGACCAGAATGTATCCAGATATGAACTGGTCCAAGCTAAATACGAGAAACCACGGACAAGAGGCATTAACTGCAGACGTCAAGAGGCAGGAATCATGCCACGGATGGATCATCACACACACACATTATATATATATATAATATATATATATATATATATATATATATATATATATATATATATATATATATAGAGAGAGAGAGAGAGAGAGAGAGAGAGACAGGCGACTGCAGTAATTAACAGGGAGGAATGGATCGGCACAGGTAATAACGTGACAGACTAGAAGAGTTTAACGGACAAATGCAACCTTGTAGGTTGTTCGTACATAGTTGTAACATTCTTTTGACACGTCATTCTGATAAGGCATACTGGGACACGTGAGACATACTCATCAATGCACAATCTCACATCCTCGTTGGTTCTCCTAGAAACGGGCTGTGTCAGAGCAGTCTGGACAATAAGGTGTGGGTCGAAACTGTAGTTCGCATAGACAGGATACTCGCATTGCACAACAGTCAGGAGGACCCATGTCCACCTTCTCAAGTATGCCTCGGGATGTAACCTGCTAGTAATTAAACGCCCACAAGAGGTAAGCCAACTCGGCAAGAGTGTGGTTCTCACGCTGCCGGTTGTTAGTTTTCTTCCTATACTCGAGACTGGACCCACAACATTCTGATGGCAAGAAAGATGTCGTAAGCGATGACGACAATACAATCAGTACTCACGTTAGCTGGCAGTAGAAAGCAACTAACAAAACTACATTAAATAACATTGAGAAGGCTTTGTATTATTCTTTCTTCAAAATGTTAACTATCAATCATTTGTGCGTCCGCGGAGTGGCGAAGTTGATAGTATCACGGCTCACAACTCGAAGGTGCTGGGTTCGTTCCCCATCACATCACCGGCCCTTACCCCCGGGAAGCAACCCCTTAGAAAATGCAGGAGGAAGCAGACTCTTACATAAAATGCATGCCGAAGTCGGATGTACTGGGCCGACAGGCGCAAAATAAAAACCGTAGTGCAACGCACACCGCGTTAGGGAATAGAGAAATAAGGCGAACGCAGAACAAAAAACAAAAAAACTCACAAACTAAATGTGCATGTGTTGTGTGTTACGATTCATCAATGCAAAGTCGTAGGTTTTTTGTTATCTAAACCAATTTTAAAAATGAGTGCTGAAGTTGGATGCACTGGTCTGTAAGTCTGAAAAAACAGTACAGCGCACTTGCCTTAGGAGACAAGGCAAACTGAAAAATACAGGAGACAAGGAAAACGGAACAACACAGGAAACAAAGCAAACGGAAACACACTCATTGTTACAGCTTCGGTCGTGGTAATTGTTCCTGTCCTACAACAAAGTAAGTGTTGACGTACATGTCTCCGCGCTATGTAGTCTGTGCATGTCTCAGCGCTATGTAGTCTGTACATGTCTCAGCGCTATGTAGTCTGTACATGTCTCAGCGCTATGTAGTCTGTACATGTCTCCGCGCTATGTAGTCTGTACATGTCTCAGCGCTATGTAGTCTGTACATGTCTCAGCGCTATGTAGTCTGTACATGTCTCCGCGCTATGTAGTCTGTGCATGTCTCAGCGCTATGTAGTCTGTACATGTCTCAGCGCTATGTAGTCTGTACATGTCTCCGCGCTATGTAGTCTGTGCATGTCTCAGCGCTATGTAGTCTGTACATGTCTCCGCGCTATGTAGTCTGTGCATGTCTCAGCGCTATGTAGTCTGTACATGTCTCCGCGCTTTGTAGTCTGTACATGTCTCAGCGCTATGTAGTCTGTACATGTATTCGCGCTATGTAGTCTGTACATGTCTCAGCGCTATGTAGTCTGTACATGTCTCAGCGCTATGTAGTTTGTACATGTCTTCGCGCTATGCAGTCTGTACATGCCTCAGCGCTATGTAGTTTGTACATTACTTAGCCACATTTATCAACCTTTAAAGAAAAAAAATTAAGGATTTCAAAAACGCTGGGCAACTACGCTCACGCCCAGAACAAACACCCACCAGACCGGACAAGCACCCACCCAGTGCCAGAACAAGCACCCCCACCCTGCTAGAAATGTGAATGTTTGCTCTGAAAGAATCAATAACATATTGATCAGTCTGGCCAGTGAATGAAACCCAGAGAACTCAAGCTGGTATATTTGGTTTTAGAGAGAGCAACAAAAAATCGATATTAATCAAATATCGCAGAGATCGTCATCGTCATCTAGACAACTATAATTGCTATTTAGAAGCGCGTGCTGTAAATGGCAGTCGTGAGATGTGAGGTCCACGTGGATGCTCTAAAATAAAGTTGGCCCACTTTTTTTTTTATTCCTCTGTTGATTTGTCGGGTTGATGTAAACAAAAATAGCAATCACTAAAAATAGGCGCAATCGTTGAAATAGCATGTGATAGAGAGTTGCGAACAAGCTTAGAATTGTGAAAACGTTGAGATAAACAAACGAATATGGAGTGTATTAGCAATAGTCTTATTCGTCGATCTTCACGACGAGTCACCTGGAACGTCCGTTCATCATTTTAAAGTACATACATCTAGTGCCATCTACTCTTCATGGACACCTTTCGTAATGCAAAAGCACATATCCGTTACACTGTCTTTTCATCACTGGTCCAAGCAATTCAACAATCGTTACATACAATCACATCCCTCCTTAGCGTCCAGCACATATAACTGTTTATTAATTCAATTGTGAACTTCCTTTAAGCCTTGATAAAACAGATTAAAAAATATCTGCATACTTTGCAACCCTCTATCTTAGACTTCCAGAAACGTTTGTATCACCTGTAAATGATACAATCAGTCTGTGACTATGACATTGTAACACTGTCACATAAATAAAGTAGCATTGGCGGCTGGTATCTAGTTTTACTGCACTTTATATTATGTATGTGCTTGTCAAATTCCAGAACACTGCACAGACATCAGCTTGTTATCATAACCACATTCATCAGTTCAGTTCATCCCGTAACCCATCAGGTCGTTGGGGCACACATGAAGACATGACAATCCCACGCCATCTCTCTCTGTCTGTCGCCGCCTGACGTGTCTCACCGTGACGAAGGCCTGACCACTCAGCGATGTTGTCCACCCATCTCTTCCTTGGACGCCCTCGCCCTCTCTGTCCCGGTACGGATCCAAAGAGTATCGAGTTGGGAATTCCGTTGGACCTCGCGACGTGCCCGCACCAGGCCATCTTTCGTCTTTTGATAGCTGTGAACAGATCTTCAAAAGGACCAATAGCGTCTTCAACTCTCTGACGGGTGTCTACGTTCGTGACACGATCTTTATATGTAACATTTAGGAGTTTTCTATAGCACCGCATTTAAATTGCACGTATTCTTCCCTGGATATCTGCTGTAATGGTCCAGGTCTCGCAGGCATACATAAATATTGACAGCACCAAAGAGCGCAGTAGTCTGACTTTTATGCCGAGGGCGAGGCGCTTGTCTCGCCAAATAGGTTGCAGCCTAGTCAGCGCCGCTGTTGTTTGTGCTATTCTTGGAATTACCTCTGGCTTCTAACCCTCTTCGCTGATCAACGATCCAAGATATTTGAAACGTTTCACCACCTCAAGTACCTGCCCATTTGCCTCTATGACAGATTGAAACCCTGCAACGTTATTGGTCATGAGCTTTGTTTTATCAGCATTTATTTCCATACCAAAACTCAGGGCCGTTCTATCCAATCTACCAATCAACTCCTGGAGTTCCCTCTCTGTGCCTACCAATACATCAATATCATCAGCAAAGCGGAAGTTTGTGATAAGCCTGTCACCTATTTTAACCGTGCCAACATGTCCTTTTAAGGTCGTCTCCATTATTCTCTCCAAGAAGATATTGAAGAGTGTGGGGGAGAGTATACATCCCTGTCGCACACCCACCGTCGTACGGAACCAATCGCCTAGCGCTCCCTCTACTGAGACAGCGCTGGTCGCCTGCTGATAAATACATAGTCAATTAATAATAAATGATGTTGCTGTTGAATGTCCACAATGAATAAGATTACTCTTGTGTGTGTGCCCTGAAAGGAGCATTAAGTGGAAGGGTGTAGTAGCTTTTCGCACATCTCCAGCGTGCTAATGAGGGCTGGAGCCCTCCAGGCGAGTGTGCTATGCTTGGCTTTATCTGCGTGCCGTTCACTACTACGGGGATCACTTCGATACACCTCCCCGTTAGCCAGGCTACCATGAAAACAGCCAGTAACCGAGGAGAACTACGAGTAAGTAGATGTGGGGATCTTGCTCAGTATATCTTGCCTGACCCCGATTAGCATATCAGCAGCATATTATGCCTGAGCCTGAGTAACATGTCTCAACAGCATGTTATGCCTGACACTGATTAGCATGTCTCAGCAGCATGTTATGCCTGACACTGATTAGCATGTCTCAGCAGCATGTTATGCCTGACCCTGAGTAATATGTCTCAACAGAATGTTATGCCTAACCCTGAGTAACATGTCTCAACAGAATGTTATGCCTAACCCTGAGTAACATGTCTCAACAGAATGTTATGCCTAACCCTGAGTAACATGTCTCAACAGAATGTTATGCCTGACCCTGAGTAACATGTCTCAACAGAATGTTATGCCTAACCCTGAGTAACATGTCTCAACAGAATGGTATGCCTAACCCTGAGTAACATGTCTCAACAGAATGTTATGCCTAACCCTGAGTAACATGTCTCAACAGAATGTTATGCCTGACCCTGAGTAATATGTCTCAACAGAATGTTATGCCTGACACTGATTAGCATGTCTCAACAGCATGTTATGCCTGACCCTGAGTAACATGTCTCAACAGCATGTTATGCCCGACCAGTCCCTAGTCTCCTCTCCCAATAATAACTGTATAAATATAGCTCCCAAAATGATTACAGCCACACATATATTCCCATACATGATATCAACTACATATTTCCCTTGTAAGATAACAAAGAGAACATTAAACCTTAAGCCGTGTAGCAGTTTCCTCTATCTGTAGTTGTTCTTTGTATTGACTAAGAGCATGCAATTATTACAGCTCAATGTTGTCACTTGTTTGTCTTCTCCATACTGAGCGGGTTACAGTGACAGAAAAAAGCTTTGTATCTGTAGTTTCACGTGTATTAGGGTGTCATGGGCTAAGTTACACACATAACGACTTACAAAACTATTATGGTCATTCCAAAACAGCACATTTAATTTTTCTTTCAATCAAAACTAATTTCTTCTCTCGCCCTCTCGAACACCATTTCACAGTTGCATGACTAATCATGCACATGAAGCAATTTACACTCAGCTTTAGAGAGACAAATAGCAATAGCTATCTCTACAACCCCAACCTCTTCACCTCTTAAAACTGACTTGAGCAGATGCTTGGCATTTTTGAGGGGTGAAAAAAAAAAGGGAAGAATTGATGAAGAGGATACAAAGAGACGAAATTGGTATTCCCAGACCTCTATAAGAATCTGATGAAAGATATAGATCCATCGGCAGACAATGACACTCAAACATTTAACCATACAGGTTTTGAAATAAAATAATTCTGTCACCCCAATTTCCAGAATCCATTGAAGCTCAGGTGGTCCTGGGGTCAACCTCTCTTGACCAGAATGCATCTGGAGTTAAAAATCAATAGATTAATCAGAGTTCCAACGATCCTGGGGAAGATAGGGCACAGAAGGGGGGAACATGCGAGCGCGTGTGTGTGAGTGTTTGTGAGACTGGAAGGCTTCTCTGGCAGAGAGCAACTGGGTTTATTGATTGGGCTGAGTGAGGCTTGCTGCCTCTGGTGAAAGGGTGCGTATAACAATTGCGTGGGACGTTATAACAATGAGTTAGAGTTGTCGTTATTCGCATGTTACTGGAAGAATACTCAAGACAGAGACATATATCAAAGCATAATATCAGTGCGTGGGATGCCCATTTTAGGAATTGGCAGCATTACACACTGCAAGTAACAAGTAGAGTTAACACACTGCAAGCAACAGACAATGATAATTAAATCCATCAGAAATGTGGATGGTCATCGCAGTGGCATCATAAGACGACTAAAGAAGGTTGTTCATGAGGACTTGTAATAGTATCATATGAAGTCGTTACTATTGAATCCACTTTTGCAAATGCTTAAATACATGTGTTATGTTAAGGGTCCATGTATTGGTGGACGTATGCTTCATATACAACAAAAAGGCGAATCAAATCAAGAATGATATTTTAAATAAAAGTAAATATGATACTAACATTTAACAAATACTTAATATTATTTATTGATTACAAAATGACTGGACGTGTGATACATCAACAATGAGATAAACATAAATGTAAACTGAAAGAATCAAATGAAAGATAACTTTGGTAATAAGGCAAGTAAGATGGACAACTATGTTTTGAATGATCAAACTGCGGTGATAGCATAACATGGACAACTATATTTTGAATGATCAAACTGCAGTGATAGCATAAGCATCATACATGAAAGAGAAACACTAAGTGAAGGCAAACCTGCAAAGAATCTCACAGAAAGCGAATGAGAAAACTGATAGTTTATCTTTAACAGAAAAAGGTGCTGGAGATACAGAACAGTGAATGAGCGAGACTCAGTGAACCACAGCTGACCAAGACCATATTGCACCTCCAAGTGACGGCTCTAGTGCGGTCCGGCCAAGAGAAGCAATCGCAGTGGGAAGAAAACCTCATATCCAAAAACGCCAGCTGAAATCGGATGTGTTGGGCCGAAAGCGCAGCATCCATGTAAACTGTGACAAACCGTTAGGACGTCCTTCACAAGATGAACATTGAAGAAGAAGATGATAACAGAAGAGATGTCTGCGATTGAAAGAAGCAAGCCACAACAAAGGCAGCGAGGATTTGACTTAACAACACGCAACAGATATTGATTGAAGGACTGACAAGAAAAACAGATGACTCATATACTGGACCACCCGCATACTTGTCTATGACCATCAATTTTGCAACAAATCAACGATAACAAGCACTGCTGTCGGGGATGAAGTGTTAGAACCCATAGTACTTGACATACAAGAAGAATGACATGATACAACATATGGGTGGACATACAAGATGAATGAAATGATACAACATATGGGTGGACATACAAGATGAATGAAATGATACAACATATGGGTGGACATACAAGATGAATGAAATGATACAACATATGGGTGGACATACAAGATGAATGAAATGATACAACATATGGGTGAACATACAAGATGAGTGAAATGATACAACATATGACTGGACATACAAGATGAGTGAAATGATACAACATATGGGTGAACATACAAGATGAATGAAATGATACAACATATGACTGGACATACAAGATGAATGAAATGATACAACATATGGGTGAACATACAAGATGAGTGAAATGATACAATATATGGCTGGACATACAAGATGAGTGAAATGATACAATATATGGCTGGACATACAAGATGAGTGAAATGATACAATATATGGCTGGACATACAAGATGAATGAAATGATACAACATATGGCTGGACATACAAGATGAGTGAAATGATACAATATATGGCTGGACATACAAGATGAGTGAAATGATACAATATATGGCTGGACATACAAGATGAATGAAATGATACAACATATGGCTGGACATACAAGATGAGTGAAATGATACAATATATGGCTGGACATACAAGATGAGTGAAATGATACAACATATGGGTGAACATACAAGATGAATGAAATGATACAACATATGGCTGGACATACAAGATGAGTGAAATGATACAATATATGGCTGGACATACAAGATGAGTGAAATGATACAATATATGGCTGGACATACAAGATGAGTGAAATGATACAATATATGGCTGGACATACAAGATGAATGAAATGATACAACATATGGGAGGACATACAAGATGAGTGAAATGATACAATATATGGCTGGACACACAAGATGAGTGAAATTAAAATAGACACTGAAGAATAACATGAGAACTCCTAGTTTATGATATGACAGAATGCTGCCACACCTTACCAACGAGACTTCAAATGACAGCGTTCAGTCTGATAACCAGATACTGAAGGCTCAATTATCATCAACTCAAAAAAATTAAAAACCACACACACACATTCATGTGTATGTGTGAGGGAGATGACAGTAGAATATGTCAGCTCCCAGCCAAAAGGAGCAGACTAACAACATGACTTCTTTACAACCCATTTGAAGGACACATTGTGAGGAGAAAAGCCTGAGAGAGATTGCACACAAAATAAATGTTATGAGGGATATGGGTGTGGTTATTTGATTAGGGATATAGGAGTGAGTTGATGAGGGATATGGTGTGGTTATTTGATCAGGGATACAGGAGTAAGTCGATGAGGGATATAGGTGTGGTTATTTGATCATGGATATAGGAGTAAGTTGATGAGGGATATAGGTGTGGTTATTTGATCAGGGATACAGGAGTGTTGATCAGGGATATGGGTGTGGTTATTTGATCAGGGATACAGGAGTAAGTTGATGAGGGATATAGGTGTGGTTATTTGATCAGGGATACAGGAGTAAGTTGATGAGGGATATGGGTGTGGTTATTTGATCAGGGATACAGGAGTAAGTTGATGAGGGATATAGGTGTGGTTATTTGATCAGGGATATGGAGTAAGTTGATGAGGGATATGGGTGTGGTTATTTGATCAGGGATACAGGAGTAAGTTGATGAGGGATATAGGTGTGGTTATTTGATCAGGGATACAGGAGTTAGTTGATGAGGGATATAGGTATGGTTATTTGATCAGGGATATAGGAGTAAGTTGATGAGGGATATGGGTGTGTTTATTTGATCAGGGATATAGGAGTAAGTTGATGAGGGATATGGGTGTGGTTATTTGATCAGGGATACAGGAGTAAGTTGATGAGGGATATAGGTGTGGTTATTTGATCAGGGATACAGGAGTGTTGATGAGGGATATGGGTGTAGTTATTTGATCAGGGATACAGGAGTGTTGATGAGGGATATGGGTGTGGTTATTTGATCAGGGATACAGGAGCAAGTTGATGAGGGATATAGGTGTGGTTATTTGATCAGGGATACAGGAGTGTTGATCAGGGATTTGGGTGTGGTTATTTGATCAGGGATACAGGAGTGTTGATGAGGGATATGGGTGTGGTTTTTTGATCAGGGATACAGGAGTGTTGGTCAGGGATATGGGTGTGGTTATTTGATCAGGGATACATGAGTGTTGATGAGGGATTTGGGTGTGGTTATTTGATCAGTGATACAGGAGTAAGTTGATGAGGGATATAGGTGTGGTTATGTGATCAGGGATATAGGAGTAAGTTGATGAGGGATATGGGTGTGGTTATTTGATCAGGGATACAGGAGTACGTTTATGAGGGATATGGGTGTGGTTATTTGATCAGGGATATGGAATAAGTTGATGAGGGATATGGGTGTGGTTATTTGATCAGGGATATGGAGTAAGTTGATGAGGGATATGGGTGTGGTTATTTGATCAGGGATATGGAGTAAGTTGATGAGGGATATGGGTGTGGTTATTTGATCAGGGATATGGAGCAGTCAGCTGATGAGGGATATGGGTGTGGTTATTTGGCTTGGCTTTGTTCGTTCTCAATCTCCTGCTACCAAACTCTGAAAAGGCTTAAGTAGCAGAATGTAGTCCAGAGAACGGAATGCGCTGTGTCATAGTTTACAGCTTGACTGTGATATTTGCACCTTTTGGTCCAACACATTTGACTTCAGCAAGCATTTTTTTAGTACCTGGTTAGCATTCCCTCTTTGATTCCTTCTCCTTAGCCAGTCTGCTCTGTTGCAGCCTGTTTTCCAGGATCACCACATGGAGGTGTAGAAAGGTCTTGGCAGCTCTGGTTCGCTGGCCCTGACACTAGAAGTCAGCTATGGGTCGCTGACCGCTGCAGCTCATGTGCTGCTCAGCGTCTTGATCCCGTGTGGCTATTTGATCAGGGATATGTGAGTAGTCAGTTGATGGGGGATATGGGTGTGGTTATTTGATCAGAGATATAGGAGTATTCAGCTGATGAGGGATATAGTATATTTACATATATAGCACTAAAACGGCCACACATAAATTTGATGGAGATTTTTGCAGCTACTTGTTTGACATAGTCAATTCTCATGGTGATGAGAAGTGAGGAGACTTATGTAGTGATGCTCCTAGCAGCATGCACAATGTTATTGGGCGGCCTTTCACAACATGTTTCGAAGGTCCACACCTGTCCTAATGCTTGCTCTCCTAGGATGCCCCACTCGTCTTATAATAAGTTTAATAGGTGCAAATTACAAGAACATACGACCAATGACAGTTTAATACCACCAGCAAGTGTTAAGACAATCACTCACCCCAAGTTGTACCCGGATGAAAAGAATAGTACCCCTGAAACATTTCAAGTGTGTCATGTCAGGAAACTAAAGAGAGTTATTAATGGGGTTAGCAAATAAAACAATGAAAATCAATGCCACTGCTACTTCTTGAATACAGGTTCCCTATAAATGGCTGGCGAGCTGTAGGGGTGACCCTATGCTTTACTTGGAACAAAAAGGCAACTCAATCAATAAGGACAAGAAATTGACACGGAAATCCAACATATGATGACAAGAAGATCGCAAATATGAAACAAAAACTTGTATAGCTCCTTCAGCTGCCAGAATAGTAACACACTATGAGAATATTCACATATAATAACTATACAGATAATCAACATACTGGAGCTAGCATCAAAAGAGTGCTAATAGTAAATAGAATGCAAATAAAGAGCGACAAAGCTGATAGTAGGATTCCAGAATTACAGTTATGATGAAAGACTCTGAAAAACTGGCCTACAGTGTTTAGAAGAGAGAAGAATTTGAGGTGACAATACAGGTTTATAAGATTATCAGAAGAATGGATAAATTAGATTAACAAGTTTTTCAAAATACAGCCACCCACAAGAACGAGAGGGCATAGCTACAAATTAACTAAAGAGAGGTCCAGATTAGATGTTAGGAAATATTTTTTTAGCCAGAGATTGGTGAGTGCTTGGAATGCATTGCCATGGGAGGTAGTGGAGGCAGGGACAATTAATGCATTTAAAAATAAATTGGATGCGCATAGCTTTTACAGCAAGTTAATGTAAATGAAACTGATTGTGTACAGACTCTGCAGTCTTTTAAACCAGTATAAAGATGTTAAGTTAAGTTAAAGCTGCATAAACAGAAACAATATTAACAATGGCATGCAAATAGACCGAGTGACGCTCTTAATACATATATTTAATAAAGCACAGGAAAATCAACAGTTTTTAGATGCCATGTAGAAAGCTACTGTCATTGTTTTTTATAAGAAAGGAGGGAAGCAACCAGGAACATTGCAGTTATATAGCGATGAAACGAGAGAGATAAATGTATATGCCACAAATTAGTAAGTAAAGCTCCACTAAAAAAAACATTCAAACTTGTAAATCAATTCAAGATCAATATTTGATTCTTGATCATATGTACCTGAGCAGGTTACATAATGTTACCTACCTATTACCTACAGCTAAATGACCATGACCATTATGAATCACTACAAGAAAACTATATTTTCAGAAAGTGTATATTGAACTGATTTCATTGATCATTTTGTGATTTAATGGTTGAAAATTGTCATTCAAACAAGATTTATTTCTCTTCTATAAATAAGAGTGCAAATACACAATTTACAATAACACTTGAGGAGAGTACCGACACATAACTATGAACTCATACGAAATGTGTAAAAATGAACACATTATGGGTATACATTCAAGGTGACATCTATGGAAATGTCTTCGCACCACATGAGAACAACAGATAAAGAAATGATTAGTAATTCACCAAGCAAGTCACAAACTTACAGGGGTCTGTGGGAATCTACTGTGTTAACACTGCCCAGGATTAATGACACAAAATAGCTAACATACTACTTGTAATGCTCTATACTGAGTACATTAGATATGGATAAGTTGGATACACTACAGTGCCCGAGAATTAGAGGATGACACTGCGATCAATGAAACTATCAACCTGAGAAGATGGAGCAGGAGTGTTTATAACCAAGAGCTACAGTAACCATGAGCATTCAAACTTTTCATCATCCACCGACATAGACTGAAATCTGAACACCTATGGGTCTGACCAGAGTGCGGTGGTCAAGAAACAGTAAACAAACAAAAACACACAATATAAAATATATAGTGAGTACATGTGACCAACACAGGGCCAGTGTGTCGATTTCAAATAAAAGATTTGACAAAAAAACAAATAAGCTGACCTATTAGCTCTAGTATATAAAGATACAAATGACTATAAAAATTAAATTCCATTAAAATGTAAATTGTGTATTGCATCTGCAAAATAAATGTGATTGTATCTTCAAGACAAAATTAGACATGAATTTGAAGGCATGGGTTGAGGGAGGAGAAATGTGATGCAGGAGAGGGGTGCAGGAAGGGGGAGATCCTTTAATTGTTAAACGACTGTTGTTTCTTTCATATTGTACAGTTCAATTGATGTGCAGATTTTCTGCACAGGTATTGCTAGTATGTGTGTATATACACACACACATACCAACACTGTTATTAATACAATACCAAGACATTAACCGAATAACAAGAAAGAAATTTCACATAAAGAAAGGAATCAAAGCATATTTCTAGATCTGAGATTAGTAGGAAATGATCATTCTTGAGCATGTGTATATTTCCTACACACAATCAGCTAAAGCCAGAGTGAGCATGTTCTGGCACTGACTGGAAGAGACAGTTATCATTGCACCATTCTTAGACACTCTTGCCATGTAGTGATTACACGATGGACAACCAAATGTCTGTTTGTTATCTGCAGCTCTACTTGTTCAATCAAGTGCTGCAAGTGCCTGAAAAAGTTTGGGAGAAATTTGAAGCCGCCTCAGGAGCTACTGAGTTTGTGTTGTCTGCAATTTCAGCATTGATTGAAAGGGGCTGGGTACATAGGGGACTGCCCAGGTGCAATGAAGTAAATTTCTATGGGCAATATTCCTTATTTTCTACCAGAAATCAGGCATGTGGAGTTTAAGTTAAGACTTAATAAGTCATATAATGAGTCACTGTGCCATTAGGATTGGTTCAGATCAATAGCCAGCAAGTGCATGCTGGTTTCCTTTCGCAAGGCCTATTCAAGTAATTGTCTGGTTTTCTGTTAGCCACTTTACATGTAAGGTGTTGGCATGTGACTTATTAAAGACGTGGTGCCCCGAGATCCAGCAGTTACATAAGGACAACCTTGAGAGTGGTATGGATCTTCATAAATGGTCACTTCATCATGAAAATAGTAGGCAATATGAGGTGGCAGGTCGAATATAGGTGTAGCTCACATGCAATGTGAGGTGGCAGGTCGCATATAGGTGTAGCTCACATGCAATGTGAGGTGGCAGGTCGCATATAGGTGTAGCTCACATGCAATGTGAGGTGGCAGGTCGCATATAGGTGTAGCTCACATGCAATGTGAATTGGCAGGTCGCATATAGGTGTAGCTCACATGCAATGTGAGGTGGCAGGTCGCATATAGGTGTAGCTCACATGCAATGTGAGGTGAAGGTAGCAGGAAGACTAGCATACAGGCATGGCTCACATGACTAACACTTCATACACATTATCTGAGAAAATTTGAAATCAATGTCACTATACACAAACAAGCAATATCACTATACACAAACAACCAATAAAGAGTACATATTATTTGGTTTTCAGAGCACATTGATGCTACATATTTAATATTTGTTTTGGTTGATTCATTTCCGTATTGATGTAGCAAAGGCATTTTATACTGTCAGCAGAATTGGGCTACGCTTATGGCAAATCTGTTCAAGATCAGCTGCCCTCATAAATCTATCATTCTGGCTAAATAGCTCTAAGATGGTATGCATGCTAGTGTAATGAACAATTGAGAGATCTTTAAAATGGCTGATGTGACCAATGGCATAAAAGAGGGATGCGTACTTGCCCAGAATGTTTTCAGATGATTTCGGTGAAGCAAAGATGATTTACCATTCAAATCTTGCATGAATGGTGAACGCTTTAATCCCTGCAGATTGCAAGTCAAGACCAAAGTGCACCTTGATATGGTCCATAAATTCATGTCTGCTGGTGATTGCACTCCGACCAGCAGGGCTAGGGTTAGGGTTGTAGTATGCAGGAACAAACCAGCCCATTGGTGTGTAATATAAGGAGCCTATGACAACAGGAAGAGGTTAAAGATTTGACTAATTTATCATTTTAATATGGCTCACCCGCATAAATATAACCAATACAAGAAATTTGTCTGTGGTTGATAGGGGTGCTCCTTAGCCAAATGAAGGTTACAAAATAAAAAAGTGATAGGTTATTCACCGGAGGTCATAGAGAAATCTATGCCCCTGAGCTATCAAGATTTGTCAACCTGGATGATAAGTTGGCAAACAGGTTGGCAAAGGTGAGTACAGCACTTAGATGACTGTGTACCACAGTTTTGGATTGTCATAGCATTAATTTGAAGACTAAACTGAAGGTCTACCTGATCACTGTTGTCCATACCCTACTGTACACCTGCAAGAGCTGGACCATGCACACTAGGCATGCCAAACATTTTAACCACTTCAATATAACTGTACTGCCTATACAAAGCATTCTTGTCAAGGACAAACATAACCTAATGTCTAAACAATAATCAATAATATAGATAAAATGAGCTGGACAATGATTAACGAGCAGCTCCCAAAGAAACTCCTAAATGGCAAGCTGACAAAAGAAGAGTACACAAGTGGGCAAATGTGTCAAGGACAGGCTTATAGTGACACTAAAGAGCTGCCAGATCAAAATAACTACTTTGGAAAATCTGCACAAAATCGCCAGAACAGGAGAGCTGCAGTCAAAAGTGATGTCATGGCCAGCAAGGAGTACCACCTGTAGACAGTGTGACAGTTCCAGTTGGAGCATGGGCGTTTAGGGCAGGGGAGATTGGGCTGGCAACTCTGGGAACAAAGGTTGCATGAATGCGCGCTAAGGTCAATCACCATCTCGACAAAGAAAAAGAGGGCTATAGGTGGAAGACTTTGTCTGGTAAAGGTGGGGGGGGGGGGGGGGTGTGTGTGTGTGTGTGCACATGTTGGTGACAGACAGATGCCGCCACGACCGGCTACTACATTTAAAGTGACAGTTATTCATGGATAATCATCCAATAACAACTAGTTAGGAGTAATTCCAAATTACAGTGATGGCTAAGTCAGACAACCAACAGGAGACCATTGGACAGCCAGGATGTTGCTTGAGACAATAAAATACTCTGCAAAGATGAACTAAAACAGACTGGCTAGGAAAGTGAGTTTGCAGGGTGACTGAACTAGCATACACCTCGAGTATTGGCCAGTCGCTCTATAGGTGTTTATGTTGGACACCATGTGAACAGTAAGAGATCTGATTGTGTGTCATACGTGCAGTATACCTAGTGAACAATGCGTGATCTAATTTTTTTTTTTTTTTTTTTTGCGTTCGCCTTGTTTCTCAAATCTCCAAGGCGGTGTACGTTGCACTGTGGTTTTTATTTTGCGCCTGTCAGCCCAGTACACCCGACTTCAGCATGAATTTTATGTAAGGGTCTGCTTCCTCCTGCATTTTCTAAAGGTTTGCTTCCCCAGGGTAACGGCAGGTGCTGTGATGGGGATCGAACCCAGCACCTTTGGATTGTGAACCATGCCACTTAACCACGCCGTCCCCGAATTACATATGAATGTACAGATTCGTGTGAATACGTGAAGTGATCTAAATATTTGCAAATGCACAGATTGCCTGATAGTAAATAATCTGATTGCAATTGTGAATGTACAGATCACCTAAGGACGAGATCTGAATATGTGTGGTATGTGCAAGACACTTTGGGAACGATGAGTGTTCTGATTATATGTGTATGCACAGATCTACTAGGCATGTGACCACAAGTGAGTATGTGATCCGACTATAAGTGACGTGATCTAATTGCATTTGAATACACTGATCGCCTGAGCATACGTGAACAGATTGAATGCGGATGTACAGATCACCTGACTGAAGGTGATCTGATTGTTTGTGAATGCACAGAACGACTGAGTACGCTAATTGGTGATTGTGTGTGCAAATAAAGGAGAGCAATGGCAAGAATCTGGGTTATGTAGTTTGGGGTAACCATCAACAGCTAGTGCTTACAAACCTCCTATGTAGTTCAATAAATATATATATATGTGTGTGTGATTATTTAGTTTAGATGTATTTTGTTCTTTTTTTGCCTAATAAACATTTTGTTGATATTCATGTTATTAAATCATGTCATTTTGCTGGATAGTGTTTACTGTGTTATTTACTGTGTGAAGTTGTGTCATGGGGTAGATACATGTTTTAACTCTTTAAATAAGTAACTATTCAGCTAAACCTATACTCTGCCACAGCATCCCAACACAGATGATCAATCCAAAAGATCAAACAAACACTATATGCAGAAATATACGCCAATTTTATGGAACAAATTTCAGAGCTCACATTGGCCTAATCTGCCACATATGCACACAAAAAAGTGATTTAGATGATCCTTAATGGCAATGATAGGCTAGCAACAACAAAAATCATCTGTTTAGGTGATTAAGACAGCCGTCAGCTAGCACAAATGATTTGATTAATTGTATGTTCTATTTCTGTTAGAACAAATCACATCAGATTATATTAAGTGACACCTTAACATATAGATGTCACAAATCTGCTACATGTCTTAAACACTGACTGTAAACTCGAAATAGACTATTTTCTGTGCACTTTCTGAACTGTCCTTGACATTTATAAAGCTGTCATTGTCTTGTTCATCTGCATTCAACCATTTCTTCAATGATGTTCTTTTTGGAGGATGAATTGTAAAGACTTGTTTTTAAATCATACATCCTTTCGATGTTTCAGTAATTGTTTCATTCCTTATTATTTAAAAAGGCTCAGGTCATTAGCCATGCTAGTTTCCTTTCACAGGCCTATTCATAAATTGTCTGACTTTCTGGTAGCCGCTTTACATGTGAGGTGTAAGCATGTGATTTATTAACCAATAGTTACGCAAGGATAACCTTATGAATGTATAGATCTTCATGACTAAATGGTCACTTCCCAACTAGTCCAGCACAGAGCCCCCACTACAATACTCCTGATCAATTCAACCACACATTCATTTTATTTACTATAATATATATAATATGTATCTTCTGTCTACAGTTATGTAGCCTTTTCTGTTTCTCAGTAACAAAAGGTATTCCATTCTTCATAATCCCTCACATAATCAATTTACATTTCCTCACTCATATGTTTGTCTTCTTGTATTTGATATGCCCTCTATTCTTTAACATTTTTTGTACTATGCTTTCCATACATTTTTTACTGATTTTATACTACAGGTAATCCAGAAACATGTGTCCCTAAAATTCATATAATTTCTCAAGAATTAAATAACGCATTAACAACATTTTTGAAAGTGCGGTATTATATTTGCTTTGACATTTAGACGTTATTAAAATTATGAAGACACTGCTGTGCTGTTTTTCAAAGCTGATGGTTTCTGTAATATTTTTTTTCAGAGAGTAAAATATTTGGTTTCCCAAAAACATACCTTGCTGTACTTGTACAAACAGCATATTTATAAGCCATATGCATTCTACGGCAGTTCCAAATACATTGCACTGATATATATCTTGTTTTTAATTTACGCTTGTAGCGGATTGTGAAAGAATTACATGTCTACTGTGTGTGCGTAAGTATGAAATAATGAATGTGATTATTTTGTTGAAAGAAAAATACTCAGTCTATAATTACACTATTGAGAGTCAGATGCGTCTAAATGATTGATGATTGTGCTTGGCTAAAAAAAACTGCAAACTATCCTTCTGCTAATAGGTATCTTTGTCTTTGAATGTATGGTCTTTACATTTGGCCCCTATTTTTGTGAGGGATATATAAATAAGTAGTTTGTAATAACATAGTTTTAAAGATTTATTTCAGCTATCCCTTGTTTTTTAACTTGTTCCCACATTATATCTATTGGACTCAATAATGAATTGTAATCTGGCATTATCAAATCCTGCTCCTGGATTATCTTTCAAATATGAAATGTCATTCTCTTGTGTGGGACAATTCAGGATCTGGGTTGAATTCCACTAAAGTTGGCCACATGTTCATTTCATCCTTTATACTTGATGATGTTGGAACTTTGTCTGCTTGTGCCACTGCATTATGGTATGATGGAAAATTTCCCATTATCATGCACAAGGGTATAAGGATGGAAGAAGTTTTCTTAATTCACTCACTAAATATATAGTCACTCATCTATGTTTGATAGTTTCCATTATCTGTGAATATTGAAATGAATATAAGTTGCACTTTCTTCAATGGTCATTTCCTGCTGCTTGCATGAGCTATTATCAGTCACTTTCCTTTTCTACTTGATACAATTCTATTCTTCATTTCATCTAATGACTGCCATTCCTTTTCACATTTCTTGTGAATTGTGAAACATTTGGTGTGGCGATTGACCATTTTCAATATGGCGTAAGAACCAAGAATTATTTTTCTTCCCAATTTTCAATAAATAAACATACCATTGAATTACTTTAGAACTGTGAAAAATACTCCTCAGCCGAAGTGATGGTTTCTAATTTTTTTTTGTATACCGGAAATAAAGCTAGTCTTCCTCTTCTTCGTCATTCGGCCCAAAGCTAAAGTAAAAACCAGCTCTATGATGTAACTGAAAAATGTTTTTATACAGTGTGTTGATGTTAAACATTTTGAGGACATATTTCCAGCAATTTTGTTTATACTGTTGTTGAGTTAAGAGTGAATTCAAAAGCAGCACATGTGTCTTTAGATCTCTAATTTTGTATGTAGAGTGTTCAACCATTAGATAAGATCTTTTTATACAGAAATATCTGCACGTTTGTTGCAAACCAAAGTTAACTTCTTGTTTTTTAGTTATCATATACCTCTACAAGGATAGCCGATTGGGAGTGATCATTACTATTGTCATTGTAGGCTCAAGCCCTGTAAATGTGTGTCTATAACAGGTTTATCTATTTAATTTATGTTCAATCAATTTTCACTTGGGTTTCTACATATTATTATTAATTGATTCCTAATGTTATTTACAAGAATTTTTTACTTCATATTTGTTGAAGCTGATCAGCTGGCCTTAACAAGAGTTGATAAAAGTGAATTTTCCAAGTCAGTTTTGATTATTTAAGAACGATATGCATCTCCTCTCTGCTAGATCCTTGACAATACATGGCATGCATTCACACCTGCTAATCTAGTCTCTGTTCTTATTTTGTTTTTCAAATCAAATATCTTACTCCAACAGATTTTTATATGAAATTTATAAATAATGAAAATGTTCATGGTCTGCATTTGATTCTCATGTTATTGTATCTAATCGAACAAATGCAATAATACACAGGTTGTTTTTTTTCTCAGGACGTATCGAACAAAAGGTAGAAAGTCACTCCACAATAACAGGTGCAGAAAAATAGTACATTTTCAGATTTTTAAGATAGTCTAATCTCAGTGTTGTAAATGTGTCTAGTCGACTTTGAGAAAATAGAATACCTGGTCACTGTAAAACTGATTGTCAGATCTCAGTGTTGTAAATGTGTCTAGTCTACTTTGAGAGAATATAATCCCTGGTCACTGTAAAACTGATTGTCAGATCTCAGTGTTGTAAGTGTGTCTAAGCAGAGGAGAGAATAGAATCCCTGGTAACTGTAATACTGATTGTCAGATCTCAGTGTTGTAAGTGTGCCTATGCAAAGGTCTTGTCAAACAAAAAAGTGACTGCCAAATAAACAACAATTTTCAACAACTCAAAGAATATTCTGAAAATGTATTAATCTTCCAAGCTGTAAACCAAATTGTGTTTAGCTTGAGTAAGGCAACATATTGCAGTTTATGATAAAGTCAACACAGCTTGCAGTATACTTCTAAATATATTTATAACAACAGTACTTTCTATTACATATGATTCCAATTGATATTTATTGGCCAGGAATTATAGGTAAGTCTACCCAATTTTTAAAACAACAAATTAAACAAAAACAACTCCTATAATGATTACAAAAATGAAGTTAGCAAAAATGTATGTATAACAAATTTAAAAAAAAATTATTAATAGCATAAATAGGCAAGAATAGAATAACAAGGAAATCAGAAATATTAGATTATAGGAAAATACCAATAAGTTGATAAAGTATTTACTGGTTCAAGACAATATGGCAAATAAGAATCTAAAAGATGTAGTCCACACAGTGGGCAAGAAATAAACACTTCAACTAAATGAAAATCGAGATAAGTCAACAACAACCAGTGGATAAACAGAGCAATCGTTGGAAATGTGATTGGACAGGACACACGCTATGGAAAGTACCATCAAATGTGACCAGATGGGCCCTGACATGGAATTCACAGTGGAAGAGGCAGAGAAACACCAGGAGAAGAGATTGTGAAAATGAACTTCTGTCCCTGTACCTCAACTGGAGAGGGGCAGAAAGGACAACTCAAGATCGAACTTATTGGAGGACAGATGTTAATGGCCTATGCACCAAAAGGAGAAGTGACAGGCATTGACTGATTGATTAAGATAATCAAAGTTCTGTGTAGTGCTATGAGGCAGGGCAGTTTTGGATGATTAAGACTGTAAAGGGTTAAGAACAAACCAAAAAAATGTGAAACATAAAGTAATAGAAGATATTCAAGAAGACACAAATAACAAGTACCCAAAATAATAGGTCTTCGATTCTCACCATGTCTTCCAATTATCCTCCATAGACAACTGGAGTTTCCTATGTATTGACTTTGTTGTTTTTCAAGTGTCTTCTCCATATATGATTACTGACGACATTGTAATTAAATAATCTGAACTTAGTATTTGTCTTTATTTCCCAGAATGGATTTTCCTGAAATAGCCTACTAATCCTGTATGTTGGTTGTTACCACATAGTAACTGTCTAGAATTTATCATTTTGAAAAATGGGGACAGCGTGGGCTAGTGGTTAAGTGGCATGGCTCACAATCCGAAGGTGCTGGGTTCACTCCCCAATCACAGCATCGGCCATTACCCCGGGGAAGCAAACCTTCAGAAAATGCAAGAGGAAGCAGAACCTTACATAAAATGCATACCGAAGTCTGATGCACTGAGTCAAAAAAAAAGGCAAACCTAAAAAAATTAATTTTTTTTAACAAATGAAGTTGCTTGGCTTGGATGGAAATATACGAATTTGGCAAATTAGATCAGACTGTGAAGGGTCAACTAACTAGTTCTGTAAAGCTTTTCAGCCTTTCAGACAGTCAATGGTAAGTTGAATGTGTATGTGTTTTGTAGTTGAGTGGAGCCATATACGATATTAGAGATCGTTGACCCCTTTCAGAATATGTAAAAGCTAGCACCATCCCAGAGAATCACATTTTCAATGTCCTATTACTTTTTTCTCAAATAGTGTTCAGACGAAACATTTGATTATTTTAAAGCAGCAATTTTAGGTGTGCCTTTGACTTTCTTTCAACAATAACTTTCTGTGAATACCAATAACTGAAAATATAGTCAAGGAGGATAACTGTGAACCAGCTTTAAGGAGACATCAAAAGCCAATGGTGATATTGCATTTCTTGCATGAGATGTTTTGTTTTGACAAGAAAAAAAGCATATGAAGATAGTAAAAAAAGGACCCTTAATATGACAATTAAAAATCAATGAAAATATTCTGGCGTCGTCTTTTTGGCAAATCCTCAAACTTTACAATTTCTGCCCTTGGATTTTGTCTTCTCGTTTTATTACTATCTATATTGGTATATTGAGCATCAAAGGGTAGATAATTAGAGTGCTTGTCTCATACAACAAAGGGTCCTGGTTCAAATCTCAATTATGGGATATTCCATGTCTACTCAGCTGTACATAACCTACACTATGAAAAGGGAAGTTGGCAAGGAGGAGAGCTGATCAGCCCTACATTGTAACAGCTGAGACTTCACACAATGAAGTCTATAACACTTCATCTCTGGAGGCAGCGCCTGCTACGTGACTATCTTTACATTTTTCTATAGGCACAGTACGATTAGCAGAGTGGTTGGTGCATATGGCCTTGCAACAAAAGGGCTGGATTTATAACCTGGTTGAGGCATGCCCCAGTTTTAAAATGGATACCTGCCCTTCAAAATGCTAAGACCTATGAAGTCTCTTATACCCTGTGGCAGTATATGTCACTCGGCCGAAGACGGATGTGTTGGGCCGAAAAATGCAAATATCGCAGTCAAACTGTACACTAGTGACGCAACGCACATCCGTTCTCTGGACTACATCCTGCTACTTGCTAAAGCCCTGTTCAGGGCTTAGTAGCGGGAGATTGAGAATGAACGCAGAAGAAGAAGTATATGTCATATGACTGCCTAGACCTTTTAATTAATTTTATCATGCAAAGCTATGAATATTTCATATTGATGACAATACTTGTAACACATTACATGAACAGAGAGCTGACTTTATCTTTGAGCTCCTGTGTGCAGGGCTGTCTAGAAGTTTTCAAAAATAAGAAAAATTTACACTTCTTAAAAAAAAATATACCTTTATTCGCAAAATATGATGTATACCTGTGAAAATATACCTGTGAAAATTTTTTAAAGTAATCACAAATTCCCCGGAGGTTCAAATGAAAACCTTGAAAAGGAGATATAAATTTGGGGCTGAACATACAGCACAGTGAATGAAGTGAGAGCATCAGGATCAGTGAACCAGAGCTGACCAAGACCCTATTCTGTCTCCAAACGGCGGACCTGGAAACAGGCTGTGCTAGTGCAGTCTGGCTATGAGAATAGGGATCGCATTGGGAGGGCAAACCCAATACCAAAAATAGCATGCTAAACATGGATGTGTCAGTCTGAAAGTCACAGCCTCACTCTAAATTATGACACTACATCAGAATGTCATTTTCAGGACTAATGTAAAAGAGGAAGATTCTGCCGAAGACGGCTGTGACAGACTGAAGGTGCAAATATCACAGTCAAGCTGTAAACTAGCAACACAATGCATTATGTTCTCCGAATTACGTCATGCTACTTGCAAAGCCCTGTTCAGTTCTTGGTAGCAGGATATTGAGAACGAACACAGAAATTTGAAACACCGTCACTGTCATGTAAGTTGGCAGTATAATTGCTGAAGACCTCAAGAGTGCCCTGCTTGAGTTAACATGGTGCAGACATCACAGTGGCTGTCTTAAAGATAATTACCCTATCATTGACATACACAAAAGCGAAGCAGAGTTCTTGTATTCATTTTTAAACCTATGAAATTCAAAGGTGAATGAAGGTTCAGTGTGGTGATGCATGTTTGTTCTTCAGAACACAAAAACGAAGCAGAGTTCTTGTATTCATTTTTAAACCTATGAAATTCAAAGGTGAATCAAGGTTCAGTGCGGTGATGCATGTTTGTTCTTCAGAAAATGTACATGTACGAGTGGAATTGGAATTTCCAAACTGGTGTGAGTTCTATGACAGACTATTTTCAACTGGGTCGGGTACACTCAACTTGACACCAGAGTCTAATGCAGTTTGATTGTAGCCCGAGTGGTCTGCCGGGGTCTTTGTATATGACAAGGACAAGAATAGTACCATTGCATCACAGAGAGGATGTCGTAAGAGGCGACTAACTGTGTGACATGGCATAACTTAACTTAACATCTTTATACTGGTTTAGAAGACCCTGCAGAGTCTGTATACAACCAGTTACATTTACATCACCTTGCTCTAAAATCTATGCGCATCCAGTTTATTCTTAAATGCATTAACTGTCCCTGCCTCCACTACCTCCCCTGGCAATGCATTCCAAGCAGACACCACTCTCTGACTAAAAATATATTTCCTAATATCTAACCTGGACCTCTCTTTAATCAGCTTGTAGCTATGCCCTCGTGTTATTGTAGGTGGCTGTATTTTTAAAAACTTGTTATAGTCTAATTTATCGATTCCTCTGATCATCTTATAAACCTGTATTAAGTCACCACGAATTCTCTCTTCGAGACACTGTAGGCCGGTTTTTCTGAGTCGTTCCTCATAACTGTAATTCTGGAATCCCACTATCATCTTTGTCGCTCTTTTTTGTATTCTTTCTAGCATGTTTAAGTCCCCTCTATGATAAGGACTCCACACCTGTACACAGTACTCCAATCTAGGTCTAACTAAAGCTTTATACAGTTTGACGATCACTTCCTTGCTCCTATGTTTAATATTTCTTTTTATCATACCTAACATTGCATTTGCCTTTTTCACTGCTACCTTAACTTGCTCACTCACCTTTCCTGTATGATCTATTATAACCCCTAGGTCCCTTTCCTTATCGATCTTTCTAATATTGTTTTCTCCCATTCTGTAATTATGTTCCATATTGGATCTACCCATGTGGATGACTGTACATTTATCTACATTAAACTCCATTTGCCAGCTTACAGACCATTCTCGAATTTTATCTAAATCCGACATCAATATATCCACTTCCGCTTTAGATGAGACACTACTGCATAGTTTTGTGTCATCAGCAAATTTTGCAATCATGGATCTCATATCAATGTCCAAATCATTTATATATATCAAGAACAAAATTGGTCCCAAAACCGAGCCCTGTGGCACACCACTTTTCACTTCACTCCACTCAGAGTACTCCTTATTTATGCCCACCCTCTGCCTTCTTCCCGTTAACCAATTTTCAATCCATTTGGCAACTTCACCACCTATTCCATGTGATTTTAACTTTCGAAATAATCTTTGATGAGGTACTCTATCAAAGGCCTTTGCAAAGTCTAGATAAATAACATCCACTGGCTCCCCTTTATCTATGATTTTAGTAACCTCCTCCATGAATTCTAAGAGATTTGTTAAGCATGATCTCCCTCTAGTAAACCCATGCTGACTATTTCTAATTAGATTAAATTTGTCTAAATGCATTACAATGTTTTCTTTGATTATTGACTTTAACAATTTACAGACTATGCTCGTTAAACTCACCGGTCTATAATTTGCCGGATCTGATTTTTTGCCTTTTTTGAATAAGGGGATCAGTCCTGCATCTTTCCAATCCCGTGGAACAATCCCTTTTGTAAGTGATTGAGAACATAATATAGCCAATGGTTTTGCTAGTTGGTTTCTAATTTCATACAATAATTTTGGGTGAATACCATCTTGACCTGGACATTTATTCACTTTCAACCCCTCCAATTTTTTAAAAACCATTTCCTCTGTAATACAGATTGATCTTAATCCCGCTGTATCCATGTCTCTTTGAAAAATATCTATAGTCTCTGGGATCTCGGAGCAGTCCTCCTTTGTGAAGACTGTGCCAAAGTACTGATTGAGCAGATTAGCAGCCTCCCTATTCTCACTTATTATTTTCCCTGTACTGTCTATGAAAGGGCCTACTTTGTCTTTCGTTCTTTGTTTATTTCTAACATAAGAAAAGAAGCTTTTACTGTCAGTCTTGATCCTCTGAGCAAGTTTTTTTTCAAAGTCTATTTTTGCTGTTTTATTCGCTTTCTGAGATATGTTCTGCTTGTCCAAATATTTTACATATGTTTCTTTTGATTTACCTGCCTCTATATATTTTTGCCATGCTTTATTTTTTGCTCTTCTACATTTCACTACAAATCTAGTTATCCACTTTTTACGCTTAGGGTTTACCTCCCTACATGGAACACATTCCTCTTTTAGCGTTTCTAGAACTGTTTTAAAACTTCCCCACTCCTGTTCAACATCTGTTCCTACAATAATATCTTTCCAGATTATGTGGTTCGCTGCCTCTTTCATCCTCTTAACATCTGCCTTAGAGTAGTCGTATGTACGCGTGTTTATGTTTACTTCTTTCCCTGCAATAAGA
The DNA here is from genome assembly GCA_036924085.1 of Ariolimax columbianus. Classification (NCBI taxonomy): domain Eukaryota; kingdom Metazoa; phylum Mollusca; class Gastropoda; order Stylommatophora; family Arionidae; genus Ariolimax; species Ariolimax columbianus. Next base: position 19,401,832 of record JAVGWX010000004.1, on the reverse strand, counting down.
TCCCAACGGATGATTTGATGGTCACTTGAGCCAAACAGTTCCCCAACGGTAACGTTTTCAATCATATTTTCCTCTGTGGTAAAAACTAGGTCGAGTATGTTTTTGCCTCTGGTGGCTGCTTCTACATGTTGAATTAAAAAATTGCCAGTTATGCACGTAACAAAAGGTTTTGACTCTACAAGTGCTTCTGCCATATCCCATTTTATTTCTGGATAGTTGAAATCTCCCATTAATAATAATTTCCCTTTACTTGCCTTTGCTATACTACTAATCAGCTCCTCATCTTCCTCTTTTTGACTTGATGGACATCTATAGCACACTCCAATCACTGTTTTTTCACCCCCACTTTCTATTTCTCCCCATACACTTTCATTTTTGTTACCACATGATAAATAATCTTTGATCGTTATATTAACATAATTTATACAGTATAATAAAACGCCACCTCCCTGGTTAGGTGGTTTTTGTTCAGAGCAGCATAGATGGTGCCTAACAGGCTGCAGGTATACGTTTCTCTAGTGTCTGAGTCTATTAAGATGGACTCGCACCTCGGTTAACCACCCTGTGTAAGCGCTTGTCCCAACGCTGCAGAGTATTAAGTTGCTCGAGCCTAGCCTGCTAAGCAGGAAACCCTTCTCGCGGCTACATCCAGCTCATACCAAAGCTGGGACCTGCACAGGGGAATTTGCCCCTGTAGAAGTACAGACTGACCAAGAACTAAGAAGAGACAAGTGTAGGAGTTGGAAGTCTGATGTGGTTATCATTATTATGATGTTAATTTGTTTTCATGTTTGTATCCATTCAAACTAGACAATCTATACCATTTAATTGTGACATCTACAAATCTGGTCTAAAATGTTTTCATATTTCATTGCAATGCCTTACTAAACTTTAATTGAAAATACACTTGCTATATGTAAAAGGGGTGGACATGCTAATACGGTCACTGACTAGAAATAATGAACTGATAGCATGTGTCTCTATTTTGGCTTTTTCAACATACAGGTTATCAATCATTAACTAAAGCAAGCTTTAGACTCTCAAGTTGTGTTTTACAGTATGAGTGTTTCTATGTTCATTATTTGCAACTTTACCTAATTGTATATGGGTAGTTAAAGCCTAGATAGTAAAGTAAGAAAGCTTTCTTGAGAGAGACAACTGTGACTACAAACAACTTCTGCCTTGCAAGCAGGCTGAGGACAGCCAAATGGCTGACCTGAAACCACTTGTGTACAACAGGGAAGTAGGAGAAACCCTGCTTACAGGAATGTCCATCCCTAGTACATGAAGACTGAGATAGTGAGTAACGACGACGAATCATCAAGATCAACGACTCACAAAATGGAATAGGAAAACATGTTGCATACTAGAGACATATAGGGACACCAAAGACAATAAATGGCCAGAGTGGAAGAAATTTTAGCCTCATGTATACGCTCTGCGGCTTGCAATGGAATGACAAACCTCTTTGTTCATCCACAGATCACCTCTTTGTTCATCCACAGATCAGTGTCCCTTTTTCTCTTACAAAGGACACTGTTGTTTGGACAGCTGTTTTATCTCCGCGCAGATTTTGTCTCATATCTGTGTTGCAAGGCCAGTATTGTTCTCTCTTCTTGTGTGAGCATGCATCTTTGTATGATGTGTTCCACGGTTATGGTATGCTCCCCACATAGATACAAGTCATCTGTCCCGATCCTCATTTTATTGTAAAGACCGTTGAGTCTAATATGTCCAGTTCTGAGTCTGAAGATGATAACTTGCTCTTCTCTAGTTAAATCATAGTATTATTCTTTTTTCAGAAGTGGGTGGTGTTGATCAGCCCATTTTCCCTTAAGTTGGATTTCATTATGGTCTTGGCCTCATTATAAATTATGCTCAGGTCTGTGTGTGGAGACGCTTCTCCACACTTTTCTAGTTTGTCTGCAGCTTCATTGTATTCAACATTGCAGTGGGAGGGGAATCCACTGAATGATCAATTTTGAATGTTCTGCTGAAAGCTATGTCAGAGAGTATACACATTGCTCCATATTTCCATCTATATGTTGTTTTATAGCTGCTAAAGCTGATGAGACATCAGTCAGGAATACTATATTTTAATCGTGAATACCTTCATCTTGGATTACAAGCTCAGCAGCAGTCATCATTGCCTCTATTTCAGCACTTAGTTATTGGAGTATGTTCACATTGTTAGTATGAGAGTTTTTTTTCTTCTCCCTTCCTTAGTCTAAAAGAGACCCATTTGCCTTCATTGGGTGTGGATTTGTTAGCTGAGCCATCTGCATATACATGTATCCATGTTTCTGGTGGGTATATTCTCCCAGAGTATTCTCCTGTGACAACTTGAAGATCTATATGAAAAGTCAGATCTGATATATAACAATTTCAAAGATGCAGAAAGAATAAGAGATACAACAAAAGAACAATTCAGGATGAAGAAGTAAACTCCCTGAAAGACACAAAGAAGAAAATGGAGAGGTGAAGAGAATTCATAACAGATCTGTATGTACACCATTCAATTTGAGCACATTTTGAATGTCTGGTTTAGAAGAGAAGAAGTTACCAATAACCAGAGAAGAATTTGACACAGCACTATACTCAAATCCCACATAACAAACCAACAGTCGTAAAAGCAGCAAGAAAAATACTCCAGGAATTACTTTTCTATGATGTGAACAGTGTTTACCTAGAAGAAATATGTCTTACAGATCAGACGACATTAGTATCACCCAAATACAAAAAGAATTAAATGCAATTGACTGCAGCCCATATCACGGAATAGATATAATGTCACATTCTTCAGAAATTCTATATGTAAGTAGCATGTCCTTTGTAGAACATCGTTTCTTACAACCTCCAACCTATTTTTCTGTTATATATTAATTGAGGAGCGATTGCACTGAGAAAAAAAAACAAGTGTTTGCCAAATCGGACATGCTAGATTCGAACTGGGTGTGTTGGGAATATGTAACAGACGTTTCACAAATTAAAATCAGTATCTATTTTGCAAAGATAAAATCATTAGATATCATTATTAAATCTACTCACCAAGATCAACAATACAATCAAGATTTTGGTATGAAGATAAATGCTAGTAAAACAAAGATGATTATAGCAAAGCAAACCCAAAGAATAAATAGTAGCAATGAGGAAGAGACCATAGAGCAAGTGCAGAGTTCTCATATTTGGGCAAAATTATTACACAAGATGCCCATTATGAAGTTGAAAACAGATCTAGGACTGCAAGAGCTAAAAAGGCATTGCCAGAGTAACAAAGTAATATTTCTTACTTTAAATTACAATATTGAGCTGCAGAAAAGAAAAACTGAGACACTAATCTGGCACACAGCACCATACGGCTCTGAAACATGGACTCTATAAACTAAATGGATGGAGAAACCTTAGAAGCTTTTGAAATGTGTTATTGTAGAATGGAAAGTGTGAAAAAAAGGTCAAATGAGTGAGTGCTTAAAGATATAGGGACACGTAAACAAGCAATTAAAAATATTTTTTGAACAGGCTGATTGTTTTGGCCACAATGAGACATGGAAACCTACTTTGAAAAATACTGGAAGGCAAATTTCAGGGAAAAAGAAGAAGAGGGCTTTCAAGAAATAATTACATCACACTGGCACACAACAACATAGACAAATTATGGAACACAACTTATGATGATGAACTAAAGTTATCTCCGATGAATAGAGGCGAGACATGATTAGATCACTTTTGCACAAGCTTTTGGGATGACTAACCTGATGACAAAAAACAAGTGTCGATAAAAGAGTTTAATAAAATTCAAGTATGAATGATAAATGTCTTCAGCAAAATAGAAAAAAATAGAAACGCAAAAAACACTCAAGAATATAGGGCACTGGACAATGGGATATATATTATTTGTCAATATGGAAAAGAACAGTGAATAGAATCAAAATGAAAGATAAAATAAAACATTGGTAAAGAAGCACAGCACAGCAGCTATGCCATGCTGAAATAAAGCACTTTAAAATACTTCAAGGGGTCAAGATCCAGCAATGCATGAGCTGATAGCAGACAGCAAACCATTGCTGACTAAGACCCTATTTTGCCTAAATGTGGTGGCCCTGGAAACAGGCTGCATAATCGCTAGTGTAGTCTGGCCAAGGGATAAGGGTCACAGTGGGAACTCAAACCAGTTGCTCAAAAAAGCCAACTGAAATTGTATGTGTTGAGCTGAGAGGCACAGATATCGCAGCCTTGCTGTAAACTATGACAAATGTCGCAACGCCCTTTCAGGAAAAATAATGAAGAATAAATACTACAAGATTGGCTCAAGGAGCAGATGTATTAAGAACAAGAATGGAGACAGTTTTCTTGATAAGCAAGATATACTAAGCAGATGGACGGAATATATAAGTGAACTCTTCTGCGAGAACAGAGGCAACAATCCAACAATATTTAATAATAATGACCTAGGCATTCTCAGATCAGAAGTAGAGAAAGCAATAAAAGATATAAACTAGGGGAAAGCAACAGGAATGGACATAATAAATAAAGACCTGATCGAGGCTCTTAAGGAATTCGGTGTAAATAAAAATCACTGATCTCTGTAATGACATCTGCAATACAGGATCTATACCAAGTGACCTGATTATAAATGTCTTCATAACACTTCCCAAGAAATCTTCTGCAACAGAATGTTCCAATTTTTAGAATAAACGGTCTCGTTAGCAACACCATCAAGATACCGCTCAAAATTATATTCAAGAAATTTCAGGTGAGCAATTTGGATTTTTATAGAACAGCAAAACATAGGAAGCAATATTCTGTATAAGAAAATTAGCAGAAAAATAGATAGAATAACAAAAAAAAACATTTATATGTACTATTTAGATTACATAAATGGATCTGACAGTCCAGCATAAGAAACTAATTACATATCTCAAAAACATAGGTATGGATGGAAAAAACACAGGTATGCTTGCTGAGCTGTACTGGGAGCAAACTGCCACACTAAGATCTGGTAGGAGTTATTTACCATGTACAGATGCTAAAAGGAATGTGACAAAAATGGTTACTGTCCCCTTGTCTGTTGGACAATTACATTGAACACATTTTTCAACATATAGATAACATTTCAGAACTTGGCGGAGTGTCAATAAATAATCTCAGATATAGGGTGACACAGTTCTGCTGGCTAAAAACAAACATGAATTACAGGAATCATAGATTCAAGTAAAAAACAAAAGTCAGGTTTATGAAATGGACATTAACACTGAGAATGAAAATACTAGGAAAATTAGCAAAGTAAAATGAGAAGTCTGCATTACAGATAAAAGATGCTAAGAACATATCAAGAGTTTCTTCTATCTTGGAAATATAATAATGGAGAATGGAAGATGTGAAATGAAAGTTAAGAAGAGAATAAAGACGGCCAAATCAGTTTTTACCAATATCATTCATATATTGACATCCATCCAACTCACAAGTTAAAAAGAGAGTAATCAGGTATTTTGTGTTATATTATATTTGTCTTTACTGTATGTCATAGAAATGTGGACAATAAACAAACAGTTGGAGAAGAGAATTGATCTTTGTAATGTTAAAATAGTAAATATAGAATGGGATGCATCTCATGGGGCAAAAAACAAACACATGGAAGTACTGGGTGAAAGAGGGGTGCAAATACTAAAAATAGTTATTAAGTTAACACAAAAAATTAGTCAGAAAGGTAAAATACGTAGCTTATGTTGGTCATATTACATATAAATGATAAATAAAAATAACACCTTGCTGAAAACAATACAGCAGGGAAAGGTTGATGGCAAACTTTCTATTGTTAACTTAAACAACGTTATAATAATAAGTGGGAGGATAATAATATCAAAAGATGGACATGGAAAATCCTGGCTGATTACACTTCCAAGACATTGTTTGTAGATCTATTGCTGCTGACTATCGAACTCACTTGAATTGAACCAAGTATATGTATAGTTTATAGTAATCAGTAGAAGTTAATCTATTCTATCTTTCTAAGAAACAACAAGAGATCTCTTCTTTGTGTTTGATGAGTTCGCTCGTATTTTTAATATAAAAATAATAATTGTCAAACAAATGCATGTTACTATTATTACAAGATCGACAAGATTAGAACTAAGAACTAGAAAAAGATTTAACCCTAGCATCTGTACAAGAATGCAACACTAGAACCAGTGAGTAGACTAGGTGTCTGGGCGACACTTGACAGGCCTTAACTTAAAGTAGTCTTCAATAGTTTCATTCAACTGCCGTGGCGTTTATCTTTGACTTGACCATAAATTGGGCCTAAGTAAAGCTTCCTTCTACTTTCTTATTTTTCCGCCGCAGTGTTTATGTATTTACCAACAACAGCTAGTTTATGTGTTCTTTGTATCTTAGTCGGTTGCGACTAGTTAGTTTGTCGAGTAATTCTGATCAGTCTTGACTCGTTATCAACGGTCGGCGACGATAATCTCAGTTCTCTGGGGCACAATTAACTGAATCCATCCATCAACAAACGAAAACAAACACACTACGACGCAGCGACAAGTGTATACTCTGAATTTACTTACGAATAAGATGCGGAGACTAAACGACTGCAGCTAGAATGACAGGCATAGTAGAAAAAGGGCCAGGTTCTGTAGTTACCGTTGAGTCTTGGTGTGTAGACTACTGTCAGGCAGGACGACAAGCGCTGAAGCTTTCTTCCGTTCGTCCGTCCCTACTTTCTATGGCTTCTCACTTCACAACTAGATCGCTCAAGGCATACATTAACTTCAACAAAAGTAGTTCCCATTTTGTGAAGTTTATTTACATGAACTTAAGGGGTATTATTGGTAGCTGTTTGCAAGTCAAACTCGTATGTATGATTACATTATATTACCAGGTGAGAACATTTTATCTTAGTTGTATATTAGTCAGAGAAATGGTTGGCTTTCCTTTGTCTTTTGTCTGCGTGTCCCCGTGACGTCACAGAAAGAAGACCCCCCCCGTTAGAATTTACTGGACCGTAAATAGATGGACTGAAAACAGGACAGGACTGAGGTCGGGCCCTTGTATTGAATTACGTGTTGATGATCTCACTGGCCTCATATGTTGGTTATTTGATCCTCTGTTACTAGAGAAACACGGTTAATAGACACTCAGAACCCCTAGCAACATACCGTCGACAAATAGAATACCGTCAGGGACAATCCTGAGATAAGAGGTCACGACTATTTATAGACATAATAATTGCTAATACTATTAGTGCTTTCCCAAGGCCACACTAACCTTATGTTTACATTACCTCCAGTCAGTGATGACAGGTATAACATTCAAAGAAGAGCATTTACTAACTTAAATATGTCACCGATACGTCGGTACGCACCTGTTATTGTTCTCACTTAAAACGGCATGTGTGACTTTTCTTGTGTTTCAGTTACAATGTGTATTCACGTTATTGCAGCACTTCACATATCGTATATCAACATATGAATTTCTGAGACAGAGGGGATGCCAGGACTACATTTCAACAGCAGGACAATTAACATTATCCGCTATGTTGATGATACTGTATTGTTGGATGAAAGTGAGCAGGAGTTGCAGGAACTGGTAGAGACAGTCGATAACTTAACTTAACTTCATAATACTGGTTTAGAAGGCTCTACAGAGTCTGTATACAACCAGTTTATTTCACTCCAAGGAGACCGAAAATACTGTGAGCATCCAATCTATGTTTAAATGCATTAACTGACTCTGCATCCACTACTTCCCGCGGCAATGCATTCAAAGAATTATTCTTCTTCTTCTTCCTCGTTCTCAATCTCCCACTACCAAGTCCTGAAAGGGCTTAAGTAGCAGAATGTAGTCCAGAGAACGGAATGCGTTGTGTCGTAGTTTACAGCTTGGCTGCGATATTTGCACCTTTTGGTCCAACACATCCGACTTCAGCAAGCATTTTTTGAGTACCGGGTTAGCATTCCCTCTTCGATCCCTTCTCCTTAGCCAGTCTGCCCTGCTGTAGCCTGTTATCCAGGATCACCGCGTGGAGGTGTAGAGGGTCTCGGCGCTAGCAGTCAGCTATGGGTCGCTGACCACTGTAGCTCATGACTAACAAAAATATGTCATAATATTTTATCTGGACCTGTCTTTAAAAAAGGTGTACATGTGCCCTCTTGTTCTTGTAGCCAGTAGTACTTTGAAAAACATGGTATAATCTAATTTATCATTTCCATTTATTGATGTATACGCTTGCATTAAGTCACCTCGAATTCTTCTTTTTTTTCGAGACCCTGAAAACCAGTTTTGTTTAGTTTTTCCTTATAACTATAATTCTGAAATTGGCGTTATTTTTGTAGCAGGGATTATGGCTTGGACATTTACCTCGTGAAAACAAAAACTTTGATAATTAATTGATAATGTGAAGCCACCTCAGATTCGCAGACGACATCGTCCTCATCACAAAGACCGATCTCATAATCCCCCCCCCCCCCCCCCCCAATCCCCTAAAAGTGACAGAGAGGTTGCGATCACTAGACATGGAAGGCAGGAAAGCAGGTCTAGCTATGAACCTAGGGAAAGCCAAAACTATGCGCAACCGTTCCGCAGAGCCCAACCCAATACTCTTGAGTGGAACACCCATAGAGAACGCTGACGAATATGTCTTTCTGTGAAGGCTCCTCAACATGGAGAACAATATAAGCCCTGAGATTGCCAGACAGAAATGGGTGGGCTGGGCAGCCTTCAACTCCATCATAACAGCAACAGACGCCACAAAAGACACCAAATTACGTGCGGACATCTTCGACTGGATAGTTCTACCAGCACTCTGCTATGGTAGCGAAACCTGGTCTCTAACAAAAGCAGCAGACAACTGAGAACAGCACACGCATCTCTTGAAAGACGACTGGAGGGCATAATTCTCAGACAATAGCGGCAAAACGAACAACACAATAGCGACATCCGGAGAATGTCACACATCAAGAATGCCATACAGAAAGTCAACCATTCAAAACACCGTTGGGCACGTCATAAAGCTAGAAGACAAGACGAAAGATAGAATACCATAAACACCAAGGGGTACCCGCGCCACAAAAAGAGACCTCGGGGACGGCCCCTAATTCGCTGACGAGATTGACTAGACAAGCATAACATTCACGACCCTACAACAGACAGACTACTTTCCCACTTGACGACACACGCCCGCGACAGAAAAGACTGGAACCTGAGTTGAGACCAGCTCAAGAATGACCAACCCTTGTCGAAAAACGGGTCAAAATAAGAACTAACATCTAAGAATGTGAAGTCAACAGCGAGCATCAAAATGAACGGAGATATGTTGGAACAAGTAACTAGTGTCTTGTACTTTGGGCACATCATAACAGATGATGGTAGATGTGAGATAGGGGTGAAGAAGAAAATAGGAGTCAATCAATCAAAGCTCGTCTCTCATTTAAGTGCGTGGACCATTAGCAACATCCCGACAGTTTGCACGGCTCTGCGCTGCCCTTTCTGCCCCATACCATGTGTAATTATTTAATGTTAGTTCTTTATCACATTCTTTTCTCTATATGCATTTTTATGCATACATCTCTCTCTCTCTCTCTCTCTCTCTCTCTCTCTCTCTCTCTCTCTCTCTCTCTCTCTCTCTCTCTCACTCTCTTCCATTCAGGATTCCACACAGGATCATGTCTGGCTATGTTGGACGGTGCCTTTCGTAGCGTATTTTCTTTGATAAATTTGTTGTTCCAGGGATTGTTGTTGGTTCCGTTCCCACAGGTTTTCATTCCTCACAATGTCCTGCCACTTTATGTCCATTAACCTTCATAGATAATAGAAATGACCAATAACAAATCTAATAGCATGAAAAATATTTTGATAGTCATACAATTAACAAATGCGCTGAAAATGAATGATATTGTGTTTTATTGATAATCGTCTCTGCTCTTTGGTGTGGAAATATAGACGATGTACAATCATCATCATCATCATCAGTACGGTAACCTGAAAGGCTATTAGGGCACCAATATTGCTGATTGTTGTTTGGACAAGTTCCCGTCACTTAACTCGTTTTGAGCCAGTATAATTGTATTTGCTATGGAACTTCCCGTTACACTCTCTGATGTAGTCTTCCCATCTCTATTTCTGTCTCCCTCTCTTATGCTTCCCAGGCACAGTACCTTGCAGGATTGTCTTGGTCAACCCAGGCAATCTTGATACATTCCCATACCATGTGAGCGTGCGCGCGTTTTTATCATAGTTAATAGTTTTTTTATATTGCCGACCTCTCTTAACTATTTCCCGAATTATCTTATTCGTGACGTAGGTTAGATGTGAAATGCTAGATATTCGGCGCAGACATTCTATCCTAAATCTATTACACGAATTCTGCGCTCTAGAACCCCTGTCAAAGTCCACGTTTCACACAGGTGCACGGAAGTGACATAGTGTATACATTATACTCAACTTGGATTTCAGGTTGATATTTTGTTGGTTGATTTTTCAGGTTGATAAATGAATGATATATATGTACATCAATTGGTGTCACAAATCTCTTACCTTCGATTCACTGCACTTCAATGTGACGTCAAAACTCATAACATCATCAACTCTCCTCCCACCCCCATCCTTTCTGCTTCCCCCCTCAGGTCCAGACCACAAATTTATTGTTAAAAATACATTGTGATTTAAATTATGAAAAGGAAATGTAGTATTAACCAGGTTCTGCTCTTTTCTGCTTTGCTCTATTCTGTTCTACTCTTGTTATTTTCTGCTCTGTTCTGCTTTGTTCTGTTTTGTTCTGCTCTGTTCTGTTCTACTCTTGTTATGTTCTGCTCTGTTTTGTTCTGTTATGAAACTGCACGGCGAACAATGCCGTTTGATGCTCAGTATCCGTCACTGAAGACAATCCCATTGATAATCTGCTTCCGTCACTGCAGACAATCACATTGATGCTCTGTCTCCGTCACTGCAGACAATCGTATTGATGCTCTGCCTCCGTAACTGTAGACAATCCCATGTATGCTCTTCCTCTGTCACTGCAAATAATCCTATCTACGCTTCGTCTCCGTCACTGCAGACAATCCAATTGATGCTCCGCCTCCGTCACTGCAGACAATCCTATCTACGCTCCGTCTCCGTCACTGCAGACAATCCAATTGATGCTCTTCCTCCGTCACTGCAGACAATCCTATCTACGCTCCGTCTCCGTCACTGCAGACAATCCAATTGATGCTCTGCCTCCGTCACTGCAGACAATTCTATCTACGCTCCGTTTCCGTCACTGCAGACAATCCAATTGATGCTCCGCCTCCGTCACTGCAGACAATCCTATTTACGCTCCGTCTCCGTCACTGCAGACAATCCAATTGATGCTCCGCCTCCGTCACTGCAGACAATCCTATTTACGCTCCGTCTCCGTCACTGCAGACAATCCAATTGATGCTCTGCCTCCGTCACTGCAGACAATTACTTTGATTGTCTGCCTCCTTCAGAAAATGACAACTAGTGTGGATACTGATGATCTAGACGTCCCTCTCTGCTCGAACCATGCTGGATTTTAAAATTATGCAGTCTGTTAATGGCGAGTCCATCGATTGTAGTACATACGTCCACGTTACGGTATTTATTTAACGGCTTCGCCATCGAAATGCGAAGCCCCACTTTTTGACCGTATGACGGCTTCACCATCGATATGCAAAGCCCAACTATGAACATCTTTGAGACAATGACGTCAGTTTGGTATTTGGCATTAACCACAGCATGACCATGCCAGCAGATCTACACAAGTTCCAGAAAACTTGACGTATCTATGTTTGTTATCAACACATGCTGTAGCTATTCTTTGCGGCGTATCTTCCGAAGAAAGAATGGAAGTTATGATACGATAACTGCCTTTCTTGAAGATGTGTCAATTAAGCACATCTGAACTGAAGTCCGCATCTTGATCTCCATTCTCAGATTGGAATATTATTATGAATACACCTCTCCAATCAATACATTTCCAGGCAGAAAATAAGTTGGTTTGATAATCTCATTAGACTGCACCTTCATCAACTTCCATTGATGGCTTACAGCGCTGGTAGATCTGGCTGCAGGGCAAGGGGACGGCCTCGAGGCAGGTGAATAGACGACATTAGAGTGATTGTTCAGCAAACAAGGGTTCACATTGACCGACGCAACGCACTTGGCGCAGGACAGACGACTTAAGCTCCCCACGGCGCTCAATGGCAAAAGTGGAAAGAAAACTAACTAGCACCACACCGCTCGACCTAAGCCTTTCTTCTCTCTAGCAGAGAAGACACATTTCCGATTTCTCACTAAGCTGCACCCAGTCATCAGTATATAGAAAATCCTCATTACCCAGAGTATTATCCCTTGTCAACTGTTCAGAATTGAGCTCCTCTCTTCTATTGCGACCCTGTAAGCATTCCCTGCCAAGGGGGATGATGGCTCGGATGTAGTCTGCCACTTCATCGCCAGTGTAAATCCAAAAAGCCACTATCCACGAATTCCTTGTCCCACTAGAACCAATCGTATTCCTTATCTCTGGATACGTTATTACATTTCCCGCTATGGAATTCACAATTTGATGATCCTTAGCCCATAGACGACTGCTTTAGCTGATACAATAGGAAATGAATAATCTGATGGGCTAACAGTACAGCCACACCACGCTCGTCAGGGACCATTGGACGGATGAAAGCATAGCTTTTCTTTAGCTTACAAATTCATTAGCACAATTAAAACAACGCATATAATTAGTTAAATAACAGCGAATACGTGTAGCACCGAAATGAATAAAAATAAAAATAAGAATAATTAAAACAGAGTCATAATAAACAATAATTTAATAAAATCATACCCTAAAAACATTCTTGAGTACGTCTTAGTCTTAGTCGACCTGTACTTCTAAAGTGGCCTATGCGCCTTCGCATGTCTCAGGTCTGCCGTGAGCGAGATAGCTAGACACCTTTTTACTGCGCTGTGTTGTGATAAGTGAGGCGAAGGGCAGTTAACCCATTAATAGACTCAAACACTAGAGACAAGCAGACCCGCAGCCTGTTATGAGCCATCTATGCTGCTCTTAACAAACCACCCAACCTTGTTATACCATGTCGCTATTTATGACACGATCTCTGTAGTGCAGTTGTTATATTATTGTCCTTAACATACACAAAGACCACTGCGGATCAGTCGTGATCTTGAGTTAGTAGACAATAAATATATTCAGTATGTACAGTTTTCAATCGTGACGATTTACGGGGAATCTAAATACAGAAGGCCCGATAGATACAATTGTGAAAGGTTATCTTCAGAACTGGAGAAACTCAATCTAATTCTTTTATGAGAAATGGACTGAAGATCTTGCAGGGGCTGACGTTGATGGCTCGGAATGTGTTGGATTAAAGTTTTGGCGATTGGTTCTTGTTTGACTCAATTATTCCTGCTTCCTTTCCCCAAAAAGGTCTATGTAACAGGCAAATTTGGTGTTCCTCTTCTTCTTCTTCTTCTTTTTCTTCTTCGTTCGTTCTCAATCTCCCACTACCAAACCCTGAAAGGGCTTACATAGCAGAATGTAGTCCAGAGAACGGAATGCGTTGTGTCGTAGTTTTACAGCTTGGCTGCAATATTTGCACCTTTAGGCTCAAAACATCCGACTTCAGCAAGCATTTTTTGAGTACCGGGTTAGCATTCCCTCTTCGATCCCTTCTCCTTAGCCAGTCTGCCCTACTGCAGCCTGTTATCCAGGATCACCGCGTGGAGGTGTAGAAGGGTCTTGGCAGCTATGTTTCGCTGGTCCTGATGCTAGCAGTCAGCTATGGGTCGCTGACCACTGCAGCTTATGCGCTGCTCAGCATCTTGATCCTATTTGGTGTTCTGACTCGCTGTTTATTTTAGAATTTCTCTTGGAATCGAGATCCATCCTTTCCAAAATTGCAACTGTCCTCCATGTTGGCGATTCCGACCCCATTTCTTTTAGGGTTTTCTCATTCAACCAGTATAAAAACCCTTAACTCGTCAGGGTCGTAGGACTGTAACACAAAAAGTCCAATAGGTCGTAGGAATGTAACACAAAAATTCATCAGGGTCGTAGGAGTGTAACATTAAAAAGTCGTCAGGGACGAAGGAGTGTAACTTAAAAAGTCGACAGGGTCGTAGGAATGTAACACAAAAAGTCCTCCATAGTGTGGAACATTCATGTCCTATCCATTCTTTGATGTTTCCAATCCAGGAATTTTGATGACTTTCTCGCTTCCTTCCGCCTTCAACTGTTCTCTGCAATATTATATATCTAAGATGGAGTCATGTCTCGTTAAATACCCAAACCAATTTAAATTTCTGACGTTTCACTACTGACAAGTATTTCATGTAGTTGCCGTCATCTTGTTGTGCTATTCAATAACTTTCTTATCTGTTCTCATTTGTATCGCATGTTTTCATTGCCCAAGGGTAATATTTGTTAATTTTTATAATAACAAGCACCATTAACTGGGGATGTTTATATTTCAAATATTGTAAGCAGGGACCTTGGATTTGCATCAAATTGGATTTGGACTTGCAGAATTTCATCATTTCATCATTTAAGCCATTCGTCCAGTTCTGTCCATGTCTCATTTATGTTTGTCTGGAGCTCTCTTCATGGCTGAATTGGTCTGCTTATACATATCTTGCCCTGAGGCTTACAGAATAGTGGCCGCCTTGTGATGCGATCAGATGGTTTGCTTAATTTGTGCTTTGCCCAACTCCAGCGCCTTACAGCAGTTCCACATTAATAATATGATCATTTCTTTTTGAATCCCTTTATTCTTGAACTCATTGATGCAAGTATGCAAGATTTTGTTTGTTGTTTTTGTTATTCTTCATTTTTTAGAGCCACACGATAGAGCTAACTTTATATTGCAGTTGAAGATTTTCATGTCTCGTTTTGACTTAATTTCGTTTCATTTCCAAAAGTTCGTCTTTTTATAAAAATTGATATCTCAATCTGTACCTCCTATTTCTCATATATTGCTACCGGGGGTGGGCGTGGCCTAGTGGTTAAGTAACACAGCTCACAACCAGAAAGTGCTGTGTTCGATCCCCATCACAGCACCGGCCGTTACCCCGGGGAAGCAAACCCTTATAAAATGCAGGAGGAAGCAGACCCTTACATAAAATGCATGCTGAAGTCGGATGCACTGGGCCGACAGGCGCAAAATAAAAACGCAGTGCAACGCACACCGCCTTGATGATTAGAGAAATAAGACGAACGCAAACAAACAAAAAAAAAAAAAAAATATTGCTACCAAGAACAAGAGCAAAAAATTGGCATATTATAAGCACTTGTAAAACATTTACACCAGCCTACAGAAAATATTTGCACAAAACAGGAAACATGTACACAAGACAATAGAAAACATTTGTACCAGACAGCATAAAATATATACCAGGCAATAGAAGACACATACAACAGACAACAGAAGACATACAACAGATAACAGAAAACATTTACACAAGACAACAGAAAACATTTACACAAGACAACAGAAAACATATACAGTACAGCAGACAATATAAAACATATGCACAAGGCAGCATAAAATATTTACACCGGACAACAGAAAACAAATACACATGACAACATAAAAATAGCACAACAGACAACAGAAAAAACGAACAACAGAAAACTAACACACGAAAGAAAAGACAGCTTATACATCTATCAACCGAAAAGAAAGTTAACAAAATATTAAATCAGTAGTCGAACAATGGGCCTTTACGTGATGGGTGTGCTTCGCTGCAAAGAGAAACGGGAACTAGGCCAGGGCATTCGATAGGAACCCCCCAAAATGGTGTCATTCTTATCCTAATTTAGCTCGAACCAATCAATTGTAACTATGGAAAATAGACAGATCGATTTAGACAAATTGATAGACGGTATTACTTCCCATGTTTCCAATCAGCAAACGTAGACTACACACACAAAAGCACAGACTGTAACGCTTGCATATGTGATAAACAAATAAAAGCTAGTCTAGGCTAACAATGACACTGTTCTTTAGATAATCAGGGGAGGTGGAAAGGGAGGGTGTCTAGCCAGCATAATACTCTTGTCTATCTATTTCTTTGGGGACCCAGTGGTCTCGAGGTAAGGTAGTCGCCTAGGGTGGTGGACCCAGTGGTCTCGAGGTAAGGTGTTCACTTAGGGTGGGGGACCCAGTGATCTCGAGGTAAAGTGTTCGCCTAGGGTGGTGGACCCAGTGGTCTCGAGGTAAGGTGTTCGCCTAGGGTGGTGGACTCAGTGGTCTCCAGGTAAGGTATTCGCCTAGGGTGGTGGACCCAGTGGTCTCGAGGTAAGGTGTTCACCTAATGTGGTCGACCCAGTGGTCTCGAGGTAAGATGTTCGCCTAAGGTGGGGGACCCAGGGGTCTCGAGGTAAAGTGTTTGCCTAGGGTGGTGGACCCAGTGGTTTCGAGGTAAGGTGTTCGCCTAGGGTGTTGGACTCAGTGGTCTCCAGGTAAGGTATTCGCCTAGGGTGGTGGACCCAGTGGTCTCGAGGTAAGGTGGTCGCCTAGGGTGGGGGACCCAGTGGTCTCGAGGTAAGGTGTTCGCCTAGGGTGGGGGACTCAGTGGTCTCGAGGTAAGGTGTTCGCCTAGGGTGGGGGACTCAGTGGTCTCGAGGTAAGGTGCTCGCCTAGGGGGTTGGAGGTGGGAGGTTGAAGGTAGAAATCACGCTGGAGACTGGGATTTTTTCACGTGGACCATCCAGTAAAATTTTCCCCTGATATCTGAGTAGGTAGATCAGACACCCATGTGCAGTGGCGCGCACGTTAAAAATCCCTTGGCAGTTGAAAATCGAAAAGAGCAGGCTTAACGACCGCTGCTCGGGCAAAATTCAATTTAAAAAACTGCTCAAATTATTCCAGGGATTCTCGCCCCACAGAAAATATGTTGCGAAAAGGAGACTGTGTGGATATACCATCATGTCTTGGTTATGTGGTTAGCGGAGCGGCATAGATGGCGCCTGACAGGTTGCGGGTCTGCCTCGCTCTAATTTACACGTCCACCCCCACCAGTCCAAAAGGTAGACCATCGTATATTCCAGGGGCTAGCAACCTAACGGTTGTTATGAGATACAGGAATTGATCTGGCAAATCACCAACGGATTTCGCCTGCCCAAAAAAGAAATTTCTGAAACTAACGAAGTCACACCTCCGCACGACGTCTAATGACACAAGTGAATCGAGGCAAAAGAGGCATCCGTCACTGGGATGTCCGTGGTTCAAAACCAGAACCGTCTAAATTCAATTTCTGGTGTACATGTTTTTCCTAGTGTTTACAATACTTATCTTTGCCATTGTTGTTGTAGCTAGAAGCAAATTGTTCATTTACCCGCCTCTAAGTTTTCTTTGATTTCGTCACTTATCCTGGTTATTAATTTGAAACTACAAACGTCCGTTTTGTTTGTTTCACTCTGACACAATCATTACAACTGTGTATACGATCGCTATGCTTGATAATTGGAAGGTTAGATTAATACATTGATCTGAATCGATCTAGATCTATTCCATTGTTGCAAATGATTGGTGCTGGTTTGTCTCGGCTAAATATGACCCCCCCCCCCCCCCTTTTTTTTTTTTGCAGTGTGCGTAGTTAACTTAATGCACCGTCAAACATCTTTCTTTGCAAAGTAATCAGGGTCAGTTTAAACATATTGGCGAAGTTCACATTTCAAGTCTCCATTCGCGCTCCTGAAAATAGGATGTGTCTGGCTAACGAGGTAGGGGTGGACATTGTAATCTCCATAGAAGTGAGCTTACAGGGGAGCTTAGCATTGTACTTCACCTAGGAGGACCACCGTCCATCTTATAAATGCGCCTCGAGTTGTAAGAATGACCACTGTAACCTGCTACAGACGAAAGGTCATCAAGAGTTCATTCGGCACGAGTGGGTTTCAACAACAACTTCCTTGTAACAATGTTATCACTGGGTATCTTGAGGTGTGTCGTTCAAATCTGGAATGTTCCCTAACTTAACTTTCTGGTCCTGTTGTTTGGTGTACATGTTTTCTGTCGTCCCGTGTACATGTTTTCTGCCGTCTAATGTACTTGTTGTTTGGTACATGTTTTCTGTTATCTGGGGTATGTTTTTGTTGTTGTCTGGTGTATATGTTTTATGTTGTCTTGTGTGTATGTTTTATGTTGTATATATTTTATGTTGTCTGATGTATTCGTTTTTAGCTGGATGGTGTATATGTTTTCTGTTGTTTGGTGTATATGTTTTCTGTTGTTTGGTGTATATGTTTTCTGTTGTTTGGTGTATATGTTTTCTGTTGTTTGGTGTACATGTTTTCTGTTGTTTGGTGTATATGTTTTCTGTTGTTTGGTGTATATGTTTTCTGTTGTTTGGTGTATATGTTTTCTGTTGTTTGGTGTATGTGTTTTCTGTTGTTTGGTGTATGTGTTTTCTGTTGTTTGGTGTATATGTTTTCTGTTGTTTGGTGTATATGTTTTCTGTTGTTTGGTGTATGTGTTTTATGTAGTCTTGTGTGTATGATCTTCCGATCGTTTCACAATAGGAGGAGAAGAGATACCGGAAATACGATATGACGACGACACAGTTTTGCTCGCAAACAGCTCTGGGGCCTAGAACTAATAATTTCATCAGGTCAGAAGCACAGCGAAGCTCAGAATCTCTACCTGAATACAATGAGAACGAAGATAATGACAAATGACAAGACAAAACTCCGCCTAAAATCGAGATCGCTGGAGAAGAGATTGAAAATTGTTAAACATGTTGAATATCTGGGATCAATACTAAACAACAATGGAGACTATGCAGACGACTGACTATGGCAATGCAGAGACAACGGTATATGCAGAATCAATGGTATAATACAGACAAGGAACTAAATCTAAAGGTCCTAACAACATGCATTTTTTCTGGTTGTGAAAAATGAATGTTTTTAAAAGTACTAAGAGCGAAGATCGATGCTTTTGAGACACAGTGCTACAGAAGAGTCCTGAAAATCCCGTCGACATAGAAAGAAATAAACAAATCCGTACGGCAAGACCAAAATGTGGAGAAGAATTGGCTTATACATGTTGTAATGACCCACAAACTGAGGTTGTTTGGACACGTTAAGGGGCACAACGGACTGGAAAGAGTGGCTATGGAAGGCATGGTCACTGGAAAGCGAGGCAGGGGCCAACTCACGGGAAAACCCCATTGAAAGACCGCCGACTAAATGAAACTTTCATTTGTCAACCATTGTCCGTTTCACAAAGGTTGCCGTCAATTGTGGCTTGGTTTATAGGGCAACTATATCCACATTCAATCGAGAGAGCTCCCTATCAATGATAGCTGTTTTTCTGGCATCTCCAACCTCTCGAAGATCATCGGAGATACCTGTACACATAGTACACACGTACCAGTTTGCAAATCGAAGAGCTAGTCTTCTTTTTAATTTTGGTTTTCTTTGATGTAAAATTAACATCCACTTGTCATGCATGCACTAAGCTCCAGGCACCCACTGGAACACTCCGATTTTGGCTAGTCGACACCCACTGACCGAGGGCTGCCCGGCTGGCGAGTCGACACCCTACTGACCGGAAGCTGGCCAGCTTAGGCGGGCGTTAGGCGACTAATGGGATGCGATGATCTCTCCCACTGTCGAAGCTGACCCGTGGCGCCCCTTCCCCACGCCAATCAGGCGGGACTTATAATCCGTAGACTGCCTGCTTCAGTATTGTGTCCTCCCTCAAGAGCGAGGCTGGAGTAGTCTCTCCTGGGCGCAAGCCTCGACGCTAAATATGGAGACCCTGGGCTGCCCAAACTGCAGGATCCTACTCTCGGCGTCACTGGTGTAATCCAAAGGAATGGAAAGCATGACAAGTTGGCACCAGCTCAGCTGCAAGAGCTGCCGGAATGATTTCACAATTTTTAAACTATCCGCCTTAGGTGTTACCACTCCTGATTTTCTGTCTGGATTTACTCCCGTAGCCTACCCTCTCCCGAGGTTTCCACAAGGCAGTGCAGTCGTTGCCCGCTGGTGCTAGTTACTCGGAGATATTGGATGATACTCTAATCGTCCCTAGACTAGCCAGCACTTTCTGGCACTTGTGGGCTTAAAATCGGAGTTCCTCCTCTTCTAGGCGAACTGCCTGAACAGGCTAACGAGCTTCGTCTATCCGGGTTCAGAGTCAGAGATTACCTTCTCTAAGATTGACTGCCAATCAAGGATAATGACCCCAATCTGCCCGCCCAGTTGTACCGCAGTTAACTTAGTCGCGCCCTACAGCTGAAGAAACAGGGGGTCCCCTCATAAAGGAGCTGCTGGGGACACAATAATGTAGGAGTGGCCATTGGCATGGAAACTTCTGCACGGCAAGCCCAATAGTTGATCCAGCAGCGATCTCCATACTTATATATTTATAAACATGAAAGAAAAATATATTTCATAAAGACAAGTTGATCCAAGAGCATGGTAATATGTGTTTGAGACTGCCATCTTACCATTCACACATAAACCAAATTGAACTGGTTTTGGCAAAGTTAAAGAGGGAGTGCCACCTAGAATCTGGTCAAAATGCGTTTTGTTCGGTAAATTGAATTTTGTTAGGCTGTTGGGAAAGTATGATATGTCTAGCATCAGTAGTTTTTAAGTAGTTTTCTGGTGTCAAAACATCCTTGGTGAGTAAAAAAAAAATGAAAATAATATTAAAAATGGCTGCTAGTTACCCTACTAGTTTCAAATTATTACTTCCATAGAACTTAGTTATCATAACAAACAAATGGTCCGCCGGGGTCATTGCTTATAACAAGGACATTTATTGTTTGCTTCATTGTTTGTATCTATTTATAAAACTGAACTAATCCACCTGAAGTATATACCTTCTTATATCATGTGCTTGTACATCTTCCTACATTTTTGTTAACGAAATACTCACTTATTTCTTACAGCTCATAAAACACATGACCTACATTACAAAAGGGCAATATGTCGAACCTCATGTAGAAAATCTAATTCTAATTGGAGAGACGCATATGCCTACAGAAAGACATTAAAAAACATTTTCAGTAAACTATATTTTCAAGGGACAAAATAATTTCTTAGCTAATAAATATAAAAGGAACTAGCCACTTTAAGAAAACTACATGACACAATGTAAATTATTAATTCATTGGAACACCGAAAAGATAAGTTGACGTGCAAAAAATCACCCATATCGGTGTACGGGTTATTGAGATATTAGGTGGCAATTGACAGCAACCATTGCGAAACGGACAATATTTGACAAATGAAAGTTTCATCATTTAGTCGACGGTCTTTCAATGGGGTTTTCCTGTGAGTTCAAAAGCCTTCTATTAAAGTGGGCCATGGAGACGATGGAATCAGGACATCAAGGAGACGCTAGATTTGACCAGGCCGGAATACTGGCGGACGACCGAGTTTCCTATAAATGGGCTGTCATGAGAGCGACGTTCTGCAAAAGACATGCTACATGATGTTGATGATGTGTGAATGTTTTATGTTGTATACATTTTCTGATGTTAGCGGTATCCGTTGTCTGCCGTATGGTGCATGTGTTTTCCGCTGTCGGATGTATATGTTTTATGTTGTGTGATGTACATGTTTTCTATTGTCTGGCGTACATGTTTTCTGTTGTCTGGTGTACACGTTTGTTTTCTGTTGTCTGATGTACATGTTTTTGTTGTTGTATGATGTACATCTTTTCTGTTGTCTGGTGTACATGTTTTCTGTAGTCTGATGAATATGTTTTCTGTTGTCTGATGTACATGTTTGTTATTGTCTTGTGTATATCTTTTCTGTTGTCTGGTGTATATGTGTCCTGTTGTCTGGTGTGCATGTTTTCTGTTTTCTGATGTATATATGTTCTGTTTTCCGGTGTGCATGTTTTCTGTTGTTTGATGTGCATGTCTTCTGTTGCCTTGTGTTAATATGTTCTGTTGTCTGGTATGCATGTTTTCTGTTGTCTGATGTTAATATGTTCTGTGATCCGGTGTGCATATTTTGTGTTGTCTGATGTATTCCAAGTGCTTATAATATACTTATGTTTGTGATTATTGTTGTTCTCGCTAAAAATAAAAGATCAAATACAAAGGCATTTTCTCCGCATGTCCCACTGTTATATAGCTGCCACTCACAAATGTACCCGTACTGTAGCTGCCACTAGCAGGTGCCCCAGTCCTGTAACTGACACTCACAGATGTCCCAGCCTTTTAGCTGCCAATCACAGATGTCCCAGTCCTGTAACTGACACTCACAGATGTCCCAGTCCTGTAACTGACGCTCACAGATGTCGCAGTCCTGTAACTGACACTCACAGATGTCCCAGTCCTGTAACTGACACTCACAGATGTCCCAGTCCTGTAACTGACACTCACAAATGTCCCAGTTCTGTAGCTGACGCTCGCAGATGTCCCAGTCCTGTAACTGCCACTCACAGATGTCCCAGCCTTTTAGCTGCCACTCGCAGATGTCCCAGTCCTGTAACTGAGACTCACAGATGTCCCAGTCCTGTAACTGCCACTCACAGATGTCCCAGTCCTGTAACTGCCACTCACAGATGTCCCAGCCTTTTAGCTGCCACTCACAGATGTCCCAGTCCTGTAACTGACACTCACAAATGTCCCAGTCCTGTAACTGAGACTCACAGATGTCCCAGTCCTGTAACTGCCACTCACAGATGTCCCAGCCTTTTAGCTGCCACTCACAGATGTCCCAGTCCTGTAACTGACACTCACAAATGTCCCAGTCCTGTAACTGACACTCACAGATGTCCCAGTCCTGTAACTGACACTCACAGATGTCACAGTCCTGTAACTGACACTCACAGATATCCCAGTCCTGTAGCTGACACTGACAGATGTCACAGTCCTGTAACTGACACTCACAGATTAATGGAATTGTAACCAACAACCGGCAAGCCTTTGGAAGGATATTTACGAGTTCTTTCCCTTGCCCTGCAAATCTACAATGCATCAGCCATTTTTGATGGAGTTTTGGCGGTATAGAAGTTGCGAGCTCGGCTTACGATCTCAGCTTAGAAGGTTCGATACATACCGTGATTAGTCGGCTAACAATTCTTCTTTGTACTTATTTGGTACCTCCATTTGATAACCTGTCCTCCCTCTCTCTTATTTCCTGGTATCCACTGTAGCTCTATCTTAGTTTTGCCTTTTAGTTCCCATACCCCTTCAACTCAGCCATTCTTGTGGTCTTGAAAAACTGGCATTGCATCTGTTAAGAATACATCCTGCTGACATTGGCTTTCTGCATTTATTAATTTTGCAGCAATTGTTAGTGTATGCACTTCAGCGGAGAGTTTAAACATCATTTTACATTTGATAAACTATTGATTTCGTTGTCTTTATTTGAGGAGAGACGATGGTTTCCAGCTGCTCTTCCGCCCTTTACCCTGGCTGCTGAACCATCAGCATATAAATGGATCAACATTTATATGTTGTATTGTTTTTAGATTATGTGAGTGAAAGCATGAGAATTAACAGGGGAGCAATCTGAATCTAGTGAGAACAACAGTAGTAAGAACACGAGAACAAAACAGACAGCTGCGAGGATACGCAGATATACACATAGTAAAGTAAAGTAAAGTAAAGTATCCCATAGCATTACTGCCGTAGGGGTGTGAGGTGTTAGCGATCTCACATTTCAAAGCCTCGGCTATATGAGGGCGGTAGCCATCTCCTCTCCCTCGCCGCTTTTACTTCCCGGACTGAACCGGTACCCATTTTAGGCTGGGTCGACCCGGGAGCCATTGCGGTCTGAAAAAAACATTACCGCCTCAACTGGGGAATGAACCCAGGACCACTCAGATGCGAAGCCAGCGCGCTAACCACATAGACACACATACATTCACAATACTTGTTATATGTAAATACGTTTTCGTACACACATGCGTACACGCATGTACTCACGCACACATACATGTAACACTAATATCCCTTTCGATACACACACGCGCACACACACGCGCGCACACACGCTCGTTCACAGTGTACACAGATATCAACTCAAGCACACAAAAATAAATAACACATTCAAAAACTGGCAAACCCATACACACGTACATACATACACACACACATACACATACACACACACACATACACACACATACACACGCACACACACGCACGCGCGCACACACACACCCAATAATCACAACTTCCATTATAACGGTATTTCTAAAGTAAAAATAATCAATGAAAATAAAACACCATAGTGATCAAGATGTAACACTTTATTTATTAACAAGTGTAGCCACGGCGTAGCCATAGTACAGTCACTGTGTAGCTTGCCGTACGTCCACCATGCAGACACCGTGTCAGCTATTCATGGCTTTGGCTAACTTATTGGGTTATTTCAGCCTTTGATATCGATATGCGGATTACGTTAGCTGAGACGATAGTCCGGTCAAGCACAACACGCTGACCGACGATATGTGGATTAACGTGATCTCCGTAATAGTAAGGGTCACGCAAATGATGCCAAGCATAGCACAACCGAGAAAACATACTCATTGTGGGCATTCAACAACAACAACAACAACACCAACAACAACAACAACAACTGGATCTTCTAGCAAATCTTATTCAGAATCGACACTACTACCTTTCAATAGACGCATAGGTGTGCTCATTCTCTCTCTCTCTCTCTCTCTCTCTCTCTCTCCCTCTCTCTTTTGCTGTAAGGGGCGAAATATATGGATATATCATGAAACTTTTCGGTTCAGAGGATTCATCTCAGAAGTTTCTTTCCTGCTCGTCTCATGTACGTAATGTTAAACATCCACTTCTGCCATATATGGATGGGCACTTCATTCATACCATTGTATCATCCAGCGAGGCTGACATTACTTGATTTTAAAATAGCCATTAAACAACACTGTATCATCCAGCGAGGATGACATTACTTGATTTAAAAATAGCCATTAAACAACATTGTATCATCCAGCGAGGCTGACATTACTTGATTTTAAAATAGCCATTAAACAACACTGTATCATCCAGCGAGGATGACATTACTTGATTTAAAAATAGCCATTAAACAACATTGTATCATCCAGCGAGGCTGACATTACTTGATTTAAAAATATCGCTTAAACAATATTGAATATCCCTAACATGGGAGCTGTCGAAGACAAAATGACAACACTTTAACAGCCGGCGTGACCAGGAGAACAAATCTACACACACCTTTAACGATTTGAGACGTCTATGTCCGCTATCCACACATGCTGTTGCCATCGCTACTGTACCTTCCGTGGTAAGGATTGAGAGTCAGGCACAATAACGCACTGCTTGATGAGGTATCAGATAACATAATTTGAGTCGAAACTGGGCATTTATGGCCGCAACGGGATTGAAACAACACGAGACCTTCGTCAGCTGCAAACAAGAAACGGAAACAACAGCGGCGCTTCGGCTTCGATTTATTTATTTTACAACTAGAGTGTTCCAAGGGCTGCAACACATTATAATCTATATGACCTGTTGTTCTACAGTGTGACTCCCAGCATGTTACGAGCAGCACGATATCAGACGACGGACAGCGTTCTGTGACTCGACGGGCAGCGTTCTGTGACTCGACGGGAATATTTCTGTGACACGACGGTCTGTGTTCTGTGACACGATGGCAGCTTTATGTGACACGACGGGCAGCTTTCTGTGACATGACGGACAGCCTTATGTGACACGACGGTCAGACTTCTGTGACACGACGGGATACTTTCTGTGATACGATGGCAGCTTTCTGTGACGTGACGGGCAACATGATATGACATGACGGGCAGCTTTATGTGACACAACGGGCAGCTTTCTATTACACGATTCTGTGACATGACGGATAGCTTTCCGTGATAAAAGGTGCGGCTTCCCCTGATACGAGGTGCGGCGTTCTGTGTCACAAGGTGCAGAGTTCTGTGACATGACTGGCAGCATGATATAATGTATAATGTGGGATATCCTTGGTTTATATATATTTCTGGTATCGTTAGCATATGTATATGTTTATATAAGCTATTAGTGTCGTCAATATATATATATATATATATATATATTTATATAATTGTATATACACAATACTTTAAATCAACTACTAGGGGATGGTGTGGCCTAGTGGTTAAGTGGCACGGCTCACAAGCCGAAGGTGCTGGGTTCGATCCCCATCACAGCACCGTTCGTTACTCCGGGGAAGCAAACCCGTAGAAAAATCAGGAGGAAGCAGACCCTTACATAAAATGCATGCTGAAGTCGAATGCACTAGGCCGACAGGCGCAAAATAAAAAAAAACCCACAGTGCAACGCACACCTCAATGGCGATTCGAGAAATAAGGCGACTTGAATAAAAAAAAATAAACTACTAGAATCATCAACATATGTATCAATTTACTGGAATTACGATTACCTTCATCATATGGTTCAGTTTACACTAACTACTAGTACTGCTGGCAGATGTATCAGTTTACACTAACAACTAGTACTGCGGGCAGATATGTCGGTTTACAACAGCTACTAGTATCGGTGTCATATATATCGGTTTACGTCAATTATTAGTATTGGAGATATACGTACGGCTTACGTCAACTATTTGTATCGGTTATATATGTACGGTTTACGTCAACTATCTGTATCGGTGACATATGTACGGCTTACGTCAACTATTAGTATCGGTGATATATGTACGGCTTACGTCAACTATTTGTATAACTAACATACGTAACGGCTTATGTCAAATCGTTTTATCATTGTTACGTATATCGGTCCAGCTTATGTATAGGTTCATAAATCGTGTTTCTTAAAAGAATTGGAGTGAAGATTTGGCAGCGCCAGATTAGTAAATGAAGCACCTATAATCGCGAGAGAGCACAGAACAGCCTCGCATTTCCCAAAGTAGAAATTTAGTTGAGAATATAAATAGGGAACAGAGTAAGTGTCGCTCTAACAATCTAATATTCTGAAAGCAAAATTATTATGAAATTGAAGTAAAGAAAAAAAATGTCTGAGATACTCAGACAAAAGGTCTAGTTATGAAGATATACTATCAACACAGGTGGGCTGATGGTATATAGATAGATATCCCTTCTAGAATGGAACTGTGCCTAACTTAAATATATTGCATACCTTGCCGCTCACACAGACAAGAAGCCTGTTGTATGCAGAGTGCCCTTCTGGGTTGGATAATCATGTAAACAATACCCATATATGGTAAACGAAATACAGAGCAAATAGTTCGTTTCTCTGGGATTAGAATAAGAAAAAGATTTCAAAATGTCCATAGAGCGCAGTGAAGACATACATTCTAGAATGAAAAGAATGTGACAAATTGGCTTGCTGTATAATCACGTCTGTGGATTGGCACGTTTGATAAGAATATACTTTATATTTGCCACCTAGATGTTGCATTTTCCTGGAATAGAATATTCATTTACTACGGAGACTTCTCGCTGCGACTGCATGAAAGCAGATTGAGAATCTAGACCTTCATCACGTCGTCCAAAAGCTGAACAATCAGCTGCTCCATGAGATTGGCTCTTCGGATTCCAATGCGGTTCAGAAAACCCGGATTTGTCATTGACTTTATTGGTCTTATGATGAATATTTCCGGACTTTGTGTGAAGCGAATGAGCCGATTTTCTGCTAGAATTACGTGGGAATACAGCTGTGCCCTGGGTAATTGAGGTCATTCCTGCGCAAAGGTCAAGGACACTTGTAGATCCAGAATGATTCTTTTTTGTATTTTCGAATCGTGCAGCGAGGGATTTCAATGAGGCCCGGCCTTTAGAACCACACTTACCAGACCACCTCAGCTGGTCAAATTTGCTTGTTTGTTTATCAGTCAGAATTTGATTTTCACTACACTTATCATTCGGAACAGACAGAGGACATGAAGCAATACGTTTTGCTGTCATCTTTTTCGGTTCAACATTTGTAGACTGATTTGCGTTTGTTGCATGAACCTGTAGCTTGTTTTCATTTGCTGAGCTCGTGACACTAGCCGAAACTAAATCTTTTTCTTTTAAGGATTGTTCATTTTGCTGATCACTTTGCGTGTCTTGTGAAGAATTGTTTATGGAGACAGTTTCAACAAGTAGATTGTTTACGTTTGGTGTCTCACTATCTATTACGAGGCAAGTTCGCATTTCTAAGTCGTGGACGTTTCCAGCGTCAATGGAGCAATTGTCATCACATCGAACACCATTGTCTGCCAAAGTTAAATAACTTAGTGTTCTAACATTATCAGACGCATCGGAGCATGAAGCACCATCAAAGCAACTGTTCACAGCATCAGCTTTTTCCTGAACTACTGTCTCGGTGTGGGAGCCATTAGACGTTGAGGTCACATCAATTCCCGAACTGGAATGTACCGGGTGTGCATGTGACGGCTTCATGAGTCTGTTTCTGTACTCTGTCAGATACTTGACCAGCCTATCGAAGATTAGTCTCTCTTTGGGATCCTTCTTCCAACAACCAAGCATGACGTGGTAGACAGTAGATGGGCACTCTTCGGGCCGTTGAAGAAGGATACCCTGGTCTAAAAGATGTATGACCTATTGATGATAAAAAGATTGACGTTATTGACAGTAAAACAGATGATTAGTGTTGTTTATTGTATAATGTTCCTTTTATTTAAAAGCAGGGTAAATCCATCTTTAACTATTGCTGTTTTAATCACATTGCTAGAGTTATGTCAGTGGGTTTTATGTTCTAACATCAGAAAAACACGGAGTGTAGAATCAGTTTCCGTTCATATTTTTAAGATATGAAACACCAACTTAAAAATAACATCTCAAGACACACGTGGCCACAATGCGGCTAATGGTGTCTTCTTGGGACTAGCCCATGAATGATACGTTTACAGCAGGTGTTCAGCGAACACTCTAAAGGACGAGTTGGAAAGAACAAAGCCAATACACATTCATTATACAATTGTTATTAGTTGACGAAATGTAATGAATATTTTGTACAGTTGAATGTAGTTAAGCAACAAAGATGTTGACTATTTCAGTTTGTGTTCAAAGTATCCTCATTTTAATGAATCACAAATCATTATCAAGGGCGTGCGCGTTAGCTCAGTAGAAAGCGAGCAATTGAATATTTTCTGTGGTAACAGCGTTCCGTGGTTCGAATCGCGTCTGGAGACTAACAAAATTCGAGTCGTGATTTAACCGTGGACCGTTTCTCCAGTCAATCCAGCTGAAATGGGTGCCTGACGCATGGGTTAGGGAAAGTAAAAACAGCAAGGAAGGGCACAGGCCATCCGCCCTTTCACAGGCTGCGGCTTAGTACAATAAAGTCTTCAAAAACTCAATTTACAAACAGCCGTAATTCTACAGAATTTCCACTTTACGTATTTGAAATCATCACATGCTGTTCCATTTGGCGGTTGTCGTGTTGAATATAGTTTGATGGGATTCATTCCACGTGTTCAACATTTCTTGTTTTAACTCCGGGACATTATCTTAGAGAGATACACCTTTTAAACTATTATGCAGCAAACAGCGGTCAACAGGATTAAAGTCAGGACTGTTTCGGTGGCCAAAGTGATGGAGGTAAATCAAGCAGGAGTCTCATTTTTCCATTTGCGTTGAATTTCCGTTCAGCAGCAAAAGCTATCGCTGCAGTCTTCGCTTTGTTAGCTCAGCCGTATTTGGTTTTTTGTTTTGCTTTTGTTTCTTGAGAATTTCAGTTCTAGACCTTGCTTGAAAATTATTTCGAATTTCATATTCAAATATTTTGAAATTTCCCTGTGGGTACTATGAGTTTGAGATTGATATTCATGACTTAATTCCATCTGTTGCACATCGGCAATGATCTGGTCAGTTCATTCATATCTTGGTGTTCAATTCCCGGTACGGCCCATGACCGAACTAATTTCATCAACGCTGTACAAAAACGTGCCCAAACCATCCAGCGAACAACCATTGTTTGGAAACTTGTAAAAATCGACTGACGTAAATTCTTCTTTTTCTTGTTTTGGTTCTCTTGTCTACCATTTCGTTGTCTACCATCTCCTATCTACCATCTCATTGTCTACTATATTCTGTCTTCCATCTTATTGTCTACAATCTCCTGTCTACTGTCTCCTGTCTACCATCTCATTGTCTACCATTTCATGTCTAACATTTCCTGTCAACTGTCTCCTGTCTACCATCTCATTGTCTATCATTCCCTGTCTACGATCTACTGTTTACCATCTCACGTCTGCCATCCCATGCCTGTCATTTCCTGACTGCCATCTTATTGTCTTACATCTACTGTCTACCTTCTCATTGTATACTAACTCCTGTCTGCCATCTCCTGTCTACCTACTCATGTCTACCATCTCATTCTCTACTATCTCCTATCTACCATCTCCTGTCCACCATCTCCTGTCTGCCATCTTCTACCATCTTATTGTCTACCATCTCCTGTTTACCATCTCCTGTCTACCATCTCCGGTCTGCCATTTCCTGTCTACAGTCTCCTGTCTAACATCTCACTGCCATCTCCTGTGTACCATCTCACTGTCTATCATCTCATGTATACCATCTCATTGTCAACCATCTCCTGTTTACCATCTCCTGTCTACCATCTCATTGTCGGTCAACTCCTGTCTACAATCTCATTGTCTACCATCTCCTGTTTACCATCTCATTGTCGGTCAACTCCTGTCTACCATCTCATTGTCTACTATCTTCTGTCTTCCATCTTATTGTCTACAATCTCCTGTCTACTGTCTCCTGTCTACCATCTCATTGTCTACCATTTCCTGTCTAACATTTCCTGTCAATTGTCTCCTGTCTACCATCTCATTGTCTATCATTCCCTGTCTACGATCTACTTTCTACCATCTCACGTCTGCCATCCCATGCCTGTCATTTCCTGACTGCCATCTTATTGTCTTACATCTACTGTCTACCATCTCATTGTATACTAACACCTGTCTGCCATCTCCTGTCTACCTACTCATGTCTACTATCTCATTCTCTACTATCTCCTTTCTACCATCTCCTGTCCACCATCTCCTGTCTGCCATCTTCTGCCATCTTATTTTCTACCATCTCCTGTTTACCATCTCCTGTCTACCATCTCCGGTCTGCCATTTTCTGTTTACAGTCTCCTGTCTAACACCTCACTGCCATCGCATGTGTACCATCTCACTGTCTATCTCCTGTCTACCATCTCATTGTCAACGATCTCCTATTTACCATCTCATGTCTACCATCTCATTGTCAACCATCTCCTATTTACCATCTTCTGTCTACCATCTCATTGTCTATCATCTCCTGTCTACCATCTCCTGTCTGCCATCTCATTGTCGGCAAACTCCTGTCTACAATCTCATTGTTTACCATCTCCTGTTTACCATCTCATTGTCTACCATCTCCTGTCTACCATCTTCTGTCTACCATCTCCTGTCTGGCATCTCATTGTCTGTTATCTCCTGTCTGCTTTCTCACTGGCTATTTATAGTAGTCACGAATTATCGTTTGGTTTGCAATTTTATTTGCAGTCAGAAATGATCGCTTGGCTTGCTATTTTTAGTAGTCAGATATACGCACTTACTTTTCTATTTATAACACATTTAGCAATGACTGCTACATTTTCTATTTATAGTACATTCAGGAATAAACCAAAGACTACTGCAGATTAGGCCATGGTCTTTAGGCTGTGATTAGGCCACGAATAAGCGCTTTACTTTTTATAAGGTTATGATGAATTAGCTCTTAATTTGTTATTCATAGTACAGTCAAGAATGAGTACATTGTGAGTTTATTTTAAAGCTTGTTAGCTCTATTTGGCCGATTATGGTGTTCTCCAGAGACAGATAAGCGTGACGTAAAACAACCTGGAATGATGTCTACTGTCTCCTGTCTACCATCTCATTGTCTACCATTTCCTGTCTAACATTTCCTGTCAATTGTCTCCTGTCTACCATCTCATTGTCTATCATTCCCTGTCTACGATCTACTTTCTACCATCTCACGTCTGCCATCCCATGCCTGTCATTTCCTGACTGCCATCTTATTGTCTTACATCTACTGTCTACCATCTCATTGTATACTAACACCTGTCTGCCATCTCCTGTCTACCTAC
The DNA here is from genome assembly GCA_036924085.1 of Ariolimax columbianus. Classification (NCBI taxonomy): domain Eukaryota; kingdom Metazoa; phylum Mollusca; class Gastropoda; order Stylommatophora; family Arionidae; genus Ariolimax; species Ariolimax columbianus. The sequence continues at coordinate 19,369,753 of JAVGWX010000004.1, read as the reverse complement.
TCATGTCTACTATCTCATTCTCTACTATCTCCTATCTACCATCTCCTGTCCACCATCTCCTGTCTGCCATCTTCTGCCATCTTATTTTCTACCATCTCCTGTTTACCATCTCCTGTCTACCATCTCCGGTCTGCCATTTTCTGTTTACAGTCTCCTGTCTAACACCTCACTGCCATCGCATGTGTACCATCTCACTGTCTATCTCCTGTCTACCATCTCATTGTCAACGATCTCCTATTTACCATCTCATGTCTACCATCTCATTGTCAACCATCTCCTATTTACCATCTTCTGTCTACCATCTCATTGTCTATCATCTCCTGTCTACCATCTCCTGTCTGCCATCTCATTGTCGGCAAACTCCTGTCTACAATCTCATTGTTTACCATCTCCTGTTTACCATCTCATTGTCTACCATCTCCTGTCTACCATCTTCTGTCTACCATCTCCTGTCTGGCATCTCATTGTCTGTTATCTCCTGTCTGCTTTCTCACTGGCTATTTATAGTAGTCACGAATTATCGTTTGGTTTGCAATTTTATTTGCAGTCAGAAATGATCGCTTGGCTTGCTATTTTTAGTAGTCAGATATACGCACTTACTTTTCTATTTATAACACATTTAGCAATGACTGCTACATTTTCTATTTATAGTACATTCAGGAATAAACCAAAGACTACTGCAGATTAGGCCATGGTCTTTAGGCTGTGATTAGGCCACGAATAAGCGCTTTACTTTTTATAAAGTTATGATGAATTAGCTCTTAATTTGTTATTCATAGTACAGTCAAGAATGAGTACATTGTGAGTTTATTTTAAAGCTTGTTAGCTCTATTTGGCCGATTATGGTGTTCTCCAGAGACAGATAAGCGTGACGTAAAACAACCTGGAATGATGTATACACTGCTGTCAGATTGATTCTGCGTTTCTTGCTATTCTAAGACAATGTTGCAGGATAGTTATGTTGACACTATTATATTCTCAAACGCATGCATCTTTAACATATTCTCTAACATTGATAGTATTTCTTGGTTGAAGTGACTACGTTAATTTTGGACTATCGCTTACAAAACATTTATTTGTCTATTCTGCTAATGTCGACACTCCCTTGAAGAATGCTAATAACAGTGTCACAATTTTGGCGAGTGCTGTACATTCATACTAGTCATGAGATTCAACAATATTATTCGATCAATCAATCAGTCAAAGATTTTCACTACTCTCAGTGCACAGTCTATTGACCACATCTCGCTGACATTAAAAGCCCTATGCTACTATTTCTGCCTCTCTCCAGATGTAACCATTTATTCGTCGTTTCTTCTCACCTTCTCTTCTCCGTGTATTTGAGGTCAAACACTATTTCTCTTCATTTATGGATTCCATGGGGGCCCTAGGGTAACCCATGACATATGCACCTAGACGTGGATGTCCGTGAGTTCAAACGCATTACACATGGTCTTTCCATGAGAGCAGATGCTGTCTAGCTCATCAGCCATGGATTGAATCCACATATTCTCAAACAGTTCGTTAATTTCCTTCAGTCAATACGGTTATTATAATCCAATGGATCAGGGGCCACATCCACTAATGTTTTTTGTTTGAACTTTAAGCCTTCGTACACGGCCGTAGCAAATATGACAGCATTGTCCTCCGTCTCCTTAAGCAAATTTTAACTACCAAGATTGTCACACAAGATGCACTCATTCTCTAGATAAGACCACAATGTCATCTTCTGATTTGCTATAGACATTCTGTGTAGTGTAAAAAATTGAGGACATGTAAGCTTGTATTCCTTCCCTACAACATGCACGTGCCAGAACTTTCCGAAGCGTTTTATCATTGTCTTATATACGTATAAGCTCCAACTAATTCTAGATTCCCTGTCTAAGATCATTAAATAATTGGCTGCAAGTTGGTTTTTCCTCGATCGTTATTTTAACCTTATCATCATTCCTATGTCGTTTCTTACAGGTTTTTCGTCACTACTTTATTGTGATTTCTTTGCTATCCATGCAGTTTCTACTGTTTCATTTCACTACCGTGGCTAGACAAAGGGCATCTAAAAGCCTTATGTCTAATAGAATGACGCAATACCCAACCGTAGGGGTTGTTCCTGACCTGTACGCATGCATGGTAATCAAAAACTTGTTTTGGTTTTCTTTCTCGCATATTTTCCTGCACAATATTAACAACGTTTGGCAGCTGGTCACTATACTGCGCTCCTAATACATTCCATTCTGTTAAGGGAACGACAGCATAAGAGATAAGTGCTAGATCGATTATGCCATCTGTATCCCCAGGTCAGGAAGCCAATCTGGCCTGGCGGCCGTCATTCAAGATGACAAGATTTGTCCTGTGTGTTGCCTGGCTCAAGGCGACTCATTGCCTGTTTTCAGTGGAATTTCCCAATTCTTGAACCTAGCATTGTAGTCACCGACTCTAAGGCATGTCTTCCCAGACACATCTGACAGTTCCATTAAAAAAGGAAAAATCCCACCTCGCTCAGGAAAACGGTAGACATGAGTGTACAAGTTATACATCTCTCACTCGCGTGATTATTAATCTGTACCTAAATACCACGCAGCTCCGAACTAAAAGTCTTCTTTTTCTTCTACTTTCTTCTTTTTCTTTTTCTTCTTCTTCTTCTTCTTCTTCTTCTTCTTCTTCGTCTTCTTCGTCTTCTATTTCTTCTTCGTCTTCTTTGATCAACTGATGCTTTGCTTGTAGCCAGGGGAGGTTCGCAAAGGAGACTGTGCGTGTCAGGTCTTCGCCGGTCCACACAAGCTTTTCGAATATGGTCCCTCCCACGGGCCATACTGCCTCTAGTTGGTTTGTATAAGTGGGGCAGTCCTGCATGATATCTTCTGGTGGCTGCTTCAGTGCTCCCTGTTCGGTTCTATAGCTCTGTAAATGACGATTCTGCAAGCCACAATTTCCGGCTTTTGCGAGTTCATCTGTCATCTCATTTCCAAGGGTCCCACAGAGGACCGGAATTGACTATGGGATTAGATTTTCTTTTCTGGAACATCAAACTGATGTAATATTTTATTTCGTGTGGGCGTCCATCTTGTTTGGGGCTTGAGATGGCTTGAAGTACACTACTCCTGGAGTCTGTTAGAATGACGGTGTTCCTTGTAGTTGTGTTTTGGCTGATAAGAATCTGCGTTGCTACAGGCACAGCTGTTGCTTCAGTTCTAACATTGCAATCCCTCAGTAATGCAGGTCACAGTATCCATCCCTACGTGGAGGAGATCGTGCTTCAAATACATCGAACGAGAAACTAGATATGAAAAAAGCATTTCTAAAAACAGTCGGCCTTTGCCTACAACTACCACAACTTTTACAGCGGTTTTGTCTCTCGATTACCAACAATATACAACAAAAATAATGACTATCATCCAAATCAGAGGTTCCCAAACTAGTGATAGACTTTAACTAATATATATGTTTTTCGGAAATGGTTTTGTTCTTGCTAAAAAAATAACTTTAGAATTTTAATCTCACACGTTGGTATTACACCAACGTGTGTCTTGTTAAATCTTTTGGGAGCCGCTGCTCTGAAGCAATGTTTCTCAACTTGTTCATAATTGCTGTCACTTTGAGAATGTGTTGTAATCACGGATATTGGTATCCACCTGTGGCTGAAGTGGCCTACATTTATTCTAGACCCACCCTTTCATAACGTTTATCGATCTATTCCGAAAATCTGGACACTTTCTTTAAGAACTGTAAAAGCACCGTTCTATTTACTGGTTTCATTGCCCATTCAGATTAACGGCGTGTTTCAACACTAATACTATATCTCAGACATTTCAAGTGACAGATACATATATTAGAATAAATTGTTTCTTTTTCAGGAATACAGTATATTTAAAAAAAACACCTCTTTTGTCTATTGTTATGGAGCATCGGGTTACCACCACATCTGGCATCTTGTAGACATTTAGACGGAAGCGCTTACATTGAACCTAACAGGGGGGCAATTACATAGAAATGTGAATTGAAGCGCTTACATTCAGCCTTACATGGAAGATCCTTACATATAATCTTACATGGAAGGTCCTTACATATAACTTTACAGGGATGTCCTTACATATAACCTTACAGGGAATGTCCTTACATATAACCTTACCGGGAGGTCCTTACATAGAACATTACAGGGAAGTCCTTACATAGAACCTTACAGGGAAGTCCTTACATATAACTGTACAAGGAAGTCCTTACATATAACCTTAAAGGTAGGTCCTTACATATAACCTTACATGCAAGCACTTACATATAACCTTACAGGCAAGCACTTATATATAACTTTACAGGGAATCCCTTACACATAACCTTACATGGGAGCCCTTACATAGCACTTTACAAGGAAGCACTTACATATAACCTTACAGGCAAGCACTTACAATTAATATTACAGGGAAGTCCTACCATAAAACCTTACATATAACTTTACAGGGAAGTCCTTACATATAACCTTACAGGGAAATTCTTAGATAGAACCTTACAGGTAAGCACTTACTGCCTGTGTACCTGTAGCAGCTCGTTAAATATTATTTATGGACACGTCCCACGTCAGATCTTCATTTTATTCAATCAGTTAAATGAGCGAGAAGGTTATATTGTCCACTTCAATAATGGGTTAGTAAATCAAGGGTTGTCCACCAGCAGATGCTGCCTTCGAGGATCAAGAAGGTCATAATTTCTTGTACTAGGTCTCTACTTTTTATCTGGATTTGGGTGATAAATTTCCTTCCTAGCCCCATTTTCTTCCTTGAGTGAAAGCCATATACCAATTGATAGCTGGGAATACAGGAACACGTTAGAAATAACGATTAAACGTAGTTCGTTTATTCACGAAAGACGCTCCAGAAATTACACATCGCAGGTACAAACCAGTGTGAAAATTGTGTTTAAGGTCAATACAGTCCTGTTGATTACCCAGAGTGCTGTCTTTTTCAGGAGCATATGCATTCTAGCGCTGTACAAGAGTTTAATCTGGGATTTGCAACATTTGCTACGTCCCACGTGCCTTGATATAACCCTAAAAAATGCTGGATGGGGTTGAAAGAGTGTGAATTTACAACAACAAAAACAAAATAAAAAAAATAAAAAAAGCCACATTAAGTGTAAAACCCTAACGAACAAATATTGAAAAACAGCGGACTATTTAAGAACGTATTCTACCGCCTATTAAATGGCCTACAACACAGCTCATGCAATCTAAGCAAAACTGCAGACACTCGCCGCACTATCGATTGAGAAACATTGCTTTAGAAGTCAATTCTCGTTTGAATGGTGCTACAAATCTGACAAACTTCTTCGTTGCTGTGGCCATAGTAGGGCTGCTTCCCATAGCTGAATATTTCCCATAGAACCACTCCATAGGCCCAAATGTCCGACTCGCTAGTGAAGCGCCCGTACTTTATCGCCTCAGGCGACATCCATCGTACTGGTAGCATCCGTGAGCCGCCAATCTGGAGAGACAGGGGAAACAAGAATGGTAACGAGAATACAAAATATGTCGGATGCAATACAAACATGTCTTCCGGCAGTAGTTTAGTGAAATATATTTTACCAGTAAAACCCAAAGCAAATTTATAATCTGGACACAAATGACTGTTATTTCCGAATCTATAGTTTATAGCTTCTGTTGGAAGATTAGATGAACCGTAGCTCCCGTCAGGTCAAGTGAAACATATTGATCCAGACTCCACGAACTGCAGTTTACTAATTGTAAATACAGGGTGATTAAACCAAAAATATGAACACTTAAATGACACCTATAACATTGCTTCAGGGAGTCTCCCCGTGTTCGCCATCGTTGTCAACACATTGCTGGAACCTTTCCTATTTGCTCCACAGTGCTCGGATGCACATTTTTGTTGGTATTGTTGGCATCACATTCGTAAATCTCTCTCGGAGATCTGAATAGGTAACACAAAGACGTTCTACTACCATACACGTGTGCACATTAAATCACCTTGTATGTATACCGAGTGTGTAAGAAACTGCGCTCGTCATCAACCTCACTCTCTGGTCCCAAACTACATTTGACCAAGTGGCAAGACATAAGTCAGGACGACTGGAGGTAACTCGGGAAGCAGACAATCTGGTACCACCTCTTTCACACAGATACACACTGACACATACACACCGAGACACACAAACTGACATCCTTACACATGCACTGTCACACATTGACATACGCACGTTCACACTGACACACACAAACACACATTGAAACTCGCACGTTAACACTGACACACACATTCACATACGCACGTTCACATTGGCACACACCTGACATACATTGACACATGCACGTTCACACTGACACACACCAGGCACACATTGCCATACGCACGTTCACACTGGCACATACACACCAAAAAACCAAAACAAATTCGAACAATAGATTATCACATTTTAGAGTCAAATTAAACTGAAGTTGCGAATCTGTGGATCGTTGATATACTTCAGTTTAAGATAGCTCTTGAAAATGTGATAACTTATTGTATGTTTGTTTACATGTATGTGTATTTGTATGTATATGTGTGTCAGTGTTTGCGTGTGTCCGTGTGTTGTAGTCAGTGTGTGAGTTTGTGTCATTGTGTATATGTGTCATTGTGTATAAGTGTGTGCATGTCAGTGTGTGTGTATTAGAGTGATAGTCAGTGTGTTTGTGTGTGTGTCAGTGTCTGTGCACGCCCGGGTATGTGTCAGTATGCGTGTCTGTATGTCAGTGTGTGTGTCAGTATGTGTGTGTCAGGGTGTGTGTCGGTATGTGTGTGTCAATATGGCTGTATCAGTAGCTGTGAATGTCAGTGTGTGCATGCCAGTGTGTGAAATATCAGTGTGTGTGTCAGTATGTGTTTGTCAGTGTGTGTGCATGTCAGTATGTGTTTATGTCAGTGTGTGTATGTCAGTGTGTGTGCATGACAGTGTATGTGTCAGTGTGTGTATGTCAGTGTGTGAGTCGATATGTGTGTGTCAGTATGTGTGTGTCAGTGTGTGTGTGTGCATATCAGTGTACGTGTGTGTCAGTGTGTATGTCATTATGTGTGTCAGTATGTGTTTGGCTATGTGTGTGCCATCGTGTGTCAATATGTGTGTGTGTCAGTATGTGTGTGTCAGTGTGTGTGTGAGTATGTGTGTGTCAGTTTGTGTATCAGTATGTATATGTCAGTGTGTGTGTGGCTGTCAGTGTGTAAGTATGTGTATCTGTGAGTGTTCTTGTGTGTGTCCGTTTGTAATTGTGTGTCAGTGTTTGTATCAGTATGTGTGCGTCAACTTGTGGTTTATCTTAAAGCAATATGAAAACAAAACACAATTACAAGGTAACCGCCATGTGCATGTTATGTATATGACGTCTAATGTGTATGCGCTGATCAATTGAACGATATGGATATTCCAGAGGAAGAAATGAGAAATAACCATACTATTAAAGACAAGAACTTGTTAGGAAAAAGTTAAGTAGCAGGGACTCCTCATTGTGAATGTGTCAGACATTCATTTCTAACATATTGCGCTCTTTGTAATATATTGCGCTCTCTGTAATATAACATCCTAAGATATGCTTCATTTATTTTATAAATTGTATCTAAAGTGTCAGCAATCTATCGTACGGCCTGCCCTAGAACCAAAACAGGAGGTACAGGTCGGAGAAATTATGTTTGTTTTGTTGTTCTGAGCTAATCATGTTGAATTTTTAAACTTTTGACCACGTTCATTTGGTAGCTGGTTACAGTGACTCCATTAGCTCAATCATGCAGGTTTTCCTGGACTCTCCTGGTTGTAGTGCAATGCGACGAAACCTTGATCAGTACGTTCTAGGATATAACAAGAGCTACTACTATCATGCTGCCAAAAACATTTTCCAAGCGAGAAAAATTCGATGTGAGTATCATTGATAACAACAATCAGCTGTTTACATAATTTTATAACATGTTTCCGGTTCTGATAAAAAAAATGAATAAACAGGAGATTGTGGGTGAAGTCAAACAATTAATAAACAGGAGATTGTGGGTCAAGTCAAACAATTAATAAACAGGAGATTGTGAGTGAAGTCAAACAATTAATAATTAGGAGATTGTGGTAGTCAAACAAAGAATAAAAATAAGATTGTAGGTGAAGTCAAAGAACGAAACAGAGTTAGTTGTAAATGAGGTAAAACATCGAGCTGGAGAAGAATGTGAATGATGTCAAACAAAGAGTAGACGAATGTTGGAAATTCAAAGAGTAGACGAATGTTGGAAATTACGTCAAACAAAGAGTAGACGAATGTTGGAAATTACGTCAAACAAAGAGTAGACGAATGTTGGAAATTACGTCAAAACAAAGAGTAGACGAATGTTAGAAATTACGTCAAACAAAGAGTAGACGAATGTTGGAAATTACGTCAAACAAAGAGTAGACGAATGTTGGAAATTACGTCAAACAAAGAGTAGACGAATGTTGGAAATTACGTCAAAACAAAGAATAGACGAATGTTAGAAATTACGTCAAACAAAGAGTAGACGAATGTTGGAAATTACGTCAAACAAAGAGTAGACGAATGTTAGAAATTACGTCAAAGAGTAGACGAATGTTGGAACTTACGTCAAACAAAGAGTAGACGAATGTTGGAAATTACGTCAAAGAGCAGACGAATGTTGGAAATTACGTCAAACAAAGAGTAGACGAATGTTGGAAATTACGTCAAACAAAGAGTAGACGAATGATGGAAATTACGTCAAACAAAGAGTAGACGAATGTTGGAAATTACGTCAAACAAAGAGTAGACGAATGTTGAAAATTACGTCAAACAAAGAGTAGACGAATGTTGGAAATTACGTCAAACAAAGAGTAGACGAATGTTGGAAATTACGTCAAACAAAGAGTAGACGAATGTTGGAAATTACGTCAAAAATAGAGTAGACGAATGTTGGAAATTACGTCAAACAAAGAGTAGACGAATGTTGGAAATTACGTCAAACAAAGAGTAGACGAATGTTGGAAATTACGTCAAAAATAGAGTAGACGAATGTTGGAAATTACGTCAAACAAAGAGTAGACGAATGTTGGAAATTACGTCAAACAAAGAGTAGACGAATGTTGGAAATTACGTCAAATAAAGAGTAGACGAATGTTGGAAATTACGTCAAACAAAGAGTAGACGTATGTTGGAAATTACGTCAAAGAGTAGACGAATGTTGGAAATTACGTCAAACAAAGAGTAGACGAATGTTGGAAATTACGTCAAACAAAGAGTAGACGAATGTTGGAAATAGTCAAAAAAAGAGAATGAGAACATTGTGAAGGCCCGTGGAATTCGAGTACAAATATTTCGGTAGTATTCTTCTCCTTTACTTCTCCCTCCCCATTGTTTGATGATCTTTCTTGTGCGAATTCCAGTTTTCAAGATGAAGGTTTCCATAATGGAAACTTCTTCAAGGCTCTTGAATAGGTTTATGTAAAAGTTTGTCTCCATCGGCCAGTGCTCAGTACGCAGCTATTGAGCTTAGCATACAACAGTAATGTAGAAAATGCGACGGTTGTCTGCGCTGTTACCGTGGGTGACACCCATTTTTTCTTTAGTGGATCGGCTGACCGTTTTCTTAACAAATGTTAACCATTTTTACAGTTAAAACGAACGAACGAACGAAAAAATGTTCGTGTTAAAAAGAAAGTTAAAATATTATTTTTAGAAAAATTAGAGCAACAGAAAACGAGTTCCGACTTTTTGACCCATAAATGTCTTTAACAAATTACTAGACAACCTAAAATGTTACAAGGAATGTTTCACTTAATGGACATCGATTTATTAATCTAAACAAATCGCCATTGTGGTAGCGGGAACGGAAAGTGCCGCATAGAATTGTGTTTCGGGTAAACTGTGATGCATTAAGAAGTGGTTAAGGAGAGTTGTGCATAATTCTGGCTACCCTATTTTGCACAAAGTATAAGCCATGGCCATCCAAGATAGAATAAGATCTTCTGTCAGCAGTACTAGGAACACAAGACCAAGATAGCAGAAAAGATCTGCGCTTCAGACGTACCTTATTTTCTTGAAAAATCTGCAGATTCAGTCCGTGGATAGAATGTTCTTACATTTGAATAGAGGAAAAACTAGAAGGCAGTTTAGAAGAGACATCGAGGCCCACATACACGGAGACAAATGGGCCATGTTATGATGGGCCATGAAACATCAGAATATGACTTTAGATTTAGCAAGACATGTATTATATAGAGAAATTAAACGTGTTGATTGATTGAAGTACAGAGTGACTAAATGAATAGGCAGAATTGTTAAGTGAAAATAAGTAAACTATAAAAGTAAAGACATATTCTTTGGCTTACACACATACACTGTGTTTAATGATTGGTGATTGTATACTACCGCAGTGATTAACGGTTATCTTATACATAACAGACAATGGGGAAATATGAAAGTCGATGTTGCTTAGGAAATATGAAAGTCGATGTTGCTTATAAGAATTAATGACAGTTTTCGTGTCATTAAGTGAAGGTAGAGGATAATGTTGCTTGGTGGAAAACCCAAGGCGGAAGATAAATATGAGAACGGGAAATTCCAACATTTAGGCAAGGGCAAGGGAGATAAGGGGTGTGGGGTGGACAGTGATTCTGACAGACAGAGGCTGAAATCGAGCTTGAAGGATGAATACCCGGGATGATGATAAGGCCAAGAAAAAGGTTAGGAAGGATAGGGCAGATTGAAATGATGGAGAAAAATTGTGGACAGTCTAATCGATTGACCTGCTGTCAGATAACGAGGTTCTAGAAAATTAAGGGGCATGATCAGCCGGATGGTTTTAAAGGGGACATAGGTTGTGGATATAGGGGAGAAGGTGTCAGTAACAGTAGTTAACAAGGTGGTTCGCATGTTGAACAATATATAGGGGAGAAAGTGTCAGTAACAGTAGTTAACAAGGTGGTTCGCATGTTGAACAATATATAGGGGAGAAAGTGTCAGTAACATATGTTAACAAGATGGTTGTCATGTTGAACAATATATAGGGGAGAAAGTGTCAGAAACAGATGTTAACAAGATGGTTCTCATGTTGAACAATATATAGGGGAGAAAGTGTCAGAAACAGATGTTAACAAGATGGTTCTCATGTTGAACAATATATAGGGGAGAAAGTGTCAGTAACAGATGTTAACAAGATGGTTCTCATGTTGAACAATATATAGGGGAGAAAGTGTCAGTAACAGATGTTAACAAGATGGTTCGCATGTTGAACAATATGCGTGAACAGTTGTAATTAACAAGATGGTTCACATTGGAATGATGAATGTAAATAACATCAATAAACAAGATAACAGTAATTAACACGATGGTTCACAATTTGATCAAAATGTGTGAACAACTGTAATCAACAAGATGGTTCACATGTTGATCGAACTATGTGAACAACTATAATTAACAAGATGGTTCACATGTTGATCGAACTGTGTGAACAACTGTAATTGACAAGATGGTACACATTGGAATGATGAGTGTAAATAACATCAATAAACAAGATAGCAGTAATTAACAAGATGGTTCACGTGTTGATCCAACTGTTTGAACAACTGTAATTGACAAGATGGTTCATAAAACGATGGGTTTAAGTAATAGGGGTTAACCAGATGTTTTCACATGTTGAACGATGAGTGTGGCCAAGATCTGTTCACACAAAAACACACACATATACATACACATATACATACACACAAACACGCATATACATACACACAAACACGCATATATATACATACATATCATACCCCTTTGAAATTCCACTAGATGGTGAAACGGTTTTCGAGACTTGATGCTCCTGTGAGATATATCGGTGAAAGACTTGTGCTGATGACAGGTTCAATCACGCTGAACATGCCAGTAACGAGAGGCCTGACTCCAAATGTGTCATCATCTGACAAGATTTTGAATTTGGGTTAGGACAAACAAAGCAAACCCAGAAAACATGATAATACAGAAACCGCAGAAATATTCCAATGGCTGATCTCATTCACGAGGATCCATCACAAATGAAGCATTTGACACCAGCCAATGAAAGCCAGCCAATGGAAGCCAGCCAATGGAAGTGGCTGGTGTCAAATGCTTCATTTGTGATGGATCCTCGTGAATGAGATCAGCCATTGGAATATTTCTGCGGTTTCTGTATTATCATGTTTTCTGGGTTTGCTTTGTTAGTCCTAACCCAAATTCAAAATCCTGTCAGATGATGACACATTTGGAGTCAGGCTTCTCGTTACTGGCATATTCAGCTTGATTGAACCTGCCATTAGCACAAGTCTTCCACCGACATATCTCACAGAAACATCAAGTCTCGAAAGCCGTTTCCCCCTCTAGTGGTAGTGCAAACGGGTATGATATATATATATATATATATATATATATATATATGTGTGTGTGTGTGTGTGTGTGTGTGAGTGTGGTCGTCAACACATATTTTTAGAATGAAGGCCCAAACCAGAATCGGGTTTTGGAACATCAGAACCATGTACAAAACGGGCAAGTCGGCCCAGGTTGCCAAAGTAACAGAAGGTTAAACTTCTCACAGCCCTTCCAGAGGTAATATGGATAACGCAGGAAACACGATTATTGGAGAAACCATCACATCTTGAGGACACGAGGAGCATGACACCAGGCAGCTATAGACATGAGGAAGGTTGTTGGGGGGGGGGGGGATATATTGGGATCACTTTTATGATATCAACAGAAGCAAGAATCGAAATTAGAATGGAAAGCATTATCACACGTCAATAATAACACACCAGCTTCACTAAAGAAATAGAAAAATCCCAATTCTACAGTGCTACGAGCCAGAAAATAATGCTTGAAAGAATAACAAACAAATAGTCCATGATATGCTCAAAGGAACACTGGACAAAGCTCCGAGACCGAGCATCAAGATAATCATTGGGAGATCAAAATACACAAGTTTGAACAGGCAGCAGTAATTACAATCGATTACGGGATAATCGACATGGGTAAACAGACGTAAAAATTGTGGCAGCTTGGTTAGCGTTTGTGACTTCAATGATCTGGTTATTGGAGACACCATTTCCTATTTAGAAATTACGTAAGACCATTTGATGTTCTCTAGATAGTTATACCGAAAACCGAATCGATAATTTCAAAATAGATTAAAACTGGAGACGCTGCTTACATGACGTGGGGGTCAAGAGAGAAACGTTCCCCACTTGTTCTTACTATGTCAATAAAACTAAAGACATTCAAAGACAGGGCAGTTAAAAAAAAACACAATTTCAACAAAATAAACCTCACATAAAAGCCACAAATACAAAAAACAAACCTCAAAACAATCCACAAAGACTAATGCAAAGTAAATTTTAAGAAAAGGAATTTAATCATAGGAAACCTCACAGACAAAATCAGGAGACAACCACTGGTACACACGGGAAGAAAGAAATCGAAACACGAGTAAAGAGGTTCTTGATATGAGAAGTAAACAGCATTGGGAATGGATCAAAGAAAGCACACTGATTGCATTAGAAAAAAGGACTATCACACAGAAAGTCAGTGCCTGTGAAGAATAAGAAGATAAGTCAGCACTGCATTCATAATAATACTCTGAGCTGAACAGGAAATTGAAAAAGAATGCAAAGCAGGATAAGAGAACGCACGTACATAAAATGGCAGACGTGACTTAAGAGGTCACAAACAAAGACACAAAACACTAAATAATATAAAGAGAATACTATCAAGGAAAAAGCAATCACAACACATGAGTGAATGAAAAAAACTCAAGCAGATCACCTGCAGTGAACAGATACAGCGAGACACATCGACGGCATTTTACAAAGGAGCCCCAGACAGATATCCGTCAAAATAACAAACTGACATAGAACCAGAAAAAAAATCTCTAAATGCAAATATAAATGCACCAACAAGAGAGCATTATGCAATTTCCCAAATATGACACCCTAATTAGATTACGAGAGAAACGAAACTTGGATTCATGCAGCAACTGTTGGGTAATAACACTCTTGACTGTGAGAAGAAAAGTAAGAACAAGAATAATTTTTGATCGCATAACAGGTGCTTTAGATGCAGCAATGAGATAAGAACGGACATAATTCTGCGCAGGGTTGTCTTGCTTAGATCAAGTGGGAGTGATCAGAATTAGCAATGACTAATTCAGAGTATGGCAGACACTACTATATGCGACTTTTACAGATTTAGAAAAGACATTTCTTAATGTAGACTGCATGGTGACTTGTAAAATACTCCAACCATATTAGGACACCCCATCAATTTATAAAGATTGTACAAAACATATGAAGAAGCCACCTGCAGAGTGGTGCACAAAGAAAGATTCGCATCTTCTGTTATAGTTTTTAAGAACGTTAGACAGCGAGTCACACTATCTCCAAGAGTCTTTCTGAAGTTTGTGGACTGGTTGATACGGTAAACATTTCATAAGCGACATAAAGAACTCGAATTTGCAGTTGATATATGTATGCTGACACATAAGCGTCAAGACATATTGATCTTGATTACCCGTTCCACAGAGTAGCTGCAAGTCCCAACTTCATCTTCAGCGGATCCTCTTTTGGGCCACGGAAGTCTAGTGCGTAGTAAGGAATCCTCAAGAAGTGTCTCGGATGTTGTTGCATACAGCAAGGGAGTCTGACCAGCGCATTGGAGAGCTTCCCCGCTGTCTTTTTTTACCTGTAGGGTACCAGATTGCTGTCGCAGTACTCCACCGACCTTCATTTCGTCGCAACATGTGACCTTCCCATCTGTGTGTTAGATTGTCTGCTTAGATTACCCTATCAATTACCAAGGACAATCGTCGTATGTCAGAATTGTGAAGAATTTGCATTAGTTGGTTGCATGGAGTGATTCCGACCAAGCGTCTCTCAAGAGAGGTATGGGTCACTCTCAATTTGTCCTCCACTGATTTTGTTAGTTTCCATGTCTCAGTACCGCAGCACATCTCAGGGAGCACAATGGAATTGAAGAGAGAGGCTCGTAGGTTCTAGTCTTGGCAACCGTCTAGCACCGTGTTAAGGGGCCATGCGCTTTTGAAATTTTTTTTGTGTGAAAAATATCGATTTTTCAAATTGTTAATTTTTATGAAGTTCGACATTAATAGAATCGTTTACATATAAAATAATGTTAATTTGCAAGCGTATTAGCATTTTAAAATTAATAATAAACACGCTACCCTCTGTTCTAAAGTTGACCTACTTTAAAAAGATAGGGAAAACTGATGATAAAATACAATGTTTGACCCATAGCAACAGCTTTTTCAAAAAAGTATAATGGGTCAATTTTATATATCATAATGACCGGGGTCCAAAGTTCTCTTCAGAATTTTTCATTCGAAAGCAAATGCTAGTTTTGTCTAAACGATACGATACTTCAAATATAACGACTGATGTGATATTTCATTGGTTTTATTATTTTACTATTTCTGATTGGTTGAAACAGGTATCGTCCATGGGAACAAAATAGTCGCGCATGCGCAAAAGAGGTGTTTTCCAAACCATCGTCGGCTCGTCATTTTTTATTGTGTTTAGAAACTGTTCGTATCATTCAGAAACAGCAAAGTTATTTCAACGAGAGGATACAAGTAGAGCAACAAGCGTGCTCGCAAAAAACATTGCAGAATTTATGCTCGAAACTAACAGAACCTTTAAATTCAAGGTAAGTTTACTGATTTATGTTTATTGTTGATGACCACGTTCTACATTGCTTTGCAGACTTTGCTTCAATATTTAATTCTTCTTCTTCTTCATCGTATGCAGTCAGACATCAACCATTATTTTTTCGAAAAAAGCAGCGGTCATCCTGAGGCTGTCGACACTGCCATAGAGCTCAATAATTAATTCAAAAAGAGCTCTACGCTTTTCAAGAAATACTATTTTGTGTAGATTGTGTACGTTCTTATTCAGTAAGTTACTCACTGTTAGTATTAATTTAATATCTGTTATATTACTAGAGTTACGAGTACACATTTATTACTAGACATTAATAGTTACAATTTATGAATACATCGTGAAAGTATAGAAAGATAGTTATTAGTTTAGTCTTAGATAAGACATAATGTTACACGTGAGAATGTCAAACTGTCATTTATTTTGAAAATAAATTGGGCTGTTTGTGCCATGCATATGTGTGCTTTTTTAATGTGAGTTTATTTGTCATCGTATTTGATATTAATGGGTCATTTTCTGTATTCCAGTTCAACTGTGGATGCTTAAGTCAGTGAGCCTACAGCTGCTGTTGAAACTATAAAACCCCCAAAGCGGTAAAAGAGCGGAGCAGAAGAATCTTACTGAAGGGATACTGAACCTGAACAGTGATCAGTATACTTTAATCCATTAAAGTTTTCTACATTCTCTTGCTTCCACAGTTGGATATAGAAATTGCAGAAGCAATAATCTACAGTTGATTACAAAATAACCACATGGTCTTGCTGTTTTAATACAGATTCTCTGTCCAGATTGTGACTCAGAGTGGTCAGACTGGTCAGAATAAACAGCATGACATCAACTGTAGGACAGTAATTGGTTGTAATGACAATGGTATTGGCTATGCAAAGTTGCAGTCAATGCTGTCCACCATGAACATAAAGAACCAGATGCACCACCAATCATTTTACAAGGTATCCAAAACTGTTAGTATCGCAGCAGAAGAAACAATGTGTCAAGCAGCTCGTGTAGTTGCAGAAAGAGCAGCAGCTACAGGTCCCCTCTCAGGCCGTGTCAAAAGTAACACAGGGCGTCCTATCATTGTTGTATCTTAATACGGTACATGGCAAAAACGTGGCCTTTCATCGCACAACGGAGTTGGTGTTGCCATTGACGTTGACAGTCGGCTAGTTTTGGATACTCAGGTCATCAGCAATTATTGCATAATATGTGCAGTTGGTCCAAAGCCAGGTTCTCCTGAGTTTATGAATTGAATACAAATGCATAAACCTCAATGCCAGCAGAATGTAGATTGTTCTTCAAATGCAATGGAGACTGTGGCAGGAAGGATTATTTATTCAAGGTCAGTTGAAAAAATATCTCTGATTTATGGCACTATGCTTTGCGCCGATGAGGCAAAGGCATTCAATGAAGTCCAAAACTCTAAATGCTTTGACATTGAGAAACAAAAAATTAAAAAAAAGGATTGCATCAACCAAATAGCGAAAAGGATGTTTAATGCTCTGAGCAATTTGAAGAAAACAAATGAGTCACTAAATCTAACTGACCACATCGCCCATCGAACAAATTACAAACACATATGCCAAAAATTTAAAAGACAATACCCTTGATGTTACAACAATTAACCGAGAAGTGTTAGCTGGTTTTTTCACATGATGAGCACTGACAATGCACCCAACCATAGACTTTGTCCAGAGGGTGAGAATTCCTGGTGCTGCTTCCAGAGAACTCTGAAGACATGGTTGCGCGAACAGCATCAGCCTACATTTTTGGCAGAAGTTGGCAGACTCATCTACCCAATTGTGACAAGGCTGAAAGATACAAATCTCCTCCTGCAAAAATGGGTACGCAGAATGCCAATGTAAGCTTCAACTCATTGATTTGGCAGCGCTGCCCTAGAACAATATTTGCTTCACCATCAGCGGTAGAGCCGGCAACTTCCTTTGCCACTCTATCTTTCAACTGTGGTCCTGTAGGGCTAAAAATGGTATCAGACAGAATTGAACTGGAATTGGGTGTTGTAAATCCCACACATGCTACTCGAATGCTGAACAAAAAATACTATGATTCAAGAAGATGAACATTGGGTGTATCAAAGTGAAAAAAGAAAAAAACTTAAAAAAGGACGTCTTGGACAAGAACACCAGCACGAGTTAGCAGGAGGTGAAACATATGTTGTTAGTGCATTTAACAATTAATTGTATTTGCAAATGACTATGTATTTGTTGCTTAATTTTTAAAAAAATGTAAGAATCCTTTTTTTTGTTTGTTATTAAAGTTATTTTTATTTGCTTTCAAAGTTTAAAATTGAATTATCTCAAAATCCTTTTTTTCCCATTTGTTTTGTATATGAAACCTTACAATCTCAACTAATATAGAGGTTGGAAACGTGCAATTTGGTGTGTACATTTCTAATACACTCTTGTTGGTAATGTTTTAAAGAAAAGCTAATTTGGTCAAAGATATTTTATTAAAAAACATTTTTTATGCAAAATGTTGATGAATTTTGTAAACTTTTCATGGAGCTCAAATAGAAAAATAGAAGAAAAAAATATTTTTGAACCTTTTTCAAAAAATTAATATGCCCTTTCCCTAGAACTATGCTTAACATTCATGGATCATTCATATTATTTTAAATTGAAGGTATTTGCAAGCAAGCATTTTTTTTCAAGGTCACCGCAGTTATCATGGCAACCGAGTATTTTTTTTTTAAACCTGCAAATATATCTACATTCATAGCCTAACATTACCATTATAAAATATTAAGTCTGATTTTATTAATAAAATAAAAATAAATTGGGGGAGCAAGGCCCCTTAATAGACGAGCTGGCTGCCTAACTTGCGCTGCGACATCTTGCCAGTTCAGGTTATAGGTTATTCTCCACATTTAGAAGACTCCCAAGATAGATGTAGTCCTTGACATCCTTTAACCGCACGCCACCAAGGAAGACTGGATCACAATTACGCAACACTTTGTTCTTTGATACATTCATCTCCATTCAAACTTTCCTGCCGTCACCATTGAGTAGTTGCATCATTTGGTTGCATCATTAGCATTCTCAAGTCGGTGCTGCTGTATGGAGCAGAGACACGGAGAGCGACTAATGCCACAGAACACAGACTCCAGTCCTTCGTTCTCAGATGAGTAATATCACAAATCAAATTTAGTAAAAACAATTAAGAGAAGAGTTTACAACTAGATAAAATCAGCGCTAAATGAAAGTTTGTTTAGGTTAAAAAAAGGATGAGGCATTAGAGATATAGTTGGAGACCCTTATGTTTCTTACAAAGAGAACTGTAGAATAGGGTAAAACTCTCTTTATCTGCTTAATTGCCTTTGTAAAGTCCTTTGACATGGTGTCGTGAACAACATTTTCCTTATTTTAGAATAGCTAAACAGCAGAATAGAGCTATAATTAAACGGATACTGAACTTGCATGAAAACCAAACGGCGAAATTAGCATTCAGGGAGAGAAAGGGTTGAAACAGGAATGTCTATTTTTTCAAAACCTATTTAATTTGTAATTTAAGATGATGATGATGAACGAAGTCAACAGAATTTGTAACACAGAAGTGAAGGTAAATGTAGGACGAATATGTGCGATCAAATTTGTGGATGATCAAGCCATAACAGGAAGAACAGAGAAATCATTATAAAAACTACTCATCAAGATCAACCACACAGCCGAGGCATTTGGTATGAGGATAAGTGCTAAAGCAACAAAAGCGATGGTAATAGCCAAACAACCCAAAGATTAAATATCAGCGGTGAGAGACAGATCATAGAGCCAGTGCAGAGGTTTTCACATTTGGGCAACATTATTGTAGAGAATGCCCGCTGTGAGGTTGAAATTAGAACTAGAATCGCAGTACCAAAAAAGACATTCCGTGAGAAACAAAACTTTTAACTACAAATAACATCAATAATGAACTTCGGAATAGAACACTCACTAGACGTGTCTGGTCCGTAGCGTTGTTCCGCTATGAAACATGGAAACAAAAAGGATGAAGAAACATTATTAGTTTTTGAGATGTGGTTCTATAGCAGAATGCAACGAATGAGCTGGGCATAACAAAAGAGGTGAACGGAACACATGATGAAAGATAATGGGTTTCATAGATCACTAATGACGAGTAAACAGAAAGATAGATTGTATTGACCATTACATGAGACACTTAGAGGATTACTATTGAAAATACTAGCAGGTAAAATTCATGGGGAAAGAAGAAGAGGTCGTCCGCTAAAAAAACAATTACATCACACAGACATGCAAGAACATAAGGGAGAAAAGTTATACTGAGCTTAAGAACAGAGGCCAGTGGCGTGACATGATCAGAAGACTTCAACACCAGTCTCCGGATTGACTAACAGAGGACAGTGGCGTGACATGATTAGACGACTTCAACACCAGTCTCCGGATTGACTAACAGAGGACAGTGGCGTGACATGATCAGAAGACTTCAACACCAGTCTCCGGATTGACTAACAGAGGACAGTGGCGTGACATGATCAGAAGACTTCAACACCAGTCTCCGGACTGACTAACAGAGAACAGTGGCGTGACATGATCAGAAGACTTCAACACCAGTATC
This sequence comes from Ariolimax columbianus, assembly GCA_036924085.1. Classification (NCBI taxonomy): domain Eukaryota; kingdom Metazoa; phylum Mollusca; class Gastropoda; order Stylommatophora; family Arionidae; genus Ariolimax; species Ariolimax columbianus. The sequence continues at coordinate 19,349,470 of JAVGWX010000004.1, read as the reverse complement.
CGAACTGACTAACAGAGGACAGTGGCGTGACATGATCAGAAGACTTCAACACCAGTCTCCGGACTGACGAACAGAGGACAGTGGCGTGACATGATCAGAAGACTTCAACACCAGTCTCCGGACTGACGAAAAGAGGACAGTGGCGTGACATGATCAGAAGACTTCAACACCAGTCTCCGGACTGACGAACAGAGGACAGTGGCGTGACATGATCAGAAGACTTCAACACCAGTCTCCGGACTGACGAACAGAGGACAGTGGCGTGACATGATCAGAAGACTTCAACACCAGTCTCCGGACTACTGACGAACAGAGGACAGTGGCGTGACATGATCAGAAGACTTCAACACCAGTTTCCGGACTGACTAACAGAGGACAGTGGCGTGACATGATCAGAAGACTTCAACACCAGTCTCCGGACTGACTAACAGAGGACAGTGGCGTGACATGATCAGAAGACTTCAACACCAGTCTCCGGACTGACGAACAGAGGACAGTGGCGTGACATGATCAGTCGGACTGACGAACAGAGGACAGGGGCGTGACATGATCAGTCGGACTGACTAACAGAGGACAGTGGCGTGACATGATCAGTCGGACTGACTAACAGAGGACAGTGGCGTGACATGATCAGTCGGACTGACTAACAGAGGACAGTGGCGTGACATGATCAGAAGACTTCAACACCAGTCTTTGGACTGACGAACAGAGGACAGTGGCGTGACATGATCAGAAGACTTCAACACCAGTCTCCGGACTGACGAACAGAGAACAGTGGCTTGACATGATCAGTCGGACTGACTAACAGAGGACAGTGGCGTGACATGATCAGTCGGACTGAGTAACAGAGGACAGTGGCGTGACATGATCAGTCGGACTGACTAACAGAGGACAGTGGCGTGACATGATCAGTCGGACTGACTAACAGAGGACAGTGGCGTGACATGATCAGAAGACTTCAACACCAGTCTTTGGACTGACGAACAGAGGACAGTGGCGTGACATGATCAGAAGACTTCAACACCAGTCTCCGGACTGACGAACAGAGGACAGTGGCGTGACATGATCAGAAGACTTCAACACCAGTCTCCGGACTGACGAACAGAGGACAGTGGCGTGACATGATCAGAAGACTTCAACACCAGTCTCCGGACTACTGACGAACAGAGGACAGTGGCGTGACATGATCAGAAGACTTCAACACCAGTTTCCGGACTGACTAACAGAGGACAGTGGCGTGACATGATCAGAAGACTTCAACACCAGTCTCCGGACTGACTAACAGAGGACAGTGGCGTGACATGATCAGAAGACTTCAACACCAGTCTCCGGACTGACGAACAGAGGACAGTGGCGTGACATGATCAGTCGGACTGACTAACAGAGGACAGTGGCGTGACATGATCAGTCGGACTGACTAACAGAGGACAGTGGCGTGACATGATCAGTCGGACTGACTAACAGAGGACAGTGGCGTGACATGATCAGAAGACTTCAACACCAGTCTTTGGACTGACGAACAGAGGACAGTGGCGTGACATGATCAGAAGACTTCAACACCAGTCTCCGGACTGACGAACAGAGAACAGTGGCTTGACATGATCAGTCGGACTGACAAACAGAGGACAGTGGCGTGACATGATCAGTCGGACTGACGAACAGAGGACAGTGGCGTGACGTGATCAGTCGGACTGACTAACAGAGGACAGTGGCGTGACATGATCAGTCGGACTGACTAACAGAGGACAGTGGCGTGACATGATCAGTCGGACTGACTAACAGAGGACAGTGGCGTGACATGATCAGTCGGACTGACTAACAGAGGACAGTGGCGTGACATGATCAGTCGGACTGACTAACAGAGGACAGTGGCGTGACATGATCAGTCGGACTGACTAACAGAGGACAGTGGCGTGACATGATCAGTCGGACTGACTAACAGAGGACAGTGGCGTGACATGATCAGTCGGACTGACTAACAGAGGACAGTGGCGTGACATGATCAGTCGGACTGACTAACAGAGGACAGTGGCGTGACATGATCAGTCGGACTGACTAACAGAGGACAGTGGCGTGACATGATCAGTCGGACTGACTAACTTGATGACAATGATGATGTTTATTGTCTTACACAAAAGGGACATCCATTAAATAACATCAGTTATTTTTATGACGTGCATAGCACTGTATCGTACAACATAATATCTTATTTCAGGACACAAAATGGGTTTTTAGCAAAATCCTATGTACGGATTGTGACGATCGAGCAGTATGCACATGCACAATATAACGTCCACTATTGTCACTACACTGTCGACTTGCACCGTGGAAGAACAAAAAGTCATAATTCGTTTTTTGTGGTCGAGAGGGTGTGAAACCTTCTGAAGTCTACAGAAGTATGAAGGATCGTTTGAAGATAGTTGTTTGCGTCAAATGAGAGTGTATGAATGGGTAGAACGATTTCAAAACTGAACACACATTGTACATGATGAACCGATGAATTAGGGACCAGCAGGCGTGGCAACTAACACAGTGAAACAGCAGGTCGACAACAGGCTAGTCGATATTCATGAAATAGCCGATGATTTCAACAAGAGTCACGTTTATATACATAAACTTGTTCATGATGTCCTAGATTATATAAAAGTGGCGTAGCAAATAGGTCCTAAGCGAGGTACTGGGAGATAGTGCAAAATTGGTTAAAGACGACACCAACAAACTTTTTCCTAGAGGACATCCACAAGTTAGTGGACAAAGTGTGTTGCAAGGCACGAGGACTATGTCGAAAAATAAGACACAACAACATTTTTGGTTCGCACTCTTGCACACATGTTGAAATTGCTGCTACTGAATGACTGTCCCTCGCATGTCTGTATTGAGATAAATATTTTTATCCAACCCTGATAATCTGTGAAATGTTCTGAATCATTCAAACGTTATTTGACATATTGGTCGTAGAAACCAGAAGGCGTAGGCGGAATTACGTAATGACAAATAATTCTCGTTGCGTCCTGGGAAAACTCGCGGGACGTATTGTCAGGAAGGCAAACATAGCATCTCTTAGGCCGACGAGAGCCTGTCAATCAGATATATGATGATTTGTTTTGGACGTTTACGAAATTTGAGAAACAAAATGATTATATACCGAAGTGTGAACAGTGACAGACTGAAACGGGATTTTCGAATATGATTGCAAATATATTTTCCGAACCATCCCACTCCACATACATCTCATTATTTTATTTTTTGTTCTTATGTATATTGTTGTCTTGAGAGGACGGTGATGGAAGGTATGGTGCCAGGCAAAAGAGGAAGGGGTAGACCAAGAAGACGATGGTACCAAGTTATCCAGGAAGGCCTGAGTATGACAGTGGCGGAAGCTGGTGTTTTGGCAAGGGAACGAGTTTCTTTCAGACAGACTGATGGGAGCGACGTTCTACAAAGGACATGCTACATGATGATGATGTATATTGTTACTTCTGTTGTTCTTCTTCTTCTTTATCTTCGTCGGTATCAACTTTTTCTTTGTCTTCTTCATTTTCTTCGTCTTTTTCTTCTGCTTCTTCTTCTTCCTATTCTTTTTCTTCTTTTTTTCATTCATATTTTTTTCTTTTTCAACTTCTCATCATCAACATATTCCTCTTTTTCTTGGTTGTTGTCTTCTTTTTCTTATACTTTTTCCCATTCTTCTTCACCTTCTTCTTCTTCTTAGTCTCATTCATCATCTTCTTCTTCTTATCTTGTTCTTTTTCTTTAGCATTTTCTTCTTCTTCGTGTTCTTTTAATCGTTTTTTATCATCATAATCATTTTACTCTTCTTCTTCGTTTTTTCATATTCTTCATCATCTTCGTCACCTTGTCTTAGGTCTCATTACTCTTTATCTTTTTCTTACTCCTGTTCATCTTCTTATTCTGTATTTTCAATTTCTTCGTCTTCTTCTTCTTCTACTTCTTCGTCGTCTTCTTCTTCTTTATTTTTACTTCCTCGCCTTGATCCATTGTTGGTGTCGCTGTTGTTTTTCTTTCTTTTCTATTTCGTCTTTTTTTTCCATCAATTTTTCGTTTTCTTTTTAGTCTTCTTCTTACTCGTGTTGTTGTACTTATGTATTTTCAATTTTTTGTCTTCTTGTAGTTGCTGTTTTTGGTCTTCTCTTTTCTCTTTTTGATATTCTGAAGTTGAGGGGAGGGATACAGGGGAACTGTTTAAAGATTTATAATCTTGCAGGGCTGATGTGACGAAAGCGACCTTCTGTATTCAAAAAAACCTCACATACTCGAGATATCATGACTAAGGATAGTTTTAACGGGGCCTGAAAGAGGAATCAAAAAGAGTAGCTCTAGCGACTAGAATACGTCAACATTTGATTACGTTGCGTGTATTTGGTCTAGATTTACACTCCAAATGAAGCTGAACAGGTTTTCATTTATTAAAGTTGATAAAATATTGCTAAATAATCCAGTAATCAAATGACTGGACTCGTCGTAGGTAATATATTGATCAAGTTAACATGAATCAAATGAGAGAACTCTTTGGAGATTAAATATTACAAAGTGAATCGGGAAGTACAAGTTTTACGGATGTTGATCTTCATATAAGGTCAAGCTAGTTTCATGAAGGCTCTGCTGCATGGAATGTAGGTAGAGTGACCAGTTTCCATTTACGCTATCTGGTTTTGTACCTGTAAGCTAGACACCAATTAACAATAGTTGGGCAAACCAGGTGCGGACTAATCCGAGACATGAACCCGATTGATTTGCCCTGACACGTTATCGACCTAACCACTTTCACACAAACGCTCTCAACAAATATGTACAATGACCATATACCAGGCTAATATAACAGTAACAAAATATATGATGAATATAATGACACTCGAAACAACAAGAAATGACATAATCATTGAAAATCAGCCAAGAAATCAACAACCAATTCCTCCTGTTTGGTGTAAACGTTGTCAGAGCGATTCAATTATTCATCCTGACAATAGCTGTAGATACCTCGAAGACTAACGTCTGGTCAGGCAAAATATACTGACCAAGACCCTTACCTCGGCTTTCTGGACACGGACTGTTTTCATGGCAGCCTGGCGAACGAGGTGAGTTGTCAACGTGCTACATGATGATGATGTATATTGTTACTTCTGTTGTTCTTCTTCTTCTTTATCTTCGTCGGTATCAACTTTTTCTTTGTCTTCTTCATTTTCTTCGTCTTTTTCTTCTGCTTCTTCTTCTTCTTATTCTTTTTCTTCTTTTTTTCATTCATATTTTTTTCTTTTTTAACTTCTCATCATCAACATATTCCTCTTTTTCTTGGTTGTTGTCTTCTTTTTCTTATACTTTTTCCCATTCTTCTTCACCTTCTTCTTCTTCTTAGTCTCATTCATCATCTTCTTCTACTTATTCTTCTTCTTATCTTGTTCTTTAGCATTTTCTTCTTCTTCGTGTTCTTTTAATCGTTTTTTATCATCATAATCATTTTACTCTTCTTCGTTTTTTCATATTCTTCATCATCTTCGTCACCTTGTCTTTAGGTCTCATTACTCTTTATCTTTTTCTTACTCCTGTTCATCTTCTTATTCTGTATTTTCAATTTCTTCTTCTTCTTCTTCTTCGTCTTCTTCTACTTCTTCGTCGTCTTCTTCTTCTTTATTTTTACTTCCTCGCCTTGATCCATTGTTGGTGTCGCTGTTGTTTTTCTTTCTTTTCTATTTCATCTTTTTTTTTCCATCAATTTTTCGTTTTCTTTTTCGTCTTCTTCTTACTCGTGTTGTTGTACTTATGTATTTTCAATTTTTTGTCTTCTTGTAGTTGCTGTTTTTGGTCTTTTCTTTTCTCTTTTTGATATTCTGAAGTTGAGGGGAGGGATACAGGGGAACTGTTTAAAGATTTATAATCTTGCAGGGCTGATGTGACGAAAGCGACCTTCTGTATTTAAAAAAACCTCACATACTCGAGATATCACGACTAAGGATAGTTTTAACGGGGCCTGAAAGAGGAATCAAAAAGAGTAGCTCTAGCGACTAGAATACGTCAACATTTGATTACGTTGCGTGTATTTGGTCTAGATTTACACTCCAAAGGAAGCTGAACAGGTTTTCATTTATTAAAGTTGATAAAATATTGCTAAATAATCCAGTAATCAAATGACTGGACTCGTCGTAGGTAATATATTGATCAAGTTAACATGAATCAAATGAGAGAACTCTTTGGAGATTAAATATTACAAAGTGAATCGGGAAGTACAAGTTTTACGGATGTTGATCTTCATATAAGGTCAAGCTAGTTTCATGAAGGCTCTGCTGCATGGAATGTAGGTAGAGTGACCAGTTTCCATTTACGCTATCTGGTTTTGTACCTGTAAGCTAGACACCAATTAACAATAGTTGGGCAAACCAGGTGCGGACTAATCCGAGACATGAACCCGATTGATTTGCCCTGACACGTTATCGACCTAACCACTTTCACACAAACGCTCTCAACAAATATGTACAATGACCATATACCAGGCTAATATAACAGTAACAAAATATATGATGAATATAATGACACTCGAAACAACAAGAAATGACATAATCATTGAAAAACAGCCAAGAAATCAACAACCAATTCCTCCTGTTTGGTGTAAACGTTGTCAGAGCGATTCAATTATTCATCCTGACAATAGCTGTAGATACCTCGAAGACTAACGTCTGGTCAGGCAGAAATACTGATTAGATATTTTAGTCAGGGTCAGGCAAAATATACTGACCAAGACCCTTACCTCGGCTTTCTGGACACGGACTGTTTTCATGGCAGCCTGGCGAACGAGGTGAGTTGTCAACGTGATCTCCGTAGTAGTGAGCGACATGCAGATGAAGCCAAGCATAGCACAACCACATGGAGGACCCCGGTCCATCTTCATCCACACGCTCGAGATGTGAGAAAAGCTAATGAAATCCGCCACTTAACATCCTTTTCAGGGCGCACAGAAGAGTAACCTACTCATTGTAGGCATTCGCAAACAACAACAACCGCGTTGACTAGTACTATGTTCTGTGTTCCCAAATGTAACACTTTCTTGGAACCTAGCCTAGAAAACATGTTTCTCATCTCCAGCTTGGTAGCTCACTTCTTCTCCATGTCGTCTCTGAGGAGCATAGGACCATCACTATAGTTGTCTCCACGCATGAAACAGGAAACAAGGAACTTTGTGTCTTCTTGTAGTGATGGTTTCTCTTGGAGATTGTTCTACATGTTGAGGACGTTAACCTAAGTACAATCTTTTTTTTTTTTAGCGACCTTTAGCGACATCCTTACGTGTACAGAGGTCTTATTCCGTTCAGAGGAACGATCGAATTCTTGCCAAGGTAACTAGCGCATTGATCTGACGGCGTTTTACTGCTATTTTTGGAACGGTAAATGTAGTCCCATACTAGACGTTGTGGTCGGTGATGACGATTTAGCCTCCACACTACTGGATTCTTGTTCCCAAAGTAAGGTGTCCATTTCTCTTTCTTGCCGACTTACCTTCACCAATTTTAATGAATGTATTCAATTACAAACGGGTAAACATAATCGCTTGGAGCGGAAGTAGGCCGCTTGACCAATGGAATGTGAGTCCAAAACCAAGATTAGGGATACGCTCTTGTTTATCGTGTGTGTGTGTGTGGTTTGGGGGGGGGGGGGATGGAGATCCAGCTAAATACTAATTTAAACTGCAGACTCTTTGACTAATGTAAAATCAAGCGTCCTTTATTTCTTAGTCATGTAAATCCCGCTCCTTGTCGACGACCGAAGTAAAAGGGATAAACATGATGATAGTTTACAAATATAGACTAAAAGATGTCAGGGCCGTGAATCGAACCCAATCTACTTGCGACAAGAATAGTAAGCTAACCGTTCTACTACCCAGACGCTTCTATTTTCGCTACTACTATTGCTTGTACTTGCCCATTTTGATGTAGCGAAATCCTATAAACGATCGCAATCGATTTATATTTGTTGTGGTTTTTAAGAGTTACATCATTCGAACACTTGTGATTGTGGATGTCTCTTCTTCTGTTCTCCTATGTGGATTCCAGTCCGACACGTCTTTTAAAACTTTCTGACTGTCCACAGTGTGTCTAATTTTCATCTGATTTTTGCTCTTTGTGTTCAACTAATTTGGCTTGTATATTGGCAGACTTGATTTTGGCGACTAGAATTGCATCTCCATCATATTTTATATCCTTCTCTGGAATCTAGGTTGCAGCCTTGTACTGTTTGACAACAGTCAGGTATGTCATATCTGCCTGCTTGCACTAGGACCGTCTAACCAGAGATGATCAAGACTATTATCCCGCTTCCAAGTAGCGGCCCTCTAAACATACTGCAAGCATGGAACCTGGCTAAAACAATATGGATCCCAGAGGAAAGGTAAGCCATTACCAAAAATTCTTGAAGACCATTATCCCGCATCCAAGTAGCGGCCCTCTAAACATACTGTAAGCATGGAACCTGGCTAAAACAATATGGAACCCAGAGGAAAGGTAAGCCATTACCAAAAATGCTGCACTGCAATAGTATGTTCGGACCGAAAAGCGCAGAAATCGCTGCCTGGCTGTAAACTACGACACAGCGTACGAGGGTCCTGTTCAGATACAACGGCGAAGAAATAGAAGATATTATATCCTGGCTGTGCAATCGGAAATTCTTTTCCATCAACACTCCTTGGTGTTAACGTCCGAACAATAATGTCTCCCACTTGCGCGACTGCTCTTAAGACTAATTACGTCCCATTCCTCGTCAACTTGGCCCCGTGGGTTGAATGAGACATTGTGACCTGAACCTTCTTCCATTCCTATTGTTGTTTTGTTACTATCCTGCAGTGTGGACGTCAGGCTGCAGGTTAGCCCAACACCTGCTTTAGAAGGACACAGAAGTGACAACACAGGCCCATCAACATATCATCTATTACAATCGTTGCACCTCCACTCTTCTCAAAGTATTGGGCACGATATTTTCACAAGTGATTCAGTATTAAATACTTTTAACAGGTAGAACAGTGAGACTTTGACACACCGGATACATACATTAACAGGCAGTTTAAGATATGAATCAAAAACGTTATTCGTAATCAAGACGCTGAGCAGCGCATGCGATGCAGCGTTCAGTGACCCATAGCTGACTGCTAGCGTCAGGGCCAGCAAACCAGAGCTACCAAGACCCTTCTACACCTCCTATGGGTGATCCTGGATAACAGGCTACAACAGAGCAGACTGGCTTAGGAGAAAGGATCGAAGAGAGAATGCTAACCCGGTACTCAAAAAATGCTTGCTGAAGTCGGATGTGTTGAACCGAAAGGTGCAAATATTGCAGTCAATCTGTAAACTACGACACAACGCATTCCTTTCTCTGGACTACATTCTGCTACTTAGGCCCATGACAGGGTTTGGTAGAGGGAGATTGAGAACCAACACAGCCAAGTCAAGCCAAATACGTTATTCAAATTCTAGGAAGTACCAAAGAATGTGTAGGTATTTGAGTGACTGAGTTGTTAAGGCGCCAGTATATGTCCAAGCATTTGTACCAGGTTTGCTCTCCGTTAGCGAAACACTCCAGAATGCACAGCTGTCAAAGGGACCTTGCGTACTGGTTGGGATTGAAAGCAGAGAAAAAAAAAGGGTCACCTCATTTCAAGAAACAAAATGAAACCTTGTACAATAAAGTATCTTGTACAATGAGGCCGCAGACATTTGGTTCACGTACTAGGCTGATAAGCCAACGGGGCGAGGCTACAAGGTGAGGGATTACGGCCGAACGCCTCTAAGCCAAAATCCCGCCCAAAAGCTCAGCACGATTGCAAAGGGAGTCTTCGACATGTTGGGGACCTGGGGCTCCCGCTCCAGCCCCGCCCGGTCGAGCCGCAGAATGAGGTCTCTGCCGTTCGCCGCTCAAAGCGAGCGGGAAGCTGCTCGATATTCACCCCATTCGGCGATGAGGTATGAAACCATTTGTAGAAGACTTAATTCTCGGTCGGGGTGCCCTAAGCAGTAGATCAGCTACCTCACTGCGAACTGCTGAGACTCAACCCTTGACCATGAGATATGTCCGCACACCAGGCGAACAACATCTCCGTGCAATGACCAGGCTTGTCCCCTGGTCAAATGCACTATTTCGAGAGGAATCACAGGTCGCTGACATTTGGCCCACGTGCTTGGCTGATAAGCTACCATCTGAGGGACTACGGCCGAACGCCTCTAAGCCAGAATCCCGCAATAAATCCCATCACCGCTCTGATGGGAGGCTACGACATGGCTGGGGCTTGCGTCTCAGCCCAGCCCGGTCGAGCCACAGAAATGTACCTGGTAAAATGCACTCCTGTCTCGCTCTTTGCCTGTCTTCGATCAGTCATCCCAATGGACGCAGAAGAGATGCAGTCCAGCGGACATTACACCTCCTGCCCTATTGTGTCAACCTCCCGGGTGGCGGGGAATGCTAGGCGTACCATCACTGCAGATGGGCCGAGAAAATAAAGGGAGCAAAGAGATACCTCACTCACATGCATATGCTACGTTTCTGGCAGGACGTGACGATCCTGGGACAAAGTCACACTGGATTGCCTCTCTTCCGGGATAGTACAAACTAGTACATAGTCCATCACATCATTGCCAAACCCTGTAGACACGAGTAGGGAAGACTCGATAGTCCTGCAAGACAACTTCCTAAGAGAGACAACTCTGACCAAAAACAACTGCTGCCTTGCAGTTAGGCTGGGGACAGCCATAGGCTAAGGAGGGCAACCCTACAGAAACGCCTGTTGAAATCGGATGCACTGAGCCACAGGCTTAACAAAATAAAACAGTGCAACGTAAATATCGATGTAAACAGCGTACAAAGAAGAAGAAGAAGAGTGACTGAATTGTTAAAGCGCCAGTATATGTCCCAGCATATGTACCAGGTTTGCTCTCCGTTAGCGAAACACTCCAGAATGCACAGCTGTAAATGGGACCTTGCGTACTGGTTGGGATTGAAAGCAGAGAAAAAAAAAGGTCACCTCATTTCAAGAAACAAAATGAAACCTTGTACAATGAAGTATCTAACACTTCATTTATGACCGCATTATGTGCTGCCGAATCGTTTAAGAAAACTATAATGACGGTGTTTACTGGCCATCAACCTGGAACTGCTCGAGATAATTATGAAAGCTAATTTACAACAGAAAAACTGGAATCTTTCCCGTTTACCAGATCCCCAGTGAAAGCCTACAATAAAAATAAATTCTCAATCAGAGGATACCAGACCTTCCGTCTCGATAGAGAAGGTCACAAACGAGGGGTCCTGATACTGACCCGTAACTGCGTACCGAGTAGCGCGGTATATGTCAATCACACCGGACAAGCATAAATTATAGGAGTTGACATAAGGGCTCAAAAGACGAAGCTCCTCATTTTCAATCTGTACGGACCACCAAATAAAGACCTATCGCTCTCGAGTATGGAAGTCAAAGACTCCAACTGCATAGTAGTTGGAGACTTCAACAGCCACTCGGAGAGATGGAGATACTCGGACACAGACGGCAGAGGTGACGAAGTGGAAGATTGGGAGATAGACACAAATCTCTCCCTAATCAATAGGCCGGAGAATAGCCATAGTTTCTATTCTAGAAGATGGCATACCACCTCGACTCCAGATTTGGCCTTCTCCACACAGGACATACATGATAGAATAGATCGCCAGGTAGCGACCACAGGCCGATCAGGCTAGACATTGAAATGGAAGTAGGCCAACAGGAAACAAAACTGCTCCCACGTTGGAATTACAAACGAGCCGACTGGGACAGATTTGCAATCCTGACCGATGGGCTGTGTGAAACCATCAACACACGAAACAACAAAATGAAGACCATGGTGGAAAGCCTAAGCAAAGCAATAATGCAAGCCGCCACTGAAACCATCCCAAGAGGGGCTAGGAAAAACTATAAGCCCTATTGGAATGATGAGTTGCATAAAGCGGAAGACGCAGTCACAAATGCTAGGAACATGGCAGAGCGAGAACAATCTATGGAAGCAAATATCGCCCTCAAAGCCGCCACGGCGAAATACAAATACACTCTAAACCACACAGCAAGAGAAAGCTGGAAAAACAAAACTGAAAGCCTCAACCTAAACATAGAAGGGAACAAACTATGGAAGCTAGGCAGAGCCATGAATGACGAAACCCCTTCAAACAAACAAATTACTATCAAGCAGGGCGAAAACTTACTCACTGACAAAAAAGCCGCAAACGCTTTTGTCGAACACTATGCCAGAGCAAACCACATCGAGGTCCCTGCAGATAGGCATACAGACAATAGTGAAGAGCAAAAGGGGCACGACAACATCAATACGGCACCAGAAGAGCATATGATGGCCAAATTAACAATGAGTGAAATGGAAGAGGCCTTGAGAACATTAAAGAAAAGGAAATCTCCCGGAAAAGACGGGATAACAAGCGAAATGCTGATGGGGCTGGGCCAAACAGCGAAGAGGAAACTGCTATCAGTCCTGAACCAAAGCTGGAAAAGGGGTATTGTACCCCAGGCATGGAAAGACGCAGTACTTGTACCAGTACCAAAGAAAGGAAAAGACAAAACAGATCCAAATGGATACAGGCCTATCAGCCTACTGAGCTGTGTCGGCAAACTGATGGAACGTATGATAAACACCAGACTGAAGTGGCATCTAGAAGAAAAACGAATACTAATTCCACAGCATTCAGGCTTTAGACAGGACAGATCCACTGAGGACCAGGTCATCCTCATAGCCCAGGAAATAGAAGATGCCTACCAGGCACATAAACACACAGTAGCGGTTTGGGTGGACCTGGAAAAGGCATTTGACAAAGTCTGGAAAGACGGACTTAGAGTCAAGCTAAGGAGAAGTGAAGTTTGTGGGAGAATGTACAAGTGGATCAACCACTACCTCAAAACAAAGAACGGCCAGAGTCCACGTACAAGGGCAGATGAGCAAAAAAGGTGACACTCGAGCAGGGAGTACCCCAAGAGGGAGTACTGTCACCCACACTCTTCCTGGTGTATATAAACGACATTACAGAGAATATACCAATAAGAGTCCATAGCTCAATGTTTGCAGACGATCTGGCTATGTGGACCTCTGAAAAAAATCTCACCATAGCAAGAAATCGGATGCAGACGGCCCTAACATCGCTGGAAGAGTGGGCGAACTCATGGCTGGTCAAAATAAACGAGGAAAAAACCACATGTACAATATTCTCGCTCTCAATCAAACCCCCAAAACCCCAAATTAAGTCTAAATGGCAAATTCCTGCAGCCAAACGACAACCCAAACTATCTGGGAGTCACATTTGATCGGCGCATGACATGGAAAAGTCAGATCGAGAGAAACCGAATGAGAGCCAGAGATAGAATGGCAATCATGAGGAAACTTGCTGGCACAAGCTGGGGAGCAGACGAAAGTATACTAAAGAAACTGTACACTGGAAGAGTGAGACCAGTTCTCGAGTATGGCATTGCGGCATGGACAACAGCAGCAAAGGCGAACTTCGATAAAGTTAGCAAACATCAAAACCAAGCCATGAGAGTTATAACAGGAGGCATGAAGTCAACGCCAATTGTAGAATTACAAAACTGCAATCCATGACCGATAGAAGAGACTGCAGAGCCCAGCTGCAGTCAGAGAAAATCCGAAGACTGAATGACCATCCAATGCACCAGAGACTAAACACTTTGGGAAATGGGAAACTAAAGCGGAGAAACATTGCACAAATAGCCAAAGCAAAGATGCACAAAGATCCCATAAACGCACTAACAACACCAAAGCCCATCACACCTGTACGAAAACCTACCTGGAGGCAGGATATATTTCCAGAGGTGGTAGAAAATATACCAGGTATTGGAAACAAAAACTGCCAGACTGAAAAAGAAAGGAGAGATACTACCCTAAGCTTTATATCGAAAAACTACCCAAGCATGGACTGGACCCATGCATACACCGACGGTTCTGTAACAAACACTACACAGAACGGAGGGGCAGGAGCATTCCTGAACCTTCCAAATGGCAGAAAAATAACACTGTCATTCGCTACTGGTAAGTACACAAGCAATTTCAGAGCAGAGGCAGAGGCACTGAGGGCGGCAGTGAAAGAAATGGTGACACATAAAGAAAATGAAAGCCATATAGTCCTGCTTACAGATGCTCTGGCCGTAGTCACAGCGCTGAAAAGCCAGAAAAACACTTGGTTAATGACTTAAGAGCAGTACTCTGTCAACTATGCCAGCAGTCCGCACCAAAAAGGGTAGTGGTACAGTGGGTCCCATCACACTGCAACAACCAAGGCAACGAGGAGGCAGACAGACTGGCAAAAGAAGGTGCAAGACTACCCCAAACAGAGACTAGTATGACGTACGAAGAGTCAAAACGGCTAATTAAAGCCAGATACATGACCAAATGGGAAACTGAACATACCGGCTACACCAAAAACGATGCCTATTACCAGTTGAACAGAAGAGAGCAGGTCGTTGTCTTCAGACTTCGCACTGGCCACAATAGACTGAAGTACCACCTATTCAACAAATTGAAGATAGGTGGTACTGACAAATGCCCGTGTGGTACCGGGAAAATTACCGCTGAGCATTTGCTGCATAACTGCCCGACATACGAGGATCAGAGAGAGCAGATGTGGCCATCACCAGTGGAACCACAAGACAAGCTCTATGGCAGTGTCGACAGCCTCAGGATGACCGCCGCTTTTTTCGAAAAAATAATAGTTACTGTCTGACTGCGTACGAAGAAGAAGAAGAAGTGAAAGCCTTACCCCGTGCAACAATCCACCCAGCACTTCCCCTTTCCCACAATCCCATTACATATTTTTTTCCGTCCAAAAATCTACCCATCTCTTTCCCTATCTCACATCCACATTACAGACTTTCCCCATCCACCCATCTCTTTCCCGTTCCCACCTCCCCATTACAGACTTTCCACATTCACCTATCTCCTCCCCATTCTCCCATTCCCATTGCAGACTTTTCCCGTCCTGCTATTCACCCATCTCTTTCCCTTTCCCACATCCGCATGACAGACTTTCCCCGCCCAACAATTCACCCATCTCTTCCCCATTCTCCCATTCCCATTGCAGACTTTCCCCGTCCGACTATTCACCCATCTCGTCCCCTTTACCATTCAACCCATGCCCCTCTCTCAACTTGCCCGTCTTTTCTCTTTTGAACCAGCATATCCGTCTGCACATTTCCACCTGTTCCCATATAACAATCTCTTTCATCCGTATCATGCACTCGATTACCCTTATCAAACCATCCGTCCAAAATCACACAATCTCTCTTCTCTTCAATAAACCTGCCTGGTCAACCCATCTTAATTCGCCTATGCGTGTTTCAGATTCGAACTTGGTCCTTAATCTATTTACATTATTTATTTTTTTAAATTAATTAATCACGTGGTTCGATCAACCAATTAAATATCTTCTTCACACAGAATAGCCTGAAATGTTATTACTTTTTGATAGCGACTTTCATGAATATCACAGTAAGCACCTTGTATCGTTTCGGCGCCCATCACATGATTTGGTTAGCCAATCAAATCGTTTCCTCACACGCCAGATGAACAGACAGACACCAATTTAAAAAATTACAGCAGATTTCAATTGACTGAGAGAGATTTATAGTGCTGTGAAAGAAATGCCGGTTGCCACTGCTGCAGCCTCGCAGTGGGCAGGCACATATTTTATTCCACTGTGTGCAGACAAAAGCTATGCCTTACCAGTGCTTTGAGCCCATACCCCATTTTCTCTCCAGACCTTTAAGCAACCCGATCCACCAGCAGTACCCAGCCACTGTTCTTAACAAAGGATATGGCGTGCTGTAGAGCTATTTTTAGTCAGTTACTTATGCTTGTCAGAATTGCCTAGCTAATGAGAGTAAGATACATATATAAAGAGAGAGAGAGAGAGAGAGAGCTAGATGGAGGGAGTGAGAGAGATAGAAAGAGAGAATGCCAGTGAGGAAGAGCAATGCGATGGCTAGATAGGCGAGTGAAAGAGAGAAGGGCAATATGAGGAGAAGCGTAATTCTTTCTCCGTCTATCGTTCCATTTTCTAAATGCCCTGCTGGTTATGTACATCTTACCCTGTAATAGTCAGTGACGTAGACATCTCTGGACATCCCGAAATCGGATATTTTAACAATTAGACCGCTTGCGACTAAGCAGTTCCGGGTTGCCAGGTCACGGTGAACGAATCGCTGCGATGCCAGGTAACACATTCCATTGGCTATTTGGACGCTGACGTCAACAAGGTCCGCCTAAGCAGAGAAACAGGAAACACAAACATTACACATTACAATTAACATATTCAAATAGAGTCTTTGCCATGTGCGTTTTTTTGTTGGGACATTCACATGTCACTTGGGTTTAATGTAAACTGGTTCATAGAAACGACTTCTCTGCACTCCCTTATTTGCGTAACACCTTTCGTTTTTGGAAGTGCAGACAACAAAGAATGAACGCCGTAGCTCCTGCGGCTGCTCCGAAGTTCATATACATATATTTCAATAAGCCACCCCAGAGATAGACGATTGGTATTTATCATGAACAATTGTCAACACCTTCATGGAATAAAATAGACACTATCCAGGTGATAGTATTGACATCGAGATTGTGGTAGATGACCACGTAAAAAGAGCACATTTTCTCTTGGAAATAAACCCTATCTATCATTGTGATGCTCCTGCCTCTTTTCTCTCACGATCTCTCAAAAAGGGTTATCTAATTTTGAAACGTGTGGATCAATAGGGATGTTCATGGTGAGGATGACTCCTTCAACATAAACACACATAAAAACTGTATTGTTGAAATTGTGGCTTTCACATCTCTTTTCAAAACTCGACTGCAGACACTTACTCTTACAAAGGGTTAATGTACATTTACACGTTTGTCATTTATTGAAGAGGTAAAACTGAATATGTAAGCATATGTAGTCTATTAGAAATTTGAAGTCAAACAACACATACAATGGGTCATATCTAAGTGTACACAATTTATGTTTAGATACAGCCCACAAGAAGTTTGAAACTAAAACCTCTTATCGTGACTACATCAACATGAAACAATTTAATATTGATTTGACTAAATGTAAATAATGAGTATGTTGTCTCTATCTGGAGATATATTGTTGCCACAAACATGAAAATGAATTTTGCATATATGATATATGTATATATATTTATTTAGTAGTCCCTTTCAGTCATCACTGACTATAGGATGATATGACTTGGAAACAAAAAATTACAAGAACAAAATGTATACTTGGCTTTTGTTGTCTTTCTCCTTGCCGCGTTGTCTTTTCACTTCTCTGTGTTGCAATAGCTTCGCTTCACCAAGCGGGATTTAGCCGTTTAGGCTACATCTCCACCTGATTCGGTCTGCAGTTTCGTCTTTCCAGTATGTTAGATTCATGCCCAGTACCTTCATATCACGCTTGCACACTATTCAGTACGCGGCCCGCAATGCCATCATGAAACTGGCAGACAACTGGGAAGAATTTTTCGGGACAGCCAAATTTCGCCATGATTTTCCAGAGCCCGTCCCTGTTGAATGTGTCAAAGGCCTTTCTCAGGTCAACAAAAGTCGTGTACAGATCACGATGCTGTTCCTGACATTTCTCTTGCATTTGACGAGCTGCAAAAATCATGTAAACTGTCTCGCGAACAGCTCGGAAACCAAAGTGACTCTCAGGGTGTAGCTTCTGCTCGAGATGAGTTGTTAAGCAGTTCAGCAAGACTCGAGCCAGAATTTGTTTTCAGCGATCGACAGGAGGGAGATTCATCTGTGCTTATCACATGATTGATGATCGCCCTTGTAATTGTACATGTGGAAAAGGCTGGTATCTTTCAATTCATGCGGAATTTGACCTGTCTCCCAAATTGAGCAAAAGAGGTATGTAACTTGTAGCTTGTGTAGCAACACAAGGTCTCCTGCTTTGTAGATCTCAGCTCAGCAGGAATAGCACCTAACCTAGGGGCTTTGCCGCTTTCTCTACCTTATCTGATCTGGATGGAGTACCAAATCTGTCATTGACTGCAACCTGAGGCATGCGTGTTATGGCTAATTTACTGATAGTGGATGGGCAGTTTAAGATAGCACTGAAGTGCTCTGACCATCGCTCCAGAATGTCAGTCTTGTCGGTCATCAGTGCCGTGCCATCATCATTAAGGACAAGAGATGAATGATAGGACCTGAGACCATAGACCGTCATCAGGGCATCGTAACACCGATTTGAGTCATTTATTTCTGGGTACCGCTGGATTTCATCTGATTTGCTGTTGAGTCAAGCAACCTGCAACTTGCCGTTGAGTCAAGCATCCTGCAACTTGCTGTTGAGTCAAGCATCCTGCAACTTGCTGTTGAGTCAAGCATCCTGAAACTTGCTGTTGAGTCAAGCATCCTGCAACTTGCCGTTGAGTCAAGCATCCTGCAACTTGCCGTTGAGTCAAGCATCCTGCAACTTGCTGTTGAGTCAAGCATCCTGCAACTTGCCGTTGAGTCAAGCAACCTGCAACTTGCCGTTGAGTCAAGCATCCTGCAACTTGCCGTTGAGTCAAGCATTCTGCAACTTGCCGTTGAGTCAAGCATTCTGCAACTTGCTGTTGAGTCAAGCAACCTGCAACTTGCCGTTGAGTCAAGCATCCTGCAAAGTCCTGTATTGGTTCTGGACAATCATGCGAATATTGGTGAACGCGGACTTTTTAGAAGATGAGTAGGGATTGTCTTTGTGAAGTTTTAATAATCTATGCTTTTCATCCAGCAAAGTATTAACAGCCACATCGTTGTCATCAAACCAGCCTTGGTTTCTGTGAGCTGTATGATCCAAATAGTCAGAAGCGGTAGAGTAGATAGCATCATTCAGAAAAGTCCATCTGTCCTCGACTGTTTCCGTACATGGTTGTGTGTCCGTCAGCTGGATGTCCAGAGCCCTGGAGAACCGTTCCGCATGGGGCCCACATTGCAGATTGGAAATGTTAAGTCTCATCTCAGGCTTTCGACCCTGGTGACGTCGTCTAGGCTCTATGTGGAGGTTACACTTTGACACAATGCGTCTATGATCTATCCAACACTCGGTACCGCACATAGTCTTTGTCACTCGCACATCTCGTCTGTCCTTATTGGTGAGGAAATAGTCAATACGATGTCACAGTTTAGAGCGGGAATGCATCCACGACGTCTTATTGCGCGTGAACTGCTCAAACATCGTGTTGGTGATGGTGAGATCATGGGTGGCACAGAGGTCCAGTAGAAGTAGCCCATTGCTGTTGCCAGTGCCATGTACTCCAAGTATACCTTCCCAAGACTGATGGTCGGCCCCTACTCTTGCATTTAAATCACCAAGGATGCTTATCGGACCGTAGGGCAGTCTAGATGAGGAAGGTCAGTTTATTAAAGAATCTTTCCTTGATATTCCCAGGATTAGTCATTGTTTGGGCATATGCGCTGATCCCTGTAATACTTCTTCTGTGTCCCAGTAAGAGTTGGACAGTCATTAACCGATCATTGATACCCTGTGGTGGCAGAACAACCATGCGCACTAGATGGGAATTGATGTCGAATCCGACACCAGTCGCTTGTCTTTCCGTTTTGTCGTGCCCACTTCAGAAGCCCACAGCTTCTGTGATCTGTCCCTCTTCTGATAATCTGGTCTCGCTAAGAGCAACCATTTCCACTTTGTAGCGTGCCAGTTCTCTGGAAACAAGTGCTGTTCTCCTTTTGGGTATATCAGCCTTGGTGCTGCAAGTAATATGCGCACGTTTCACGTTACCGTGGCTCAAATAAGGAACACATACTAGTAATAATGTTACCTGACACGAATGTCGTGACAGGTGACTAAGGCTGATGGCAAACACTATAATCTATAATAATCTCCACAGATAAGGACATGTCATTCATGTATGTGTTTAAGACATGTGATCCCAAGGCAGCTAAAAAGGCTTTGATTTAAGACAATGTAGCTAGAAATAGAAGGGACCATTCCACATCACGCACAGGGAAGGTTCGAACAATTACTCATCAACATCAAACTCTGCTTTGGGAAAATCATTACTTTTTTAAATAGTCGATAAATTGGATTCCAGATAAAAGTTTGGCCTGTTATCAATTAGTGTTAAACATGTATCAATTTGTTTAGTAAATGTTTAACTTTGTATTACTGTGTTTTTATAATGTGTACCTACTTTTTTAACTCAAAGTGTCAAATGCTATGAACGGTAGAAATATCTGGTAAGGTAAAAGATAAAACAAATAAAAATCATCAAATTTCTGAAATCCTAAAAAAACAAAACCAAAATGAACTATTAACGCTACACAGTATGACACACGATTAATATGTCTGATGGGCATTGATATTATGGAAATATTCTAGGAGAAACAGAGATAATATTGTGCAAGTGAGTCAGAATGGCTGCAAGAAGCAGCACGCTGTTTATGATAAGCAAATACAGTGGTCAAATATTGTCCTCGATTCTAATCAAGAGCATGAAAATAATAGGATAACAGAACGAAAAGAATCAGAGCCCAGTGAACTGAGGGGATACAACAATTAAAGGGATCGACAAGAGCAAGAATTGGTACTCGTGTTAGAAAGCAGATCGATAGTCTCCAGTACTGAAAGATCGTTGCCGGGGTAGTCAGATCCACAAGGAAGCTGGAGCAGGTAAACTTCAAAGAAGAAGGACAAAAATAATTAATAATGAAATCATTTGTTATTTCTTCTTAATCTTCTTCTAACGCCCAGCCTCCAGGTGCAAGTAATCGGATCTCACTCAAACTCTTTGTTCCTAACGTTGGTTATTATTTCTGTTTGTTTGCATTGATCCATGCTGTTATGTTCAATTATATATTTTTTTGCCCTTTCCTTGTCATCAATTCATTGTTTTGTCTAGAATATTTTCTAAATTGGGAGCATGATATTTTAATATTATAATGGAAACATCATCTTCTTGTGACGTGTCCTTACACTTACCTTGCATATTGTCCTACATAACCATCTTGTCATTAGTCTGTTAGGTAAATAAACGTGATTCCTTATCTGCACCGAAAACTACATATTTTGGTATAAAGTTATATTTATGTACTAACTTTCCATGATTCGATACATTTGACAGGACTGGCTCTATGTAACACAGTTTTCTCCATTATTAAAAAAAAAGAACTCTTATACATATGTATGATTAGCGAATTTATTGGGCCGAGAAATAAATTCCGCTTGCTATTCCAGTCACCACGCACTGTACAGACAAGCGTTTTATTTTACATTCGATAGAAACAATCTTTGTCTTTCCAATGTTTTGATCGCATGTTCTCAAGATCAGATGGCCGACATATCATAGGGCTAATGATGTAAGGTCACCTGACACGACATACGCAACGTCGTGCGCTGGCTAAATGTTGAATTTATACAGAAACAAACTATTTAAGCAATACATGGGTTCCGACAACCGTCTTCTGATTACGCCACCTACATAAAAGCTACTACCAAAGTCACCTACTAATGAAGTGACAAAATTGGCTTCTTGATTACGAGACCCGTACTCAAGCCACTCATCCGGTCACTTTCTCATGGAATGGCAGATTTGTATACATTTACAAACATTTATTGCATCAGTAATTAGCATTTCATAAGAATATTGTTTTCTTTCGCTTTTGGGACGATGATGCTAACGTCTGGTCAGGCAAAACACACTGATTAGACAATGTTAGCTAGGGTCAGGAGAAATGTACTGGCCAAGACCCTCACCTGACCTCCTCTTTGGTCATCCTGGAAACGGGCTGTTGTTGAGGACAATAGTCCGGCTAACAAGGTGAAGTTCGACGTGATCCCCGTAGTAGTGAGCAACACGCAGATAAAGCCAAGCATAGTAGAACCGTCTGGAAGACCCCGATCCACCTTCATCAGCACGCTCGGGATGTGAGGAAAGCTACGACAACCCGCCACTTAACGCCCTTTTTAGGAAACATAACAGAGTAACATACTCATTGTGGGCATTCGCAAACAATTCAAACAACAAAAACTTTTGCTGTTGGGTTATATAGTCTACGTTTATTACGCATCTGTCACGTGGGGCGGGGCGAGGGAATGGGAAGATGAGAAAGAGGAGGAGGAGTGGGGAAATTGTGTGAGTGGGAGTGGGGAGTTGTGTGAAGGGGGGATTTTGGCGAAGCTGTTAGTGGTATGGTTTACAACCCTCATTACTTGTGTGCAGGGTAGTCCTCCTATGGAAAGTAAACTTAGCATAAATTCCTGCTTAAGTCAGATGCAATGAGACATTAAGACCCAAAATCCAGTACAACGCATTATGCCTTAGGAATTATCGCGTACTAGTGAAACAAGAAGACAAGCCTATCTGATGTAGTAGAGAACGTATGTACTTCAGTCTATTACATCTCTTCAAAGGGAAAAGGGAGCTTTTTTAGTTGACCCTTTGAGCACTATGTTTCTTACAAGTGACCATAATGTGTACTTCTCTTAAGTCTTGTTATATAAATCCAACATCATTGCACTCTGGGTAGAATCATAGGTGCTCATGCACAAAGGCACCAGAACAGTACTTGTAGAGTTTTTCGTGTGATTTTTAGACATTTTTGATTTTGTTGCTTATTGTACATGATGAAGGCCTTATAGTCGTAACGTAAGTACCATTTTGTTTCTGTTCCGACGGGGTATCTAAGTCGTAATTGTTAATGTTGTTATTAACCTTTGGCCATCAGAACTGACGCGGTATCCGTTTATTCTTGCCTTAGATTTATTGCTTAAAATATCGTTCTTCATTGTTTGGTAACTTATCCCAGCTTTTCTGGCAATCTTGCATCACATTTGGACAATTAGAGAGATGGGCATACTCTTAAAATCTTAGGTCATTTAGCAGTTCCACCAAAACCCATGACAGTCAACATGTAGTGGCTGGTCTTCCTGCCTTTACTATATAGTCGCGGCTATTAGGATGAAAAATAAACAGACACATTTGCTATATAAATTCCAATTAATAATCCAGCTTTATGCATACTGCGATAACTTTCATTTTTCTCATTTATTTGATTTCTATCGTGGTAGTCTTTTTCAACCAAATTTCCTATCTTTAATATTGATGTTTTCAGTGCTTTAGAATTCAGCGAAATATAAAAGTGTAAATTGTGTATTATTGTTACTGAATCTCTTGTATTTCTTCTCAGGTCTCTTTCATGTGTGTGTATTGCTACTCACCTTATTAAGCACGATACATTTTCCTGATGTGTTCCTCGAGAGGTGTGGGTCATTTTTTCTCAGTAGCTCAGAAAGGTCCCCATGCTCCATATACTCGAAGATCATGTAAGGATTCCCATCGG
The DNA here is from genome assembly GCA_036924085.1 of Ariolimax columbianus. NCBI lineage: Eukaryota > Metazoa > Mollusca > Gastropoda > Stylommatophora > Arionidae > Ariolimax > Ariolimax columbianus. The sequence continues at coordinate 19,326,107 of JAVGWX010000004.1, read as the reverse complement.
TTTCTATAGAGAATATCAATAATAAAAGCGGCACATTCAATTGTGCAAATACAAATCTCACTATATTGAGAAAGATGGCAATTCAAAATAGGACAAGCAATCAGAGAGGTTGAAGAGAATGACTTGATGACAAGAAACGAAACGGAAAACAAGACTAGTCTATACTCACAATAAACGAACGAGACTCGTGTATACTCACATACACGAAGGAGACTTGTGTATACTCACATAAACGAACGAGACTCGTGTATACTCACATAAACAAACGAGACTCGTGTATACTCACATAAACGAACGAGACTCGTCTATACTCACATAAACGAACGAGACTCCTGTATACTCACATAAACGAACGAGACTCCTGTATACTCACATAAACGAACAAGACTCCTGTATACTCACATAAACGAACGAGACTCCTTTATACTCACATAAACGAAAAGCAGGTTGAGCAAAGTTCAGACGAAGGTGTATCGAAATGGTTTATAAAAGAGATCTTCACAAAATAGGGAGTCAAGGTTACATCTTGATTATTCTTCTTCCTTCCGTTCTTCTTCTTCTCCTTCTTCTTCTTCTTCTTCTTTAATTCTTAAATCTTTTACTATGACAATAGCTTGTGGAAAAAGTCACCCCAGAGATAGATGATTATTATTTATCATCAACAATTGTCAACACCTTGAAAGAATAAAATAGACACTATCCAGATGATAGTATTTTCATCGAGAATGTAGTAGATGACCACGTAAAAAGAGCACATATTCTCTTGGAAATAAACCCTATCTCTCATTGTGATGCTTCTGCCTCTTTTCTCTGGAGGTTTACTGATATCACGATCTCTCAAATAGGGTTATCTAATTTTGAAACTTGTCGATCAATAGGGATGTTCATGGTGAGGATGACTCCTTCAACATAAACGCACATAAAAACTGTATTTTTGAAATTGTGGCTTTCACATCTCTTTACAAAACTCGACTGCAGACACTTACTATCGCAAAGAGTTCATGTACATACAAAAGTGTGTCCTTTATTGAAGAGGTAAAACTGAATATATAAGCGTATGTAATCTATTAGACATTTGAAGTCAAACAACACATGCAATGGGTCATATCTAAGTGTACACAATTTATGTTTAGATACAGCCCACAAGAAGTTTGAAACTAAAACCTCTTATCATGACTACATCAACATGAAAAAAGCGAATATTGATTTGACTAAATGTAAATAATGAGTATGTTGTCTCTATCTGGAGATAGATTGTTGCCACAAACTCTGAAAATGAATTTTGTATATATGAAAGAAATTTGGAGACTATTCAATCTAACCAAACTGGGAGCAAAAAATAAGAGAAGGGAGACTGTCATTCGAGATAATGCTGACCTGGTCGTCTGCACCGAAGCTGAATTACATATCCTCATTAAAAGGTTGGCAAAATCCTGTAATCTGATGGACTCATCATCAGCGAACAAAAGATGAAAGTGATGGCTCAGGGTGCAGGCTCTCCAGACATTATCTTAAACGATACAAATATGGAGGTAGTAAATCACTTCAACCATCTCGCATCGATCTTTCAGCGACAACCTTTCACCGGATGCAGAGCTGTAGAAACGAATAGGAATGGCCTTATCAGCACTTGCCAGACTCTCACAGAGAGTGTGGAATAACAACATGCTGACATTCTTCACAAAGGTTGCTGTGTACAGATCCTGTGTGATTAGTACACTGCTCTATGGCAGCGGAACATGGACTCTGAAAGCCTCACATGAAAAAAGGCTTAATGCTTTTCATATGCGCTGCCTGAGACGCATACTAGTTAATTTCATGGAATGACAGAGTGACTAACAATGAAGTGTTGGACCGTGCAAAGATTGTCAGCTAAGTTACGATCCATCGACAGTGCCGCTTGCGGTGGCTTGGTCACGTGCAGAATGGAGGAAGGACGAATATCAACATATATCCTATACGGAGAGCTGACCAAGGGCAGGCGTAAAAAAGGTAGACCCTTTCTCCGCTACGAAGATGTTTGTAAGCGTGACCCGAAGGCGTTAGATATGAACACATGCAACTGGGAGAAACGTGCCAAAGACAGACCCGGCTGGTGGCAGGCTTTCTGTGTTGGTCTGCAGGCAGGGGAAGGTAAGATATGCCAGGATGCAGACTACAAAGGTGTGAGGCGAAAGCTAGGGCTACAACTGACTGTCTCGTCTCTAGTGTGAAGTCCATTGTCTCTCGAGACTGACAAGATGCCAATCAATCAATCATATAATGAATCATATATATATATATATATATATTATATACTATACTATACTACACTACACTAGACTATACTACACTACACTATACTACACTAACCTACACAACACTTCACTGAACTATACTATACTGTACTATACTAAACTATACTATACTATACTATACTATACTATACTATACTATACTTTACTGTACCAAACTGTACTGTACTATACTATACTGTGTTGTACTGAACTGTACTATAATGTACTATATTATATTATATTACACTATATTATATTGTAATTAATATTATTCCCGCCTTTGTTTAAAATTTATGCCGATATTATCACCAGAAGCGAAAAGATCAGGATTACGAGAAGTTGAATGTTTTTAGGATAGAAGGATACCAGATCCAAGAAATGAGGTACTTGAACAACACTGTCCACACAGCAGGCGGTGACACAAGTTTGGCTGGGTAATCTCGGCTTACAACAAGAAAAACACGGTCAGTCACATAATCTATATTTCATCACTTTTAAAATCTTACAATGTTGATAACAGAGTAGTAAAATATGTATAATAACAATAGACCACATAGAAATAGCAGATGTATAAGTGTGTGTACATATATATATATGGTTGGTGGACTCGGCAGTTTTACGAGCACCTTAGAAAATATGGTCGGAGTTTGAGGGTGTGACGGTAAACATATTGTATAGCTTGTTTTAATTTAGATTTTCCGCCTTGAATACTCGGTACAAATAAGTTTGAATTATTGTATGTCGCTTTTATATGTATATTATAATTTTAGTATGTGACTCACGGAGTTACATACATGGACAACATAATTTATGAATTTTAAATTTTCCTCCTGAAAGATATTTTTGGAACAACTCCTACAAATTAATTAAATAATATTTAATTAATTAAAATAATATAGGGATTAAGATATTTCTACAGAAAAAATATGTTTATCAAATGAATTAAATTTTAAAAAAATATATACATTGAATTACCGGCAAAATCTAGCCCCCGCTTCTTCTTCACAAATGCATCAATGAATAAAGTCAAAGAAATCTCCCCAACGCCGAATTACACTAATGAGTGCATTGCCTCAACTGTCCGTACAGCTGACAATACACACGTCAATAACTGCTTATCCAGAAGCCGGCGGCAAAAAAACAATTTGTCGAATATTGGCCATGACAACAGTGAAGCAGATCAAATATAACTTATCCCACCCTCCCCCCCCCCCCCCCCCCCCACTCATTTCAACACATATGCTGCCTTGACCCACCTAACGCCGGCCATCTACCAGTTCTGAAAAATGTGGACAAGGCCATGTAGATCAACAACGAAGTAGACACAGCGAGTGTAGGTTTATTGAAATGAAAAATGGACACGGGAGGATAGCCACACCAATACGAGAAGTGACACGGGAGTGAAGTCACACCAATACGTGAAGGGGACACGTGAGTGAAGTCACACCAATACGTGAAGTGGACACGAGAGGATATCCACACCAATACGTGAAGTGGACACGGAGTGAAGTCACACCATTACGTGAAGTTGACACGGGAGGATAGCCACACCCATACGTGAAGTGGACACGGGAGGATATCCACACCAATACGTGAAGTGGACACGGGAGTGAAGTCACACCAATACGTGAAGTTGACACGGGAGGATAGCCACACCGATACGTGAAGTAAACACGGGAGTGAAGTCACACCCATACGCGAAGTTGACACGGGAGGATAGCCACACCAATACTTGAAGTTGACACGGGAGGATATCCACACCAATATGTGAAGTGGACACGGGAATGAAGTTACATCAAGATGAAATGAAAAGAAGAAAACTCAACATTATTATTATTTAGAATGATCCGCCTCTCCGCTGCAAGTAAATCAGTTTCACCTCTACATCTGGCTTCTTTTCAGGAAGCCTGTATCCAAACTGTTTCAGTGGTGGTTTAATTAGCAATAGTGCTACATGATGACTTTACTAGCCCCAATTGCTTAGCATCTACCACATGGAATGGTATAGTGTACTATCTTTTCCACACAATGGTACCACTTGAGTGAATTAAGAAAATACATTTCATAAAGACGCAAAAATGAAAAAAACAAACAATTACTAATGCATGTCAAGCCCAATCATTAATAAGAAGAACATATATACTGACCTTGAACTATAACACACAGCAACTTCAGAATATTGTCGTGGTCAAATGAAGCCATAATTTCCACCTCTCTGTCAAAATCTTCTCGTGCCTGAATGTTATAATATTAGAAGTTAGTAGATCATCGCAAAACCTCAGTTCTTTACTGACTGAGTCACAGAAAGACATACGGCAACTATCATCCCCGAAGCTGTTATTTATAATTGGACGAACATTCAAATTCACGGGCTTATTTAACGAAATCACTTCTCCGTTTCTCAATATTTTATATATCGTGTCTGATACACTGATTGCCACACCTTTAGTCACATGAGCACAAACGAAGCTGCTGAGTTTTAAACATTTTCTCTGTGTTTGTTTAGAAATTGAATTGTAACTATTTCAGTAAATATACTTTGATCCTCTCCGTCTATACATACGCACAATGAACGTCACATATCACACACATTAGTTTAAATGTTCGTTTGTCTATGTACGCTCTTCATAAGCGGCTGAGGTGATACGCTATTTCAGTGATGATATGCACGATTACAGGGTAGGTGGATACGCTTTCACAGAAGGAGTTGATACGCTATTACAGGCGAGATTGATAGCCTTTTACCGGGGAAGCTGATAAGCTATTATAGCGAGGTTTATACGAATTTACAGGGGAGTTACTAAAGACATTTGTTTTGCATGTTCAGATTGCTAGCACCCACAATCGCAAACCCCACCTCAGACCTTTACGACATATAAGTAATCATCAGGACTCTGTAATCATATACTTTACTATCCTCAAATCGGAACATGTAATCCAAACGTTGTTCCTATTTTAAATTGCTTAATGTAGGGGGAAAAAAACACTCTTATGTTCTTTTCATTAGTTCTATATCTGCCATTGTCCGCTAATCAATTTCACGTTCTGTATTGTCGCTTCAATTATTTTTAAGTTTTATTCACAATTTCGCTTTTGTTTTGATATTTATTAAAATCCGTTTGTCCATTCTTCACAATGTCCGCATTCACTTGTATTACATGCGTATCCAACTCTTGCAGTTTCTGCTCCAAAATGAATCTATTTACAACAATAATTCTCACTATGTATTTAAACAACTTCAAACAAGTATCACAACTAATGTAGCTTATTTAGTGGGGTTAGTCAGTATACGTTGTGTGCACTATGCCAGTCACAGTTTGCTGTGTTCGTCCTATGTTGTACATGTGCTAATGATCAGTAACGATGTATTTATGTACTTGCATTCTTGCTTATGTACTACAATTTTTATTCCTTACATATTTCATGATTAATTTTAATTTAAAAAATGAAATTAATGAATTCATTTCTTTAAAAAAAAATATATGCTTAAATTTAAAAATAATAAAGGCAATTTTTCTGTCTGTATCTCTTTGATTCTATTACTTGCTGCATCTATTTGATTCTATTGCTTTCTCAAAATTTACTCCATGAATATTTTTTTTGGTTTTTTGTTTGTTTGCCTTATTTATTTATTCTCCAGGGCGATGTGCGTTGCACTATGTTTTTATTTTGCGCATGTCAGCCCAATGCATCCGACTTCGGCATGCGTATTTATTTAAGGGTCTGCTTCCTCCTGCATTTTCTAAGGTTAGCTTCCCCGGGATGAGCCGGTGCTGTGATGGGGAGCGAACCCAGCACCATGAAATTGTGAGCTGTGTCACTTGAACACTAGGCCACGCCGTCCCCACGAATTGTTTGCAAACTATTGCGGCATTTTGTTTTTAAGCATTTCTATTTATTTATTACAATTTGTTTATGTTCCAGTTGGTATTTCCTTGATCGTATGCCATTGTAAATGATGCTCAGTATACATCTTTTCTGACTACGTATATCATTGTTTGTTTTTCTCTCATCCGTTCTATTTGGTTTATATTGTAGGAAAGGGATTCAAATTCAAACCTTAAAAATGGGATAGATACTAGAAAACAAATATGCCTTTGTATTGTAACTTGTTAATATGGTTGCTATGGATGTCAAGAGTGTACTGCACGTTACATGCACGCGCAAAAGAACAACATGGCCTCACAATTGCAGGCTAACAGATGGCTGTCCCACTAATGATATGTACCAGAGAGAAGTAGCCTTCTGTTATCCGTTTTATAAGTAGCCAAGAGGTGAAACCTAAAGAAATCCATCGGCAAATGAAAGTTCAGTACGGTGATACATGAACTTTTACTCCAGCAGGTGTACTAGTGCAGTATGAAGTTCCAAACGGCGTGAGTTCTGTAACGACTGTTCAGGGCCCAGTCAGGTGAAACCGAAAAGTGACCCCAGTGTCGATTGCAGCAGTTGCCCACTCGAAAAGGGAAATCCCCGATTGACTGTGAATGAAATAGCTGCATACCTGGACATCAGTCAAGGATTAGCACACTACATCATCCATGATGTGCTACAGTACTACAAAGTGTCTGCAAAGGTGGGTGCCACGGCAGTTTACTTCAGAATTCAATAAACGACGCGTTGATGAATTTCAGGAACTGTTGCGGCGCTTCGAAGCAGAAGGTGATGGTTTCCTAGCAAGAATTGTTACTGGCGATTGAACCTGGGCTCCTACCACGAGCCTGAAACTAAGAGAGCGAGCAAGAAATGGCGGCATCCCTCCTCCCCAAAACCGAAGAAGTTTCGCACGCAGCAACATGCTGGGTAGGATGTGGTGACTCTCTTCTGGCGTGAACGAGACATTATTTTAGAACAGTATATAACAGGGGGAGACACTGTCACAGTGCTACGTATACAGATCCTCTTAGGAATCATCGTAGAACACTATATGGCCTGTGGAGACACTGTGACCAGTGCCACATTACAGATCCTCTCAGGAATCATCTTCGACACGCAATCAAATGACGTGGAATTCTCACTGAAAGTGTCTTTTGGCTACATGACAGTGCTCGACCCCATACTGCATGTACAGCATGACAATGTTCGATCCCATACTGCCCGGACAACATGACAGTTCTCGACCCCATTGTGCCCGGACAACATGACATTGCTCGACCCCATACTGCCCGGACAACATGACAGTTTTCGGCCCCTATTGTGCCCATACAACATGACATTGCTCGACCTCATACTGCCCGGGCAACGATTGCATCCATCGAGGGCCCCCACTTCCACTTACCACATCCGCCGTACCTGCTAGATCTAATCCCAAGTGATTTCCACGTCTTTGGACGACTAAAAGAGACATTGGCAGGACATACTTTTATGTCAGATCAAGAGCTGTAGCAGGTGGCGAATGAAAAAAAAGACTAAAAACGATTTTTTAAAGAATCAATACACATTATAGGCAATCGGGGACTTGTACCGAATGTAATAGTAACAAAGGACAGGTCGTTGCTGAGCGCAGTAGGGCATACATGTCAACAACCTCCACTTTGAGAATGGAGATGGAAGCAGTGACCTCAGCGCTGAGATGGAAATCTGATACTTCTTTAACAAGGGCAGTCATTGTGACAGACGCGCACAACGGACTTCTGAAGGTACAGACGAGATGGCTTAAGTACGAGTGGACAGCAGCTGTTGAGATCTCACACCGTCAGGGGTGACATGGATCAACTGTGCTGTATCTACATGCTGGGGTTCATGGCAACAAAAGAGCTGACATCATGGCTTCACAAGCTCCATGGGCACGTTAGTGATGAGTAGGAATGACGTTCTGAAATCAACCAATGATCGCCTGTTAGAAGAGGACACTGCAATATTTGAAGCAGCAATCCACATACTGCAAAGTTTTGACATTATACGAGGTTTGAGCGAAGTATGGCGGATAAGAATACAGAGCGAGCTACAAGGACCATAAGCATCCATACCCTATGCCATTTGCTCAGAGAGACTGAGCACCTATAGATATGCCTTGAGTGCAGTGAAGTCGATTCTTAGAAACAGAAAAAGTAACTATGTCGAACAATGATGCAGCTATGTTTCACTTTTTCTTAGAATAAATTTGCCAAAAAAATATATTTACTGTTTCCATTTGAAGACCCCTCGTATGTCTGCTGTCATTTGCAACGCGCCAAGTTCCATTTCACAAATGCTCTGATCACTCCCATGCTTCCATTACATCGTGATCAATTTTAGAATACCTCGATGAAACCCAATAGTTTTCACAGTTATCTCTCACCCTGTTAATCAGCTAATGATAACAATATCTATTACAGGAGATACGTAACCAAATAAATGAGAAAGTGATAAACGCGTATGAAACTGGTGATGCCAGCGTGGTAATTCTCAGTGTGTGGGCCAGCTCGCATGCAAGTCTACATGGATCTGTTCAATTCTCCTTGCATGCAACGCTTAAAGCTCAGACCAGGAAATTCTGGGAAATGCACTTTTGTCCTCTTCTTGCTCTATTTCCATCCAGCCGGACCATAGAACTACAACTACAGTTTAGGAACGTTAGGAAGCCTGCCTCATATTTTATTGTAGCAATTTGCTGAACACCATGAGATTGCCAGTCCCACCCCAACTTTCTTTAGTCTCATTTACGACTTGCATGGCGGTGAAGTGGTTCTGTTCTGTCCTCCCAGTACTCGCTAGCAGGATTCATCTGGGTTTCGAGGTACTTCAGGGTGCGGAGAAATTGCCGATGTGTACTGCCAAATTTCGTGAGTCTTTAATACAAATGTACTAGGTAGTTTACATCTCGCATAAAGTCTCGCGCTGGCGGGAGTAGTGCCCAATACAATCACAACAGACTCGGTTGTGTTCTATTTATGTTCTGGAAAGAAAATGTTTGATATCTGGTTCTGATTTTGGAAGAGAGAGAGAGAGATGAATTCATTGATTGCAAGTCAGCTAATGACAGACTCATATTACATGTGTTCTACGAGCTTTACAAACGTGACACGTGCTGTGCGTCAACGATTGACGAAGAGTAGAATCATATTCTCCAAATAGGTCGTGTCCATGAGAGGGGCATGGTGACAAAATGGCACGCTGCAACATATATGGGGAATATAATGAACGGCGAAGAGAGAGTCAAGTTGGTGAGAGAAAAAAATTTGTCTAATCGAGGGAAAACAGTAAAGAAAATGAAGAAAGATTAATTGACATGCCATGCTGATCGACTTAAACGGTAAGATCAATCGGCCACATGATCACTAGGCGTGCATCATAGAACAGTAGCCATCAATCTGCTATAGGAACACTGCTTGTGCATCATAGAACAGTAGCCATCAATCTACCACAAGAACACTGCTTGTACAGCACAGAACAGTAGCCATCAATCTGTCACAGGAACACTGCTTGTGCATTAAACACTTGCTCAGAACAAGATATGCAATCCACCATGACGTAGTTTTTTGTCGGCATTCAGTAACTTTGATCTCACGATCAACACTAAGAAAACGAATATACTCTTCCAGTCTGCTGCTGGGGAACCGTACATCGAACTAAACATTACTGTACATAGTCAGCGTCTTCAGGTAGTGACTAGCTTCAGCTACCTAGGTAGTGCCCTAACTAGTGGTGCGGAAATTGACTGTGAGGTAAATAAGAGGATTGCTAAGGCGAGCTCTGTGTTTGGGAGGCTCCAAGCAAATGTTTGGAACTGAGAAGACATCAGTATTGCCACCAAGATAAAAGTGTATTGTGCTGTAGTGTTATCCACTCTGTTGCATGCCTGTGAAACATGGACAGTGCATATCAGACATTCCAGACAGCTAAATCGTTTTCACTTGAGCTTTTTGCGTAGACTGATCAGAGTCAGACGACAGGAACACGTGTCTAACTCTGAAACCCTTAGGAAAACTAACATGTTGAGCATCCGTACATGTTTGCAAAAAGCTCAGTTAAGATGGACGGGGCATGTTATTAGCATGCCAGAGGAGCCCATCCCCAAGCAGCTGTTATACGGTGGTCTCACAACAGACATACGCTCACAACAGACATAAGCTCACAACAGACAGACGCTCACAACAGACAGAACCTCACAACAGACACGCTCACAACAGACACGCTCATAACAGACAGAACCTCACAACAGACACGCGCTAACAACAGACATAACCTCACAACAGGAAGACGCTCACAACAGACAGACGCTCACAACAGACAGAACCTCACAACAGACAGAACCTCACAACAGACAGACGCTCACCACAGACTGACGCTCACAACAGACAGATGCTCACAACAGACAGACGCTAACCCCAGGATGACGCTCACCACAGGCTGACGCTCACCACAGGCTAACGCTCACCACAAGCTGACGCCCACAACAGACATACGCTCACAACAGACAGACGCTCACAACAGACAGACGCTCACCAGGTGGGCAAAAGAAACGTACAGAGACTCCTTGAAAGTTTCTTGCAAAAGCTTCAATATTGATGTCTCCTCCTGAGAATTGTTTGATAAAAACCGCGCAACCTGGCGTGCTAGTATTACCGAAGGTTCTCACACCATAGAGAGTAGAGCCATCGTGACTGCTCAGCAAAAAGCTTGCTGCCGAAAAAACAGAACGCATGACGACGTCACAGCCGGCTTCTCATATTTGTGCCCGAATGGGACCGGGTATGTCCTCCAGGATTCGTCTTTACAGCATAACAGAACACATTTCGCAGGAAACGTCTGATGCAGTCGCCATCTTTGCTTGCGATGGATACCTAATATTATTTATATTCTACATTACAGTGTCACTGTAAGAACGATACTTTATTTTCCGAGAAACTACAAATTAAATTGAAAAAGTAAAAAGAGAAAGAGTTACATAGCTCGGTTTCTACTTCTATTTGTCATTCCATCTTTGATGATGAAACCGTCAAACGAGAACCTGAGATGTTGATACCGACAGACGAGAACCTGAGATGTTGATTCTGACAAACGAGAACCTGAGATGTTGATACCGACAGACGAGAACCTGAGATGTTGATATCGACAGACGAGAACCTGTGATTAACTTGAATAGTGTTTATAGCTTCCCTTTAACTTTGTAGAGCTTTGAGTTAAATGCTGAATGGTTGTGTCCGTGTATCTGCCTCAACGGCCCGGGCATGAAACAGGACTGAACTATGCTTATCAGTTTGTACGTTTAGTACATATGTTGTAAAGCAGTCAGTAGAAGCTTGTGTATGTGTTTTTTGTAACCGTCAATATACATACAAATCGATCAATCAGACAAAATATGACAGCACAGATTACGTAGAGACCAATATGCGAGTTACGCCGTCACAATGTCGTCTTTGATCTATAACGATTTGTAAGGCATGTCTGTCACTGATGCCAATTAATTGATTCATCTTAAATATGTATTTAATGAACTTTCAATGTGAAATATATGCATGACTTTAGGCAATGGCGTTGTTTCATAACCCGCTTCAATAATTGTGTGCATTTTTTTCCCCACACCAGATGATAGTAAAGTGTTGATGCTGTCCTGATTACAGTGATTGAATACACATGTATGTGAATGTGTGGGTGAATGTGTATATGTGTAATATATCAATAAACAATGTTAATTATACCCTTTCTTGTATTCCATAAAGGCAAGGTAGTACCAAAGCAGACACTGCTGCCGGGATGAAGTTTTAGAGGCTTCTTTGGACTAGGATTCATCGATTTTTGAGTTGGGGTTGTCATTTCCCTTCATCGCTGTCTTTTCTTTGTTAACAGTACTCTAGGCTTCGAGTTTCAGCTGGGTTGACTGGAGCGTATTGATAATATGGAATTCACTATGCCAGGAAAAACGAGCTCACTATCCCTCTGTTACTCTTACCCAAGTTATTCCAGTATGCATCCGGATAAAATATACATTTGTACATATAAGGTCGGTCAATCAAAATCTATTCATCTCCCTGTGGAACATAGGTCCACAACAAATATATTTCGTCTTCTTATTCTGCGTTCGTTCTCAATCTCCTGCTAGCAAGCCATAAACAGGGCTTTGCAAGTAGTAGGTTGTCGTCCGGAGAACGGAATGCGTTGTGTCGCTAGTTTACAGATTGACTGCGATATATATATGCACCTTTTGATCCGACACATCCATCTTCGGCAGCAACGAATACATGTTAAGTCTTCGAATGTTTGTCTGTCTATATCTGTTGATGTTGTTATGGTTATAGTTTTAACAGGATGGGGAAACAGCCGTGTGTCCATTCATTCCTAGCCATCTCTTACGACAGGCTGACATATTACAATGTTACTACTGTTCATTGCTCCCCTTTCAGGCCCGTGCAACACATCAAATGTACAGGGAGATAATCATCTTTGACCAAGTGTGTTCCCAAGTGCTAAATGTTTGCATACCCGGTTGTAAATTGAATGTGACAGCTTGATTAGATTCGTACACTCAGTCCATGTTTTCAACATCGTGCAGTCCTAGTCATGTATATAGTAACATTTCATGTTGTTTACAAACATGAAATAATTGTTAGTATATGGCATCAAAATAAACAATTCACATATTTTTTCTCCTCTCTCTCTCTCTCTCTCTCTCTCTCTCTCTACAAACACAGACACATATTCATACGTGCTTACACGTTACATTTCTTACACATCTGCTAACCTCTTCAGCTGTCGTAGTCTTTATAACAAATAATCGTAATCATTGCAAGGATCTCATTCGGTTGCTAATTTTCAGCCCGTATAAAATCACAAATAAATACGGTAGCATCTGCATGACAGAAGACTAACCAACACATGGCAAAACACAACCCGCCATTTAGGCAGTCATATGCCTACTATGCGTGAGTCTATCCTCCTATCCAATCAAAGATCTATAACTTATACTCTACACAGGATACACTATTATAAGAGACAAACTGTTTTCGGGAAGATCGGTAGAATTAACTGAATAAGAATACATAGAGATACACGTCCTCTCGCCAGCTTATTATACAGTCTATATAAGTCAAAGTTTTGAATTACTCATCGACTAACTTCCATCATTATACACAACAACACATTTGCACACACACACGCACACACACACACACACACACACACACACACACACACACACATACACATACATACACATACATACTTATACTCAAAACACCTGCACAGGATTCTCGACTATCTACCATATTTGCATGTCTAACGTCTGACTTCTAACAACATTCGAGTACACACACAACGTCAATCATGCTTACAGACTAGGACAATAATTACCTCTCGAGTAGCTCCGTCCTTGAGAACCTTGACTGCCACCTGTTTCTGAGACTCACATTCAGGAATATACAGCTCTCCTACGGTGATACACAAGACACAAAATATAAGTGTTTATTGTTTGTGACATCTATTCAAAATAAGTTTGTAGTTGAATTAATAAATCAGGTGTTTTCTTTAAGAAGTGCAAGCTAGCAGGCGTCGTCATCTATTCTTACTTGTTCCAACAGGAGCATGGTACCATTACTGCAGTCGTCCTATTTACAGGAAGTTTGCAACTACAAACTCATGCTATCTTGTAGCAGTGATCGCTGTGGTATAATGTGTAAAATGATGAGGATTCCAGAACCCATATACAGCCCTCCTTAGTCACAATACGATAATTACGGAGGTTCTATATCTCACTTTCCGTAGTCTGCAAACGCAATACAAAGATAAATACTGACTTCTGCTCGGGCTCTCTCCACAAGTCTCACTTGATACCCAAACACCGCGGACGACAAGAAAATACCATCTCCCCAAATCTGTTCACATTTGGCCTGAAAAAAGATTTTAGGTCTCTAAATTGACAGTTTCAAGGTGTCAGCATTGATGGCAAGAGGATCTCACACTTACGTATTGCAGACGTCGTTGACATCTTCAGCCACAGTATTGCAGAAAAACCGAACAAAGCCTAAACAAGCTGAATAAAGCAGGCAAGGTTGTTGTTCTGGTCATAAATATGAAGAAGACTCAGTTTCTACCGAACACTTTCTGCCCTACAGAGACATTGCAACTGGAAGAAGAACCCATTGAACATGTCGATGCGTATTTCTACCTAGGTCAGAAAATCGACAACAATCTCATTGATTAGAAGATCTCACACATGAGATCGGTGGGTTGGCTCTGCTTCAACCGCCTTAAACCGACACTCCAGCAGATGCTGGAGGTCAAGGTCAGGGCTCACACCTCCAAAACATGGTTATCCCAGCAATGGTATACGGGTGTGAAGTTTAGAGTCTACGCGAATCAGACGCAGAGCAGTTCCGTGTTACCGAAAGGGTAAAGGAGTGAAGCGTCCTAAATATTTCCCAAAGAGAACACATCCAAATACCGACATGAGCAACCAAACGGAGTTCCGGAATGTCGTCGACTCTTGCGTCATTGCGAAGTTCCAGATGAACCGGCCATGTGGTTCACATAACTGACAATAGGTGGAAGAGGAGTGTGTCTTTCTGGTTGCCATAAAACTACAACCGCCGTCTGTCCGCCTGCAACGGGATGGGGAGATGATCTGAACCACGCCTTTGGACCATGGTATTTAAGGGTGAAGGATATACATGGATTCAAGAATCTTTTGGCTACCCGGCATCAGACAGCCTTGCCGGATTGAATACCATGATTGAAGTAAGTATATCTCCCTCAATTATCAGGCATAAGAAATAATCATCACGTATCTTCTATTCTATCCGTGCTCTATTTCGATTACTCCAACCGAGTCTGCCGGAGGGCTGTGTTTTCGAGAACTTTAAGTAATGTATGATTACGTACCTCCTGGTTACTTGGACTATTTTCCTTACACTTCACATGCCTAGGTTTGAAGTTAACTGTGAGGGATCGACGTGAGTCCTGTAGTAGTGAGCGACACGCAGATGGAGCCAAGCATAGCACAACCGCCTGGAGGACCCAGTCCACCTTCTTCAGCACGCTCGGGATGTGAGAAAAGCTACAATAATCCGCTACTATCATTTTAAGGACTCATACAAGAGTAATTATACTCATTGTAGGCATTCAACAACATCAACAACATCATCATCAATAACAACAACAGCAGCAGCAACAACAACAGCAGCAACATAGTTTGTGGCCATTCCCCCTGACTCATATCCTCAAGTCAAGATGAGTACATACGTGAAGAAATATACAGCCCTTATTGTTTTCGTACCTTCTCTTTTGCTGATGAATTTTATTTATTGGATTGAAAAATATACACATTACTGCCCTTTTGGGTGGTTAACTTTTTTTTGATGCGTTTCGTGCAGTCTATTATCATCCAAGGTGCTTGAACTATTTTGTCTGCTCCCAGACGCTGTTTATTCGGCGTTTTTTCGTGTCTTTCTCTCGCCTTTCAAGATCATCACCGTTTTTTTGTTTTTCATCCCTGTCTTTTAAAGCTTTTAAATCGCACATTGAAAGATTGGTCTGGAGATCTACCTCTGATTTAGTGATCAGGTCCAAATCATCGGCAACGATCAGTTCAGATTTATAAGCCGATATCATCGTCCAGTGCACCACTGGTTTTATTGATTCCCATACAGGTATGGAAGATATCAACCATAAGAAGAATGAACATCTAAGGCCACTGAATGTTGCCTTGTCTTACGCACTGCAGTTCTCAGCTCCTTGGTTCGCTATCATTACCCAATTTATCACTTTCTATTGTGTGATAAATCGTTTTTTTTCTATATCTCTCTCTTTGCTTATGAAAAGTGTCCTTTGTCACAATGTGCTTTATAATTTCACTTCTCGTGACATGCAAGAAAACGATGTATTTTTCTTTTGGAAATGTAATTTAATTAAAATTGTGTTTAATGGAGGAAGATTTACTGTTCGTCAGTTTTTGTTATGACCATACCAAATCAACTATCGCAGCTGTGCATATTGCATACAAGACTTGGGTCAAGCTGAACTATTTCTTGCATACAAGACTTGGGTCAAGCTGATCTATTTCTTGCATACAAGACTTGGGTCAAGCTGATCTATTTCTTGCATACAAGACTTAGGCCAAGCTGAACTATTTCTTGCATACAAGACTTGGGCCAAGCTGATCTATTTCTTGCATACAAGACTTGGGTCAAGCTGATCTATTTCTTGCATACAAGACTTAGGCCAAGCTGAACTATTTCTTGCATACAAGACTTAGGCCAAGCTGAACTATTTCTTGTATACAAGACTTGGGCCAAGCTGATCTATTTCTTGCATACAAGACTTGGGTCAAGCTGATCTATTTCTTGCATACAAGACTTGGGTCAAGCTGATCTATTTCTTGCATACAAGACTTAGGCCAAGCTGATCTATTTCTTGCATACAAGACTTGGGTCAAGTTGAACTATTTCTTGTATACAAGACTTAGGCCAAGCTGATCTATTTCTTGCATACATTCAGAGTTTAGACGTTCTTGTATTATGGTTCAATGTTTCTAGAAACTCTATTGAGCGTTCTAAATTGAGATCGTGTGACCTGCCTGTTTCACTTTCAACTTTCATATATATATATTTATAAATATTTATACCATATCTCTTCGATTCCAAGAGGCACTGTTCACTACTTTAACGGGATCCGTCTTACAATAGATGGCGTCTTACAACTGCTAGCATAAAGAAAGATGTTTGGTTTCCGGTGACGAGACTTTGTTACTGTCTAACGCCTGCGTTAATTTGGTAGTGGATCTTCCCGTCTTCTTCATGTTATAACAGTGTCACATCATTTATGTTTAGTTTATTTGGATCCATTATTGCCGATCCCTGGTAAAAAGACAAATGCTTGTATATCCAGAAGGACATAGAAGTAGAACGAACATTTAATATTAGTTTAGCAAATGTTTGTCTTCAGATAATGACCCTCGTTCCATGTTTTCGTGCAAAGCAATAACCAATGGCTTTACATGGACGAAGAAAGGACGATTTCCTCAATCATATGCACCTGGGATAGGTTTTGTAAAGAAAACACGAGCAAACAGATTACCTATCACTTGACATTCTTTTTTCTTTTGACCTACTGCCCTTGCCATCCTGAGTTGCACAGAGGCGGCGGGCTGCGTAGATTTCTTGTTATCGCCAAGTGGAAGGCATGTGCTGTTGTTAGATGTAACTTCCTGAGAGTGTCAGAGACACCCTTGATCCACCGACGTCGTGGTCTGTCCCTTGCCTGGAGATCTGCATATGATATGCTTTTGATGCAGGCTGGTCATAATACATTCTGACTAAATGACCAAACCACTTGATTTGTTGGGAGTTAGTGTAGACCCTAACTGGGTTTTTCCCCACAGTTGCCTGTGTGGTGTTGCGTATTGGTCATGTATTCGTCTTTCCGGCTCAACTTCTCACACAAGGCATCTTGCAGCTTCGGACCTTCCTCTTATGTGTTTCTAGTAAGGACCAAGATTTACATTGCTGACACAATGTAGCAATAAATAATGTGTTTATCATTCTCCTCTCTATGTTGAAAGAAACGCTAGGGTGTTTCAAAATCGGTACAATTTGATAGTAGACACTGATCGCCTTCTGAATTACATGTGCAATCTCTCTGTCCACTGTACCGTCATCCCTGAATATACTACTTAGGTATTTGAACTCCTGAATCTGAGCATCAATGCCACTGATGTGGAAACTTTTTGCACTTGTCCACGTCTTAACAACATAGTTTCTGTCTTGCCTGATCTTCATGTCATATTCATTACAAGCGAAATGGAGATAGTTCAGGTGCTGTTGTATGTCTTCTCTATTTTTGTAAAAGATGACCTGATCATCAGCGAACAACAGTACACTAAGGGACTCTTTATGAGAGTTAGCCAAGTGTGTAATTTTAAACATGTCAAATATGAACAGAAGTAGAGAAAGAACACACAACTCATCACTTGAAACCAATGTGTCATACATGTATTCGTTTGTACCGCACCTTCACTGTTTACTACAAGTCACGATTGCCGTCCAGTTGTTGACCCTCCAAACCATATTCCTCCATTACATCCCAAAGTCTACATCGCTTCACCCTGTAAAATGTCTTTTCCTGATCAATAAAGGCCACGAAGAGTTTCTTATTGTATTTTATTGTTTTTTCACTGAACTGCCTGAGAGTAAAATAAGATCTGTACCTTCCCTTCCTTCCCGGAATCCTGATTGTGAAGCACTGAGCCAGCAGGTTCACAATAGCTCGAACTCGTTGCTCAAGGACCCATGCAAACATTTTTCCTAAAAGAGCTGCAATCCTTCCTACTGCCCTTGTTTTTTTTCCAAATAGGTACCGTCACCGCTCTTTGCCAATCACCAGGTACCTCTTCTTCATTTGACAAGCAATGCAATCGCAGGGAAGAGAAATTGCCAAACTCTTCAGAAAAGAGGAATGAATTGTCAAATGAGGCTGGTGCGACAAACATATCCGTCATGTCAATTGTTCGTTTAGGTGTCAAACATATGTTTATGAAAAACTTCCAGCAGGCTTTCATCAGAAACGAATTAACTTTCAGTGACACCTACATGATTTAAGGAAAATATTTTAAAAAAACGGAGACTTGTCAAATTACAAATGCTAATGAAATTCCGGTCTTCTTTGATATGCCTCGAAATGACAATTTGAACGCCAAATGTGTTAAAGAGATTCATATTATGAGTTTGGGATACACAAATCAGCGTATCACAGTAACGCTATACACGATTTCTGAAGGCAGAAAGTAGCCTCAATATCTAACTATTAACCGCAACAATATTCCCAATCATATTTTCCCTCAAGATATTGTGCATGCACTATCAAATGAATGGATAACGACAGAGCTTATGGGAGACTACCTAAATGATGTGTGGAATAAACGTCATAGAAGTCCATGTACATTATCTACTGCGCTAGTGCTTGACATATTTCATGGACGTCGGTCTGAACAAGTAACACAAATAAGCTCCTGTGACAGCTTAGTGGCATTGTTGTTATTTCTGATCTAGCTAGCTGCAGTCGCTCAACGTTGAGAACAAACAATTTCAGGATGAATTGAGAATAGGATTCATGATGTTGACTGTCAATCTTCGCCTGAAATCTTCACACACACAAAAAGCGTTTGCTTCAAAACTCGCAGAATGAGTAACGACGGCTTGGAAGCAAATCTCAGAGACAATAGTGCAACCATCATTTAATAAATGCTGCATCACCAACGCTCTTGGCGGTTCAGTGGACGATATATTATGGATTCATTTAGATATCAGGGGCTTGACAAGTAATTCAGAAGAATGGGGCTCTAAGTTCGAGGATGACACACAGCTATGCAGAGGTGTCTCATTGAAAGCAGAGGTGAATAAATTGAGGTCGGATATAGATAACATTCAGGAATGGTCTGAGAGCTGGAAGTTTAATGTAGATACATTTACATGCGCAAATTCAATATGGAATATAATTGTTGGATGAAAGAGAACAATATTATGAAGATATAAAAGGAAAGGGATCTATGGGTTATAATAGATCATACAGGTACAGTAAGTGAACACGTTCAGGTAGCAGTGACAACCGCAAATGGAATGTTAGGTATGATAAAAAGTAATATTAAACATAGTAACAAGGAAGTCATAGTCAAATTGTTTAAAGTATTAATTAGACCTAGATTGACAAATTGTGTGCTGATGTGAAATCCGTGTTGCATAGAGGATATACACATGTTGGAAAGGATGCAAGGAAGAGCGACACAACTGAAAGTGGGATTCTGGAATTATTAGGAAGGATACATAAAAACTAGCCTGCAGTGTCTAGAAAAGAGAAACATTCGAGGGGATTTAATACAAGTTTAAAAGTTAATCAAGGGATCATATAAATTAGACTATAAACAAGTTCTTTTTCAAAATGCAGCAGGCTAGACGAACAAGATAACAAAAAGGTAGCAATTAATTAAAGACAGGTCCAGATTAAATATTAAGAAATATTCTTTAATTATAAAATCGTTAATGCTTGAATTGCATTGCCAGAGGAAATAGTAATGAAATGATCAGTTAATGCATTCAAGAACAGTCTGCATGAACAAAGTTAATTTAAAATAAAGTGAAGTAGTGGAATCCCGTTTTAAATACACTCTACGTGTTCTCAGTTCAGTAGTTCATCATGTGACCTCCTGAGATCGTTGGAGTACCCCTGCTGACACCTCCACAATCTTGCGCCATCCCTCTCTATGTATGGTTTGTTTTTGTGCCCTCTCGGGTCGTAGGCTAGTCCATTTATGAACGTTGTCTTCCCATCATTTTCTCGGACGTCCTCTCCTTCGCTTATCTTTACTGTGCCATGTAGTAGGCAGCTGTTGCCTTTTGATCGTTGTGAAGAGGTCGTCATACAGTCCACTTGCATCCTCGATTCTTTGTCGTACTTCATCATTTGTGATACGATCGTTGTAGGTGATATTTAAGAGTCTTTTAAAACATCTCATTTCCATGGCCTGGATTCTTCGTAGGGAATATCAAAAGAACCAGTTAGCGCATTAGTCAGACCTTTATGGCATCATAATTTTCTGAACCAGTTTAACAAAGTTGTTAAGTTAAATATGAAGTTGACTCTGGTGTTGATTCATAAGTGATGTGTAACACACCGTTCAATATATAATATTGTTTCTAGTAAATTGACTTATGTTATCCATCTGCGTGTATGTTTGTTTGACAGATTTGAGTCTGTTTGTTTGCTAGCAGTGGTGCTGAAATTAAGAGGTGTCTTCTAATTTTAAAAAAAAAGCATGGCAAATGTGCTGGCAATGAAAATATCTGTAAATGTGTTTTTCTGTGTGAATGTGTGTCCTCTTGTTCTCTGTTTGATCTAAAATAACCAACATTATGTGCTTAGGCTCAGATGACGAAGTGCACATAACGGATGAACCATCTTGCAAGTTACGATGGGGCTTCAGATGAGGACCTTAAAAGTGGGCTAGAAATTAGAAAAACTATGCCTTTGTATTGAAGCTTGTTAATATGGTTGCTAAAGATGTAAAGAGTGTCCAACACGTGCCATCGCGATGCAGACGGACACCATGATTTCATAATTGCAGTAACAAATGGCCATTTCACTATTGACATGCACCAAAGCGGAGCAGCGTTCCATTATCCGTCCTTTTGTTTTAGCAGCGAAAGGATAAAACCTATAGCGATTCACTGATGAATGAAGGTCCAGTGCGGTGATGCATGCTTTTCACTCAAGTGTCATTTACAGTCAGGTAGCAATTTTTCTTTACCAGGCTGTCAATGCCTGCAAACGATTCTGGGGTCACTACTCGCTGTTCTTGACTAGGTCTTCAACATTGTCACATAAGTCAAGCGGTTTTGGAACTGCCTACTCCACTCATACACTTGCTGGATTGAAAGAAATGCATCCCAGTACTGGACCTTCATTCGTCGATGAATTTCTATATGTTTTGCCCCTTCGCTGTTAAAAAGGCGGATAACAGAATATTGGTGGCCATCTTTTAACTGCGATTATGACGTCATGTTTTTATTCTGCATCGTGATGACACGAGCAGGACACTATTGACATCCTTAGCAACCATATTAACAAGTTACAATACAACGGCACGTTTTTTTGTAATTTCTATTCCACTTTTAAGGTTTTCATTTGAAACCCCCCCCCCCCCCCTTTTTTTATAATGGGCTGATCAACACCCCGACTTCCGAAAAAGACAGCTACTTTAACTTCATTAGATAAGAGCAAGTCATCATCTTCAGACTGAGAACTGGGCAAAACTGACTCGAGGGTCATCTTTACAACAAAATGAGGATTGGGACAGGCGACAAGTGTCCTTGTGTGAAGCATACCATTACCGTGGAACACATCCTATAAGGCTGCATGCTCACGCAGGAAAAGAAAAAACAATGCTAGCATCGCGAGACAGATATGAGACAGAAGCTGTATGAGATAAAACAGTCTTACAAACTACGGTGTCCTTTGTAACAGAAGCCAGTACCATGATATGAGGAAAAACGACGAAGAAGAAGATATTTGATCCTTTTACTCAAGTTTCCATTCCATCTCACATTACATTAGATTCTAGTTCCTGCAGTTTCTTGGGACGTACAAATGTGAACAATATACACATAATACGATCACTCATTTTTGTTTTCGATTTCGATTAATCGTGACCGTTTCTCTCTTCCGGCTCTTTTAATGGTATGTCATCATTTCTCTCTTCTGGCTCTTTTAATGGTATGTCATCATTTCTCTCTTCTGGCTCTTTTAATGGTATGTCATCATTTCTCTCTTCCGGCTCTTTTAATGGTATGTCATCATTTCTCTCCTCTAGCTCTTTTAATGGTATGTCATCATTTCTCTCTTCTGACTCTATTAATGGTATGTCATCATTTATCTCTTCTGGCTCTTTTAATGGTATGTCATCATTTCTCTCTTCTGGCTCTTTTAAAGGTATGTCATCATTTCTCTATTCTGGCTCTGTTAATGGTATGTCATTCCATTCTTTATTTCTTGATGTTTCGCTTTACGTATTAAAGAGATTGTCGCCATTTATTTGCTATATTGTCTCACTCTATTTTCTTAGACATGCCTTACTCTACACTTGATTGTGTCTAGTCCACGTCATCGACTGTTGCGATGATGCGAGTTTTTCTTGTATTAGTTCTCACCTAAATTATTGTGCGTGAAGCCTATTCGACAGTGAGCTGGATTGCAAAGAAATCAATCCGGGTGTGATTCGTTCCTGTCTACTCAGCTATAAATGGCTACCTAACGTATGAGTTTGGGAAGGTATAAACAGCAACGAAGGGGCCTGGCCACCCCACGTCACATAGGCTGCGGCCTTAGTCCATGTAGACTTATCTTCATCCCCGACGACATCAATTGTTGTCATGAGACCAACCTTGACCTTACCTAAATAATTCCATATCTATATAATATTTATAACATGTTTAAAGTATTAACACAAACATCCGTGTCATCACTCAAATATGATAACGATGAAGATAAAGAAGTTTATGCTCAAATATCCTTCGATATCTAAGACTTGATTATTCAAAAATAGCCAAAACACCTGGAACGATATACACCAAATCACCCATCTATTTACGTACACAATGTTTGTGTTAAGTTGAGACGACTTACCTCTAAACACTTGCCCAAACGCTCCCTCGCCAACCACTTCCAACAGTTTCAGGAGATCGGAAGAAACCTCCTTTACATACTGTCTCCGTGTGTTCACGTTGTTGGGACAGAAGTAGGTTGGGTTCTTGCTGATGTTATTCATCCGGTCCAGCAGCACACTGCCGTCGCTGTTCCTGATGGGGATAAACATAGAAGCATTAAGAAGTTTGACAACGACGTTGCCATTAAGAACTGATGGTATTATTTATCTATATGTACACACACACATACACACACACAAATACGCATATACATACACACAGTGTGACTCTAGAAGCCCTGTATTAAATCAGAAAGAACATTCTACTAAATGACGCTATATATAAAGTGAAGATCGTTCAATAGCAGACGCTAATGCTGGGATGACGTATTGCTGACTCCATTGTATTATTATCTCAGTTTTTTTCAGAGGTATGGTTGCTGTTGTTTCGAATGCTCACCATGAGTAGGTTACTCTTATGTGCGCCCTGAAAAGGACGTTAACTGATGGGTTGCAGTAGCTTTCCTCACATCTCGAGCGTGCTGATGAAGGGAGACCGGGGTCCTGCAGACGGTTGTGCTATGCTTGGCTTCATCTGCGTGTCGCTCACTACTACGGAGATCACCTTGTTAGCTAGCCTGTTGTCCTCGACAACAGCCCGTTTCCAGGACGACCAACGTGGAAGTCAGGTGAGGGTCTTGGCCAGTATATTTACCTGGCCTAGGCTAACATTCTCTGATCAGTGTGTTTTGCCTGACCAGACGTTAGCCTCATCGTCCCTCAAAGGTGTGGTAAATAGTTCCCTTCATGTCGCCATGCAATAGCAGATTGAGAGGGAAAATTATCGTAATATGCTCAGTTGCAATACTATACGATTGTTGATAGTTTTCTGAGATATAAAGTGGCTTGCAAGGGATGTCGGAGGACCTTAAGATGCAGCACAGTGTATCAGTTTGTAGCAGCCAGCGACTAATAGCTGGCTGTTTGCTCCAGGCTCAGCGAACCAGAGCTGAGAAAGACAATATTCCGCCAATAGACGGCGGCCACGAGAACAGGCTGCACTAGTGGAGGCTTGCTAATACAATAGGGATAGCAGTGGGAAGGCAAACCCGTTAACAAAAAGGGGGGGGGGTGCTTAAATCGGATATGTCGAGACGAAAGGCGGAGTTATAGCAGCCTCGCTGCAAACTGGAACACAGCTTGATTGCCAGGACGATCTGCGAAGAAGAATAGGAAGAGTAACTTCACAAACGTTAAGTCACTAGAGAGTCAAGTACACATACAGAGAGAGAGAGAGAGAGAGAGCGAGAAAGAGAGAGAGAGAGCGAGAAAGAGAGAGAGAGAGAGAGAGAGAGCGAGATCCGTATGAATAGTTGCCACTACTGAATAATAATGGAACAATAGCGCAGAGGAGAAAGAAATTAAACTGACACAGAAGACAAACAGGAGGGTAGGAAAATAACGCAGATAATACAACGTATTTGTTGATGTAAACAAATTCATGGATTAGAAAAATCAATAATTAAAAAAACAGCAAAAAACATAAAGAAATAGTCAACTCAAATAATCATGACGGCCAGGTAAACGCAAAGAAGCTTAACTTTGACAGTGAATTGCAAGAACTAGAGCAACAAATGGTATTAAAAACCGCGGCACAGAACAAATAAAATAAGTAAAAGGAGTAAAGAAGGACAAATAAAAGACGAATGGGACCAGTAAAATAGAAATTGAGTTGCTAGTATGATCAGTAGTTCCTGGCGTCCAGCCCGATTGTTTCCTCATTGTGTAATTCCCTTAAGAGAATTGGTCTTCTACTATTTCAGACAGACAGCATATCAATCTTATTCCAGCAGACACAGTTCAAGTTGCGTATAAATCAAGTATCTTGGAGAGTTTTACATTTGTCTTACGTCAGGGGTGTTGACTCTTCTCTTTGACTTTTGCTATCCCTGAGATATCGAGTTTTTGCTCTTCTCTTCCTTGTGCTGCATAGTCGAAATTGAATTGTTTTCTATATTTATTTTGTTCCCCTTTATACGTTATTGATTCACTGTTACGGTTGTTGATTCCCTTTAAAAGATGTTTATTTTATGTGTAGTTTCTTTATTCTTTGTGGAAGATGTTTAATCTGTAAAAGCAGCTATTTTTCTTTGAAGCTTATTTATTCTTTGTAAAGGTGGTAACGGTAGCTGATCCTCTGTAAAGGATGGTGATTCTGTTTACGAAGTGTTAAATCTCTGTAAAGGATGGTGATTCTGTTTACGAAGTGTTAAATCTCTGTAAAGGATGTTGAGTCGGTCAAGGTTGCTGATTTTCTGCAAAGGTTGTTGATTTTCATTAAGTGTAGAAAAAGTTAGGAAATTATAAATAGGAATGGTCAGATACCGCATGGGAGACGAAAAGACAAACGAAACCTACGTTACTACCAATGGGTCTTCATCAGGGACAACGAACAACAACAATAATGAACTAGCGAATCATAAAAGAAGGACAAACACATACATGGGTGATTTCAATATAAAAGTGTGTATAAAGAGTACTTATCTGAGAAATCGTCCTATTATTTCTCACGGGTCGAATGCGGGACCTCAAATGACAAACAAAGACAGGACGAAGTGGCCAGGAGGGCGTAAGAAGCGGGAGAAGGCTGAATAGCCAAGTAGCGACCAAATATGGAAAGAGGAAATGGTGATATAGGTTCAGAGAACAGAGAAGGACAGATAGATGAAGGAAGGAATGAGATGAGAATTAGGAAAAGGTATGGACGATATTGATTCCATGCGGCTGAAGCAGCACATATGGTAATTATGTTTGTTATCAAGTGCGATTCAATGACCATCGCCAGAGAAGCAAAAAAACTGTGCCTGTGATACTGCCATCGGCTTTGCACTGGTGCCCAGGACCATTGAAGTGGTTGGCGATTAGATAACAAGTGTGTTTGTAGATTGATTCTCTTTAAATGCTGTAGAATCTGTAAGGTGTGGTGGTCTTTTTAAGATGTTAAATCTCTATAAAAGTTGTTGAATATGTAAAGGTTGCCGAGGCTTTGTAAGGATTGCTGATTCTCTGTAAATGTTGCTGATTCTCTGGAAAGGATGTTGACTGGCTGTGAAGGTTGTTTTTGTCTTTAAAAGTTGCTGATTCTTTGTAAAGGATGTTGATTGTCCCTGAAGGAGGATTCTCTGTAATTGTTGCTGAATCTCTGTAACGCTTATGATTCTCTGTACAGGTTGCTGATTCTCTGATTCTTTGTAAAAGTTGCGGATTCTCTGCAAAGATTATGATTCTCTGTAATGGTTGCCGATTCTCTGACTATCTGTAAAGGTACCGATTTTCTGCAAACATTATGACTTTTTGTAAAGGTTGCCGATTCACTGATTCTGTGTAAATGTTGTCGATTCTCTGCAAAGATTGTGATTCTCTGTAAAAGCTACATATATAAATAAGCTTTTACATGATCATCTTTTGATATTGTCCTTCTACTTACAACGCTATCTTTCTCTTGTACTTTTGTCTGTTTCTTCCAGTAAATGTTTCAGCAAGGCTGTGTCTGTCTATATTTTCGTTCACTGACTCTATTTTCACCCTTAACACCTCTTACATTGTTATTTGTTTGATTTTCTCACACGAAATGCGCGACTTTCTTTCACATGTCAAATACCTCATGTGTTGCACACACATATACACACATAAAATAGCATTTAAAATAAATAAAATTAACAAATAGTTGGATGAGAAACTACACAGAGTAAAGTAGATTCTCAAAACTTACCTGACCATGATGTCTCCGTTTCTTGTGACACAGAAGTGTTTGTTCAAATATCGCCGCCGATAAAAAAAGCAGATAAGAATAATCACGACTACAATGAAGAAGCCAACCACAGGAGGAATGATTTGAAATAATGAATTATCCGAAGGGGACCCATCTCCCTGGAGTCCTAGTGTCGATGAGGTCTATGGCAAAAATAAAAAATGCAAGAACATATCATTGGTTGTACACTGGAACTGTCGTAAGTAGTTTGTTAGTTACAAGACATCAGTTGCAAGTAAGATATAAATGCCGTAAATGAATGGTAACGTGGTTAACTAAAAGTGCTCCTAAACAGACAACAAACCCAGTACATGCTGAATATATTTTGTCCTCATGAGGAACTAATGCTAGAAAATGTTTCTATCAAAAACATAAATTCTGACATCTGCCTGGGCCAGGAGATTACGAACTCTCATCAACTGAATCATGGGATTTCAAGGAGAATGGCAGCAGGTTGGCCCAGTTTTCATCAAATCAAATCCATCCTTCAGCAGATGAAATATGACAAGACGAGATCTCACTTATTTGACAGCGTGGTCATTCCCGACATGATATATGGCTGTGAGGTCTGGAACCTAAAAAAAAAAACAGATGCTGACAGACTTGGAGTGACCCAACGGGCGACGGAGCGAAGAACAGTATAAGTATCACTACGAGACCACATATACAGCACCAAAATTAGGCGCCAGACCTCTTTCAACGACGTCGTGGATTCAGCGTTATTAAGAAAATACAGATAGTCGGGTCATGTTATACACTTGACTGATAACCGATGGACACACAGACAGGCGGGTCATGTTATAAACTTGACTGATAACCGATGGACACACATATATGCGGGTCATGTTATACACTTGTCTGACAACCGTTTGACACACATATAGGCGGGTCATGTTATACACTTGTCTGACAACCGTTGGACACACAGATAGGCGGGTCATGTTATACACTTGACTGATAACCGATGGACATACAGATAGGCGGGTTATATTATACACTTGACTGATAACCGATAGACACACAGATAGGCGGGTCATGTTATACACTTGTCTGACAACCGTTGGACACACAGATAGGCGGGTCATGTTATACACTTGTCTGACAACCGTTGGACACACAGATAGGCGGGTCATGTTATACACTTGTCTGACAACCGTTGGACACACAGATAGGCGGGTCATGTTATATACTTGTCTGACAACCCTTGGACACACAGATAGGCGGGTCATGTTATACACTTGTCTGACAACCGTTGGACACACAGATAGGCGGGTCATGTTATACACTTGTCTGACAACCGTTGGACACACAGATAGGCGGGTCATGTTATATACTTGTCTGACAACCCTTGGACACACAGATAGGCGGGTCATGTTATGCACTTGTCTGACAACCGTTGGACACACAGATAGGCGGGTCATGTTATACACTTGTCTGACAACCGTTGGGCGCAAAGAGTTATGTACTGGCGGCCCTACAACTTTTGACGGCCTCCAGGATATCCACCAATCAGATGGAGAAATGGCATGCGAGAGATTCTTGGTACGACGTGTTTCTTCAAGGTAAAGTGTCCATATAAAGTGTCCACTAACATACGACTACTCTAGAACAGATGCACATAAGATGATAGAATCAGCGAGCCACGTAATCCGGACAGATATTTTCGCTGGCGGAAATGTTGAAGAGGAATGGCCCAATATATAGAGGCTGTAAAATATTTGGATATACAAAAAAAAACCATAATGACGCTAATAGAGCAGCAAACATTGACTTTTAAAAAACACTTGCTATAAAGATCAAGACTGACAGCAAGAGCTTTTCTTCTTATGTTCGACATAAACAGAGAACGAAAGACACAGTTGCTTCAAAAATAGCTACACAAATTATCGCAGGGTTTCAGAATTATAGTTATGAGGAAAGACTAACAAATACTAATCTTTAGGGTCTAGAATAAAGAAGAATTCGAGGTTACAGTACAAATGTATAACATAATAAATGGACAGGATAAATTAGACTATACCAAGTTTTCCAAAGTACAACCGGCTACAAGAACAAGAGGGCACAGCTACAAATTGTTTAAAGAGAGGTATAAATTAGATAATAAGAAATATTTTTTTAGCCAGAAAGTGGTGCATTTTTGGAATGCATTTCATCAGGATGTAGTGGAAGCAGAGTCAGTTAATGAATTCAAAAATAGATTGGATGCTGACAGTATTGTTGGTATCCGTGCAGTGAAATAAACCGGTTGTATACAGACTCTGTAGAGCCTTCTAAACAAGTATTTTAAAGTTAAGTAAAGGACAGATTTATATATATTTAGACGTCATTTAGCTACATGACATCTGGCATCCAATGTCTGATTGATTACCAGGATTACAAGTTCCAAGTTACAAATAGGCTTAATCAGCTCATCGGTACAATCATGACAGCTGGCCTTAACTTTCATAGACAGATAGTCCACTGCACACTGAGCACGTTGTGCGGACAAGAGGAACAACTCCAATGTATGAATTGGTACATTTACGTGCTTCAAGAAATTCCGACCTCTCAGATCTCGTGAGATCTCGAGTAAAATAACAGCAGAATCATCACTTAAAAAACGCAATGGTAATCTAGCATGGATGTCCCTGTGCTCTGTCTGGTGATTACAAGGAACTACAAAGATTAATTCTTTGCTAGTTGTTTTTAACTGGCTCATCCAGTGTCGGCATAGGGTCGATTTGACCTAACCGGGATTTGTATTCTCCGGGGCCCGCACGTGACAACAATAATTACGATTCATTTTGGCAAAACATTTGAGGGCAAATATTGTATCATTCAAGGGATCTCACTAACAGTTTCTAATCAGACCTCAAGTTTGTTGAAGCCAGTACGGATGCAAAGAGAATTTGGTACTAGCAAACATTAAACTAACGTCCTGTCGGTCTGTTGCTGTTGTACTCGTTTATCTGAGTTAGCGTGGTGTGTATCAGTAAACGCTTACCTAACACAAGTCTATATATCATTATTGTATTGTTATCTTTGACTAAACTTAGCATCTTTATACTGGCTTAGAAGACTATACAGATTCTGTATACATCCAGTTTCATTTACATTAATGTGATCTAGAAATAACTATAGGCATTTAATATCTATTCTCGAATTCATTAATTGGCCCTGCCGCCACTATTTCCCGTGACAATGCATTCCCAGTCTCTGACTAAAATCATATCACCTGGTATCTTATCTGCATCTTTCTTTAATTAATGTGTGGCTGTGCACATCTTGTTGATATGGACGGCTGGATTTTGAATAAAAGACTTGTTAGTCAAATTCATTCTTCCCGTTGATTGTCTTACGAACCTGTATCAAATCACCTCGAGTTCTCTTGATATACACTGTAGACCTGTTTTTCTGAGTCTTTCCTCATGTAATTCTAGAATCCCCATATCAGTTGTGCCACTCGTCTTGGTATCCTTTCCAGCATGTTTATATCCCCTGTACGATAAAGACTCCTCATCTATACACAGTACTCCAATCTAGGTGTAATTAGTGTTTTAGACAGTTTGACTATCACTTCCTCGCATCTATGTTTAATATTTATTTTTATTATACCTAACATTACAGTTGCCTTTTTCATTGCTACTTGGATTTGCTTACTCACCTTACTTGCATGACCTAGTATAACCCTTAGGTCCTTATCTGTTTTTATTTTTCTATTGTTCACTCCCATACTGTAATTACGTTCCATATTGAATCTACCCATGTGAAAATTTGTATTTTTATGTACATTTGCCAGCTTCCAGATCATTTTCGAACTGCATCTAATTCCGAAATCAAAATATCCACTTCTGCTTTAGATGAGACATTTGTGCATAGTTTTGTATCATCCGCGAATTTTGCAATCATGGATACGATATCAACGTCCAAATCGTTTACACATATATAGATATTTAGAAATATCAAGAAGAAAATTGGTCCCACAACCTAGCTCTGTGTGACTCCACTGTTTATCTCACATCACTGTGAGCACTCATTATTTATGTCCACCCTCTGCCTTCTTCCCGTTAACCAATTTTCAGTCCATTTTGGCAACTTCCCCACCTATTTCATGTGATTTTAACTTTATAACTATTATTTGATGAGGTACTCATCAAATATATCTAATTTTTGCAAAATCATGATAAATAACATCCACTGGCTCATTGCCATCATTTATTTTATGATCATCCTCCATGAATTCTAAGGGACATATTACGGACGATCTCCCTCTAGTAAAGCCATGTTGACTATTTCTGATTAGATTACATTTGTCTAAATGCATTACAATGTTTTTTGGTGATTATTGACTCTAACATCTTACAAACTATGCTCGTTAACTCGCTAAACTCACCGGTTTATAATTTTCTAGACCTGATTTTTTGTGCTTTTTGAAGAAAGAGATCATTCCAGCATCTTTACAATCGCCTGTAACAACCCTATTCGCAAGGGATAGAAAACATAATATAATCGATGGTTTTGCTAACAGGTCATTAATTTCAAGCACGAATTTTGGATTAATATCATCTTGACCTGGACATTTATCCACGTTCAACTTCAGGTATTGTTTAAAAACCATTTCATCCGTAATATAGATTGATCTTATTTCCACCGTATCCATGTTCCTTTTGAATATATCTATGAGCTTATGGATCTTAGTGCAGTCATTTTTGTGTAGACTGTGCCAAAGTACTAATTGAGTAGATTAGCAGCATGCCAATTCTCACTTATTATGTTTCCGTGTTATTTTGAAAGGTCCAATTTTGTCTTTCGTTCTTACAGCCTGGCATGTCTTAAGTAAACGTTTACCTAGCGCATGTCTGTCACTAATATAATTTTGTCTTTGAGACAGTCCGGCAGATCTCGCACACATGTTAATCATCAAAATAGAGTTAAAATCAGAATGACATTCACGATCGTAGAGCTGAGAAGCAGGAATAACAGATAAATAATGCCAGCTACACAGGTTTAGAAGTGATATGAATGCTGACTTATTGACACATCGATAGCGCCTGGGAAAAGTTAGTGCTGAGTTAACAACAGGGCAAAGGCACATACTCTTCGATAGGGGAACATTATTTGAATAGATCACGAGACGGTTAATTTTGTAATGAGTAAGTAGAACGAATGACTGATTTCATTCCAGCTGTGAAACGTTGATGCCGGAAACTCATTGTCTGTGTGAACTTTGTAATCCTTGAACCATTAAATAAACATATTTATTGTGCTACCTACGAAATGCATTTGTTGTAGATGTGTAATTCAAAGATTCAGCAAAGTGGTAGCTCTGATATGTTAAGTATCGAATAAGGAACAGTGAACAGGAGGGCAGAGCAGAGTGGTGAAAATAATAATTATGTGGATGCTATAAGTACCTTAATTTGCCCCAGGGACCAGCATATCAGTGAAAGATGATAAACTAATGAACTGATAAGTGTGTTACAGCGAAATACCTTCATTGGTTTTCATAGCCAGGCTCAACGAGTAGAACTGAATATGATGTACGATAATAAGTTATTGACCTAGTTTAATATGTGTCTTTAATGGATACTATTTTTAGAGTTCTACAGTAACCAATGGCGACGTATGGTAAAGTTAATACATAAAATCCAATTTTTTCTTGTTATTACCGACAATCGCAGGGAAGATGAGGCTAACGTCTGGTCAGGCAAAACATACTGATCTGACAATGTTAGCCAGGTTCTGAAGAAATATACTTGTCAAGACCCTCACCTGACCTCTTCGTTGGTTGTCCTGGAAACCAGCTGTTGTCGAGTACAACAGTCTTGCTAACAAAGTGAGGTTCGACGTGATCCCCGTTGTAATGAGCGACACGCAGATGGAGCCACGCATAGCACAACCGCCTTGAGGACCCCGGTCCACCTTCATCAGCACGCTCGGGATGTGAAGAAAGCTAAGACAACCCTCCACTTAACGTCCTTTTCAGGGCGTACAAAAGAATAAACCTACTCATTTTGGGCATTCAACAACAAACTCAACAACAACCGACAATCGCAAACGCGAACTGCTATTGGGCGTGTAAAGAGATATGTCACAAATTGACGGTACTACGCCGTTATCATAATTCGTTTTGAATATGTAAAGGCGTAACAGAAATGTATTGGGCCTTTATTATTTGAATGGCGTTGAAAGATAAACGCGTTAGACTCAAAAACATATCAATAGAATTGTATCAATATTTTCCACGTGATACTAAACGTAGGAGTCTGTATCATCAAATGTCACACTCAGAGAAAAAAACAGTGTATGCTGGGTATTAGCAAAAGGTCATTCTCACGCTGGGCACCAGAACATGTCTTCAAATTTTATGGGAGACTGAGTAAGAAAAATTTTAGTTGATATCTTTGACAAAGAAGTCACAAAACCAGAAATGCATTTAATGTTGGATTTTAAAGAAGTATTGACGCCAAGAAGATTGAGAAATCAACTGAACAAGAACAACGACATTGAAGAACTATATTGTGAAACACTGTAGGGTGTACTTTGGCCACATTCCGCAAGAATACATGTAATAGAAATAGAAACTGTGAACAGCATTCTCTAGAAGCTATTAGAAGTCAATATTTACTTGCACATTGAGATGCGTAATGAAAGAAATTACGATAGTCTGTGTATATACATGAAACATGGATACATTCAGTGTCCATTCTTAAGTATCTTTCACACATTTTTACGACAGAGGTGTTCTCGTCTTAGATTTAGAGGTTTGATGTTAATTATGGACATCAGAGACGCTTTGTGTGAAGACAGAGTGTTTATATTCATGGATGCTGTAATTATATTAGGGGTCGCCGTAGTCAAAAGAGGCTAACGTTCTCGCCTCTCACAGTGATGAACGGAAACAGTGGGCGATCGAACCTCGCGAGTTTCAAGCGACCGGTGGTCTCACGCAGGTAAGAGCAAAGGGCTGCATCCGGAGCTACGGCCAGTCGTCTCGACCAATAGTCTTGCCACTGATCCAAGGTAACTTAAGAAAAGAGTGAGATTGATGACCAGCGCACAAACTTTCTGACTATAATCCAGATACAGCGCACATCACATTATTAAGACAAAACCGTCTGATGTGGTCATCATCGTTTGCGATGGACAATAACTTAATTATGTTGTGATCGTGGTCTTCATTTAGCCAAAGCAACACTTCTATGTTATCAACAAATCTGATAGTCTTACTCAGCACATGTTCAACTTTTGTGTAATGGTCAACTTTAGTCTGATAGTCAACTATAGTCTGATAATCATTTTTAGTCTGATAGTCAACTTTAGTCTGATAGTAAAATATATCATGATAGTCATCTTTAGTCAGATAGTCAACTTTAGTCTGATAGTCAACTATAGTCTGATAGTCAACTATAGCCTGATATTCAACTATAGCCTGATAGTCAACTTTAGTCTGATAGTGAACTTTAGCCTGATAGTCAACTATAGCCTGATAGTCAACTATAGCCTGATAGTCAACTACAGCAGGATAGTCAACTTTAGTCTGATAGTCAACGTTAGTCTGATAGTCAACTATAGCCTGGCAGTCTACTTTAGTCTGATAGTCAACTTTAGTCTGATAGTCAACTTTAGTCTGATAGTCAACTTTAGCCTTATTTTCTCACAATGAGAACTCCTGCCAGGTCTCACTTTTCAAGCAAACATGCTCAAGTAAGTGTCAATGACGTGTCGTTTTTTTGTTGCGTTTCAGCGAAAATAATTAATAGCTTTTCTGTAACATTTTGTGCATTATCAACACCCACCACTGCAAAATCATGCAGCATGCTTTGGCGCAGGACTCTTTGATGAAGATAAACTGTCGTTGTTGCTCTGCACTCCAGTTGAAGTGAAAAAAGAACAAAAAGAAGATAGAAGATATCGGTGCTTATTAGTTTCGCTTCGAGGGATTATACTTCAATAATTTGCAGTGTTTTTATGTATCCTGTTGTATAATGTTTCGTACGCCAACATGTTTATCTGCAGACCATCTTCGCACTTATAGTTGCGGTCTCTGTACGTGTTTGGTTGAATTTATCTACCGTCGCAATCAAATTAGCTTTATCCTTCTCAGGCATATCAAATAAACCCTATCTGCTTTGTGTGGTAAGATGCGAAAATGAACCAGTTATCAACGCGCAATATACAAACACAATATATCATTAATAATTACTGGTTATCTAAAGAAGGAAGTAATTAGACATAAGACCAGACATAGAATTTACATACCTTATTAGTGGTTCTAACTGATGTAAGATTGGCGTTTGCTGGGCGTACGATTTCCTTTAGATGGTTGGTGTGAATGACACCATGGCTGTCAATGGCATGTTGGTTTACTGAAAAGAAAAAGCATCATCAGTGGTCAGTTCAGTTCAGTTCATCCCGTAACCGATCAGGTCTTTGGGGCACACATGAAGACACTCCCAAAATACCACGCCATCCCTTTCTGTCTGTCGTCGCCTGTCGTATCTCACCGGGACGAAGTCCTGATCACTCAGTGATGTTGTCCACCCATCTCTTCCGTGGACGTCCTCGCCCTCTCTGTCCCGGCACGGAACCAAAGAGAATCGAGTTTGTAATTCCGTTGGACCTCACGAAGTGCCCGCACCAGTGGTAACTAATGAATAATATTATAACATAACAGTAATTTGCATAGAAACGTGGTCATACAGACAGATGTGAATTATCTCTGACAGGACGCTTTAAACTTTTATTGTGAAATGTGTCGATGACAACAATGAGACTTTCAAGCTGGACAGGGTAAAATCGAGATTATAATCACAATGTAGACGAGTAGTAGCCTAGTCGATAGTGAGATGGCTTGTTAAACCGGGATTACAGCGTGTCAGTGTTCGAATTCATAGACGCGCAAAACAAAAATCCGGGCCGCGGTTGTGCAATATCTGACCACTCCTCCAGTCAATCTATCTGAACATGAGTACCTAATTTAATAGTTGGTGAACGTAAGAGCTGCATGTAAGGAAACTGGCCAAGGACACACAAAGAGAGTTGTTGTAATGCGTGCACAACAAAAGATTAATACTCTCAGTGCCACGGTGGATGAATAACTTATTTCTCACTGCAAAGATAATGAGTTGTTGATGTTGTTCAAAGCTTTTGCTGCTGAGTTGAGTTTACCTACGGCGCCGCTTCTGTGGTAGCAGGTTACAATGCCTCTTCTTACAAACTGATGTGTACTTTAGAATGTGAACCAGGGTCACTTTGGTTGTAATGCAATGCGAGATTTATCAGTACGCTCACCACTCTGGGGATCACAATATGGAGCTCCACCCGTGGACCAGACTAATGTAACAGCCTCTTTTCGAGAGCACAAATGAGGACGTGATGTGGAACCTTGATCTGTATTGTTCACAAGTTCCTGATAGCTCGACGCTCTCAAGATATTGAGTCAAATCTCAGGTTTCAATGTACTCAAGTCTACCAATATGTAAATTGGTACCTGGCTTAAAGTTAGTTTAGGAAGCGAGGAAACGAGCTGGCCACCATCTCACGTAAAGTAGAGATCAAGTATAATGTGATCTCTAGCCTCACTTCATCGATGGTCCAAGGATGTAGCAGTGAATAATCTGAGAGAACCAACGGACTCGGTAAGCGAACTATACCTGACCGAGGGGCTATTTTGCCTGCAAGTAGCGGCCGTAGAAAAAGGCTGCAGTCGTGTAGACTGCCTAAGATAATAGGGATCGAAGAGGAAATGCAAACACGGCTGTAAACAGAGTCCCCAAAAATGTTGTATTGAAACCGGATACGCCGTGCCGGAAGGGACAAATATCGCAGCCTCGCTGTAGGACGATCACAACATATTTTAAAAAAGTAACGTCACATACTCTAGAAGTTGCGGGAGTCCATGTACCATGTTCACAATTGAGTCAGACAACATTCAATCTTCAGATTATGGAGTCAGACAACAGTCAATCTTCAGATAATGCGCTAAGGCTTACGGACATTGGTGAATGTTTGATCATATGAGCCGAGCCGTCTCTTGATCGACTATTTTGCTCTTCATCATCGTGACGTCACATATCATGTCATAACGAAAGCCTCATTGCTATTCAAAGCGAAACGGCTGGCTCTCTTCTCCATGCTGCTTCTAGGAAATCCATGTATATTATTTATTCTGCTTTGATAAACTGGTATATAATTGTATGCAGCGTCTCCGAGTTCCTTGGACATTATTTATATTATATATTAGGTTTCTCCGATTCACCGGCTATTTGAACCAATCGTTGAATAACAAATACAGAACGAAGAAGGTAAAATGTTTGCATCGTTTATTTAGAGCACGACCAAACCAACTCGACTTCATACCAGCAACAGAAGGCACTGCAACACACACATAAATTATTTCTTTTTGAATTATGCAATTCAAGGCAATGAATCGATAATAAACGTCACGATATCCAATGGTATCTTTTCTGATAGAGACTTATGCCAATACTAAACTGACTTCTCTGGAACTGTGAGCGGTTCATGATGATTGTCAATGAATACTAAAACACACTGCTTCCACTGTAGGGCGCTTGAAGACAGCTGTTGCAACAATATATATATATCATCATCATCACCATCATCATCATCATCATCATCATCATCATCATCATCATCATCATCACCATCATCATTTCCACACAAGGTCCACACAAGATGAACTTCGTCGCTCCCATTCTGTCCCGTCTTTGTTCTGCTCCCAAGACTCCGATTTGAGCTGACATGCTCCTCGATTGTTCGTCGCTTAGTATTGCTTGGCCTTCCCAATCGTATTTTCCCCTGTTGTTTCCAATGCAGCGTATTTCTGGCTACACTGTTTGACTTCTTTCTGAGAGTGTGACCTATTCATCGAAACTTTGTCTGGCAGTACAGCCTGCTCTGTCCGTTCTTACCGTGATCTCTTCCACATATATATGTTTGCCATTGCCTCTGACCATTTAACACAAAGTATTTGACGACGAATCTGTTGTATGAATGTCTGTCTGCAATATGGATCTGATACTCTTAGTCACTGTCTTCAATGTGGATGTGATACTCTTAGTCACTGACTGCAATGTGGATGTGATACTCTTAGTCACTGACTGCAATGTGGATGTGATACTCTTAGTCACTGACTGCAATGTGGATGTGATACTCTTAGTCACTGACTGCAATGTGGATGTGATACTCTTAGTCACTGACTGCAATGTGGATGTGATACTCTTAGTCACTGACTGCAATGTGGATGTCATACTCTTAGTCACTGACTTCAATGTGGAAGTGATACTCTTAGGCACTGACTGCAATGTGGATCTGATACTCTTAGTCACTGTCTGCAATGTGGATGTGATACTCTTAGTCACTGACTGCAATGTGGATGTGATACTCTTAGTCACTGACTTCAATGTGGATGTGATACTCTTAGTCACTGACTTTAATGTGGATGTCATATTCTTAGTCACTGACTGCAATGTGGATGTAATACTCTTAGTCACTGACTGCAATGTGGATGTGATACTCTTAGTCACTGACTTCAATGTGGATGTGATACTCTAAGTCACTGACTGCCATGTGGATGTGATACTCTTAGTCACTGACTTCAATGTGGATATGATACTCTTAGTCACTGACTTCAATGTGGATGTGATACTCTTAGTCACTGACTGCAATGTGGATGTGATACTCTTAGTCACTGACTTCAATGTGGATGTGATACTCTTAGTCACTGACTGCAATGTGGATGTGATACTTTTAGTCACTGACTGCAATGTGGATGTGATACTCTTAGTCACTGACTGCAATGTGGATGTGATACTCTTAGTCACTGACTGCAATGTGGATGTGATATTCTTAGTCACTGACTTCAATGTGGATGTGATACTCTTAGTCACTGACTGCAATGTGGATGTGATACTCTTAGTCACTGTCTGCAATGTGGATGTGATACTCTTAGTCACTGTCTGCAATGTGGATCTGATACTCTTAGTCACTGACTGCAATGTGGATGTGATACTCTTAGTCACTGACTGCAATGTGGATGTCATACTCTTAGTCACTGACTTCAATGTGGAAGTGATACTCTTAGTCACTGACTTCAATGTGGATGTGATACTCTTAGTCACTGACTGCCATGTGGATGTGATACTCTTAGTCACTGACTTCAATGTGGATGTGATACTCTTAGTCACTGACTTCAATGTGGATGTGATACTCTTAGTCACTGACTGCAATGTGGATGTGATACTCTTAGTCACTGACTTCAATGTGGATGTGATACTCTTAGTCACTGACTGCAATGTGGATGTGATACTCTTAGTCACTGTCTGCAATGTGGATGTGATACTCTTAGTCACTGTCTGCAATGTGGATCTGATACTCTTAGTCACTGACTGCAATGTGGATGTGATACTCTTAGTCACTGACTGCAATGTGGATGTCATACTCTTAGTCACTGACTTCAATGTGGAAGTGATACTCTTAGGCACTGACTGCAATGTGGATCTGATACTCTTAGTCACTGTCTGCAATGTGGATGTGATACTCTTAGTCACTGACTGCAATGTGGATGTGATACTCTTAGTCACTGACTTCAATGTGGATGTGATACTCTTAGTCACTGACTTTAATGTGGATGTCATATTCTTAGTCACTGACTGCAATGTGGATGTAATACTCTTAGTTACTGACTGCAATGTGGATGTGATACTTTTAATCACTGACTTCAATGTGGATGTGATACTCTAAGTCACTGACTGCCATGTGGATGTGATACTCTTAGTCACTGACTTCAATGTGGATGTGATACTCTTAGTCACTGACTTCAATGTGGATGTGATACTCTTAGTCACTGACTGAAATGTGGATGTGATACTCTTAGTCACTGACTGCAATGTGGATGTGATACTCTTAGTCACTGACTGCAATGTGGATGTGATACTCTTAGTCACTGACTGCAATGTGGATGTGATACTCTTAGTCACTGACTGCAATGTGGATGTGATACTCTTAGTCACTGACTTCAATGTGGATGTGATACTCTTAGTCACTGACTGCAATGTGGATGTGATACTCTTAGTCACTGTCTGCAATGTGGATGTGATACTCTTAGTCACTGTCTGCAATGTGGATCTGATACTCTTAGTCACTGACTGCAATGTGGATGTGATACTCTTAGTCACTGACTGCAATGTGGATGTCATACTCTTAGTCACTGACTTCAATGTGGAAGTGATACTCTTAGTCACTGACTTCAATGTGGATGTGATACTCTTAGTCACTGACTGCCATGTGGATGTGATACTCTTAGTCACTGACTTCAATGTGGATGTGATACTCTTAGTCACTGACTTCAATGTGGATGTGATACTCTTAGTCACTGACTGCAATGTGGATGTGATACTCTTAGTCACTGACTTCAATGTGGATGTGATACTCTTAGTCACTGACTGCAATGTGGATGTGATACTCTTAGTCACTGACTGCAATGTGGATGTGATACTCTTAGTCACTGACTGCAATGTGGATGTGATACTCTTAGTCACTGACTGCAATGTGGATGTGATACTCTTAGTCACTGACTTCAATGTGGATGTGATACTCTTAGTCACTGACTGCAATGTGGATGTGATACTCTTAGTCACTGACTGCAATGTGGATGTCATACTCTTAGTCACTGACTTCAATGTGGATGTGATACTCTTAGTCACTGACTTTAATGTGGATGTGATACTCTTAGTCACTGACTGCAATGTGGATGTGATACTCTTAGTCACTGACTGCAATGTGGATGTGATACTCTTAGTCACTGACTGCAATGTGGATGTGATACTCTTAGTCACTGACTGCAATGTGGATGTGATACTCTTAGTCACTGACTGCAATGTGGATGTGATACTCTTAGTCACTGTCTGCAATGTGGATGTGATACTCTTAGTCACTGACTGCAATGTGGATGTGATACTCTTATTCACTGACTGCAATGTGGATGTGATACTCTTAGTCACTGACTGCAATGTGGATGTCATACTCTTAGTCACTGTCTGCAATGTGGATGTCATACTCTTAGTCACTGACTTCAATGTGGATGTCATACTCTTAGTCACTGACTTCAATGTGGATGTGATACTCTTAGTCACTGACTGCCATGTGGATGTGATACTCTTAGTCACTGACTTCAATGTGGATGTGATACTCTTAGTCACTGACTTCAATGTGGATGTGATACTCTTAGTCACTGACTGCAATGTGGATGTGATACTCTTAGTCACTGACTTCAATGTGGATGTGATACTCTTAGTCACTGACTGCAATGTGGATGTGATACTCTTAGTCACTGACTGCAATGTGGATGTGATACTCTTAGTCACTGACTGCAATGTGGATGTGATACTCTTAGTCACTGACTGCAATGTGGATGTGATACTCTTAGTCACTGACTTCAATGTGGATGTGATACTCTTAGTCACTGACTGCAATGTGGATGTGATACTCTTAGTCACTGACTGCAATGTGGATGTCATACTCTTAGTCACTGACTTCAATGTGGATGTGATACTCTTAGTCACTGACTTTAATGTGGATGTCATATTCTTAGTCACTGACTGCAATGTGGATGTGATACTCTTAGTCACTGACTGCAATGTGGATGTGATACTCTTAGTCACTGACTTCAATGTGGATGTGATACTCTTAGTCACT
This sequence comes from Ariolimax columbianus, assembly GCA_036924085.1. NCBI lineage: Eukaryota > Metazoa > Mollusca > Gastropoda > Stylommatophora > Arionidae > Ariolimax > Ariolimax columbianus. The sequence continues at coordinate 19,284,217 of JAVGWX010000004.1, read as the reverse complement.
GACTGCCATGTGGATGTGATACTCTTAGTCACTGACTTCAATGTAGATGTGATACTCTTAGTCACTGACTTCAATGTGGATGTGATACTCTTAGTCACTGACTGCAATGTGGATGTGATACTCTTAGTCACTGACTTCAATGTGGATGTGATACTCTTAGTCACTGACTGCAATGTGGATGTGATACTCTTAGTCACTGACTGCAATGTGGATGTGATACTCTTAGTCACTGACTGCAATGTGGATGTGATACTCTTAGTCACTGACTGCAATGTGGATGTGATACTCTTAGTCACTGACTGCAATGTGGATGTGATACTCTTAGTCACTGTCTGCAATGTGGATGTGATACTCTTAGTCACTGACTGCAATGTGGATGTGATACTCTTATTCACTGACTGCAATGTGGATGTGATACTCTTAGTCACTGACTTCAATGTGGATGTCATACTCTTAGCCACTGACTGCAATGTGGATGTCATACTCTTAGTCACTGTCTGCAATGTGGATGTCATACTCTTAGTCACTGTCTGCAATGTGGATGTCATACTCTTAGTCACTGACTTCAATGTGGATGTCATACTCTTAGTCACTGACTTCAATGTAGATGTCATACTCTTAGTCACTGTCATATCTCTCAGATATATAGCTGAACCAACGTTACATTCCCGCTAAACAGCCTAATTTTATTGTTCGTGGAGAGTGCTTTCGAGTTCCGTAATGCGCAACGAAAATTTAAAAAAAACATATCTGTCCTTGCTAATCCTGATGTGAACATCTTTGTTGATTTCTCTTTCTTTATTAATGTTACTTCCCAGATAGGTAACATTTTGAACTTCTTAATCTCTATGGATCGCTTTGCTTGCTATTTATTCAAATTTGCTGTGTATTGTTCACAGTGATCTGCTATTCCACCTTTGCTGTTTCATATGTTAACCGATGCATTGCTATGCATATTCTGTATTTACCAAATAAAATTATTAACTATAAGTTATTCATTGTTGCACCTTATGTATTGTGCGTAATTAAAACAAGATTTGAAATTGAAAATTCAAAAAACGTTATGAAATCTGTATTGCTATAAATAGTGTTTAGTCTGAATGATGTGCATACAATTGATGCGCAGAAAAAAATATTCTATTTTCTAAAATTGACCTGCCCATTGCAAAGTACATTAATTATAAATGCAATCAACTTAAAAACGTTGTTATCCTCAATGTCAACTCAACAATTTTGTATTTGTCACACACTGCTTTTGCAAATGTTACATTGTGGTGCTGTCAGTTTGTTGAGACCTGGATGAGATTTGATTTTCTAAAATTACATTGTTCAAACAAAATTTATTTTAAAATAATGTATGCAATGTCAAACCTGTTATTCTCTTATTCTCAAGACTACATGCTGTTCGTCCTTTACGACTGATGAAGACCTTTTCACTTTTCATTCCAACAGTCTTTTCAGTTGAGTATTCTGTGAGTTGGGGTTCTCATTGCTCGTGATATTTCAGGGGCTTGACTATTCTGTCTCCATTGTTCTGCTGCAGCCTTTTTCAATGCATCGGATGATGCTGCTTCTCACGGATAGCTGTTTGCCAGGTTGTGCGGTCTTTCACAGCATATTCCCATGTGTCGAGATTTATGCTGAAGGCCTTTAGAGACGTTTAAGCGTGTCTGTAAAGCGCTTCCCCCCTCCCTCACTGGGAGCGTTTTCCTTACTGCATTTCCAAGATTACATATTTTTCGACTGTCAAGACTACATGTTGTTTTGTTGTTCTTCATCCATCCAAATCGATGATGACCACTTTGTCAGCATTCACTGTTCCCATGAATACGAAGATGGCTAGGAACGCCAATATGAGCCTTGAATTGTCTGTTGCACTTAGAACAGGGAAATAAGACACCGCCTTGCACCGAGATTAAAGAAGGGTTGATGTGAGCGATCGTCTCTGGATATACTCATTTTTTCTTGCTACATCGTGTCTCTGAACACCCTCAGCAATAGTGCTGCGCCATTGTGTGTTTTTAGTGGTTAATACCGCACTAATTCAATGATCTCTTAAGTGTTTTCACCATAGAGCAGCTCTTTTGGTAGACGTTGATCCGACATGTGTAAGTTTCTGCAAGCGTTGCAAGTGGAAGTGGATTCATTTCCATAACTTCAATTTCAATGTCAACACTACATATGCTCTTACTGTCAACACTACATTTGCTCTTACTGTCAACACTACATATGCTCTTACTGTCAATACTACATTTGCTCTTACTGTCAACACTACATATGCTCTTACTGTCAACGCTACATATGCTCTTACTGTCAACGCTACATATGCTCTTACTGTCAACGTTACATATGCTCTTACTGTCAACGCTACATATGCTCTTACTGTCAACGCTACATATTCTTCTGCTGTCAACGCTACATATGCTCTTACTGTCAACACTACATATGCTCTTACTGTCAACACTACATATGCTCTTACTGTCAACACTACATATGCTCTTACTGTCAACACTACATATGCTCTTACTGTCAACGCTACATATGCTCTTACTGTCAACACTACATATGCTCTTACTGTCAACACTACATATGCTCTTACTGTCAACACTACATATGCTCTTACTGTCAACACTACATATGCTCTTACTGTCAACGCTACATATGCTCTTACTGTCAACGCTACATATGCTCTTACTGTCAACACTACATATGCTCTTACTGTCAACACTACATATGCTCTTACTGTCAACACTACATATGCTCTTACTGTCAACACTACATATGCTCTTACTGTCAACACTACATATGCTCTTACTGTCAACACTACATATGCTCTTACTGTCAACGCTACATATGCTCTTACTGTCAACACTACATATGCTCTTACTGTTAACACTACATATGCTCTTACTGTCAACGCTACATATGCTCTTACTGTCAACACTACATATGCTCTTACTGTCAATGCTACATATGCTCTTACTGTCAACACTACATATGCTCTTACTGTTAACACTACATATGCTCTTACTGTCAACGCTACATATGCTCTTACTGTCAACACTACATATGCTCTTACTGTCAACGCTACATATGCTCTTGCTCTTGCTGTTAAGACTACATCAGATAGCTAAGATGTAAAGTGATTTGGCAATCAGATAATATTATCTAATGAATGCCAGGAATAATGTTTATCGTAGTCTGTACGAATACAAGTGTATACTCGTTTTAACAAAGATTTAAGTGACATAAGGAGAAAGAGAGAAAGAAAGAGAGACAGAGAGAGAGAGAGAGAGAGAGAGAGAAAGAAAAAAGAAAGACAAGAAAGACAAAGAGCGTGAGAGAGAAAGAGCAAGAGAAAGAGAGAGAGAGAGGGAGCGAGAGAGAGGGAGCGAGATAGAGACAGAGAGAAAGATAGATAGAGAGAGCAAGACAGAGAGAAAGAGAAGGGTAGAACGTTAGAAAGAGAGAGAGAGAGAGAGAGAGAGAGAGAGAGGGAGAGAGAGAGAGAAAGAAAGAGAGAGAAACAAGAGCACAGGAAAGATTCTCTGATGAGCTGAGAAATGACATTACTTCCTCTCATTAACATCTTAAGTTTCAAACCTGAACTTTGCCCAATCAGGTAAAAATTGCACGTGTGTGGTGAACTGAAAGTGCAGCGTTAAAAATGTATGCAATGATCGAACTATAGTTATTGAAACTTGTGTAAATAACAGCTAGGCATACATGAAAATAATTGTAGCGCTCTAGACGACAAAGCATTGCATATTGATATCAAATTACATTATTTTTGTCACTGAAACTCAACGACTTCAGATCACAGAACACACAGCCAGAACTACATATCTTCTACTACCTCAAAGTATACATGCAACACACATAAACATATACGTAAGATAACTGATTCCAAAACACACACAGACACACATATACACATACATGCACACATATACAAACCTATATGCTCTTGATTTTGTTGAAATAACAGGTCATTCGTATTACAAAGCGAGTCCATTAAAACCAGTTTGATTTAGGCCTTTCTATAGAATAAGTATGGAGCCACAAAGAGCATTTCGACGATATTGTGGAGCAAACTTATCAGCAACAAACTGCTATGACAGAAGACGGACGTACATGTCAGATTGCAACACAACATCGGTCTCCATAATTAAGGATGGCTTCCTATTGGCAGATTAATGGCTCGGAATTGTCATGTCGATGGCTCCCCATTGGCACATTCATGGCTCCCAATTGACACATTAATGGCTCTCAATTGGCATATTACTGGTTCTCCATTGGCACATTAATGGCTCCCCATTGGTACATTAATGGCTCCCAATTGCTACATTAATGGCTTCCCATTGACACATGTATGGCTCACCATTGGCCCATTAATGGCTTCCCATTGGCATGTGGATGGCTCGACATTGTCAGGTGAATGGCTCGACATTGCCACGTGTGGGAGGTTAAACATTAATAAAAAGAAGGGGCGAGTTTGCTGCGTAGAGGTTAGCTATACAGCTCAGAACCCAGATACGCACATGTTAAAATGTAACAAGCTACTGCACCTATGTGAAGAAAACCCATTTGCAATGCCTGCTGAAGTAGATGCATCATTTCGTTCGTCGCAAACAACGGTGCAAAGCATTCTCCCTTAGAAAACAGGTCGAAAGAAACAAAATATAAAGTAAGTAAAGATCCTGTTTACCTGCCGTGGTGCAAATTGTGAATACCTGCCGTGGTGCATATTATCAATACCTGCTGTGATGCATATTGGGAATACCTGACGTGGTGTATATTGGAAATACCTGCAATACCTGGCGTGGTGCATATTGTCAATACCTGCCGTGGTGCATATTGGGAACACCTGCCATGGCGCATATTGGGAATAACTGTGGTTGTGCACATTGAGAGCACTTGTCGTGGTACATATTGGGTATAACTGTCGTTGTGAATATTAGGAATAAATGCAGTGGTGCACATTGGGAATACCTACAGTGTTGCATAAAGGGAAAACCTGCCGAGGTACCAATTGGGAATACGGTGACAGGAATGCAGTTTGATCAACCTGCAGCGAGGTTATACTATTTTGATGTTTCAGGGAATACCAGCAAGAGGTCGTCTCTGGCAATGATGGCTAAAGGGGATAAAAGAAACACTAGAAAAGTCCAGTATGTCAGCAGCACAAACCTCCCACATAGGACAAACCGGAAGTCTATCCATCCCTCCTCTCTGCGACGCAGCAAGGCAAGAGAAGTAGGACAAACACAGAAGGAGAGAAGAAGGTGGCGCGTCCATATTTATTTACCAACGGCACACTAGATGACCGCCTCTACTTGATCTGGTTCACAACTTTCTTGGTTTGGTCTACCAGCCGAATAATTTCATGTCGCAAAAATAACCCTCTTCAACTGGGGATGAAATCTAGATCGCTCGACTGGACAGACAGTGCACTAACCACTGCGCCACCACGCTCCTATGCAATGTGAAACGTCGCTATAATGTTTCACCATTTTAATCATCTACTCGTGGATCTATAAAAACAGTATTCTCCAACAAGCTTTATATGAATAAACAAGCATAAAAGCTGGTTTCACGAACGCAACACATAAAATCTGCACAATGTTTAATGGCACCAGTTAATGTTATTAAGGTAGACAAAAATCGTTCACCTTTGTTCAATAATTACTGCTAGGATGCTATTAGCTGATGTTTTGCTAGGCTCGTGAATATTGCAATCTACTTCAAGTATTGTGAACCAGTACACCAGAGACCAGGTTGCTACTTCCTCTATTTACTGCTGTGGGGATAAAGTGTCGTAGACGTCATGGCACTAGGCCTCAGCTTTGTTTAAGAAAGAGGGTGGACAATTTCCTTCCACGCTGCCTTTTCTTCCATTACAGTAAGTCAGGTATTCATTAATAGCTAGTTCAACTGGAACGTATCTATAACGGGAAAGCTTTCCTATGAGAAGAGCTGTAAACCACTCAGAGATTTCCTGACTGAACTATAGTGTTCGAACCCACACACATGTAAATATAATAGCTTACGCTGTCACATAAAACACATTCAGCACACGCACACACACACACACACACACACACACACACAAACACTCCATACACAAACACATTTTGACAGTACATCTTAAGTTCCTTCTCAACAGTGAAACTCAGCTGCAATGGGTCTCTAATGTCCGCTGTCTCTTGCCCTGATGTGCAAACTGATATGATTTTCTGTGTCCATCTCACGATGCTGTCCTGCCACTTATAGCGTTACACGTGCCCTACATCTTGCGTTCCATTATCGTTTTCAGTAATGTGTTGTCTTTTATGTGACCACAAATATCTCAACTTTCAGACTCTGATTTCGTTCAACTCTCTTTGCATTCCCAATTTTTACCAAGACATTATTATTTCTTTTCCTTTCTTTCCCTGAGATACACCCGTTCTTGTTTCTCTCTGCTCGAGATACACCCGTTCTTGTCTTTGCTCGAGATACACCTGTTCTTGTCTTTGCTCGAGATACACCTGTTCTTGTCTCTCTCTGCTCAAGATACACCTGTTCTTGTCTTTGCTCGAGATACACCTGTTCTTGTCTCTCTCTGCTCAAGATACACCTGTTCTTGTCTTTGTTCAAGATACACCCGTTCTTGTCTTTCAACGAGATACACCTGTTCTTGTCTTTGCTCGAGATACACCTGTTCTTGTCTTTGCTCGAGATACACCTGTTCTTGTCTTTGCTCGAGATACACCCGTTCTTGTCTTTGTTCAAGATACACCCGTTCTTGTCTTTCAACGAGATACACCTGTTCTTGTCTTTGCTCGAGATACACCTGTTCTTGTCTTTGCTCGAGATACACCTGTTCTTGTCTTTCCCCGAGATACACCTGTTCTTGTCTTTGCTCGAGATACACCTGTTCTTGTCTTTGCTCGAGATACACCTGTTCTTGTCTTTCCCCGAGATACACCCGTTCTTGTCTTTGCTCGAGATACACCCGTTCTTGTCTTTCCCCGAGATACACCCGTTCTTGTCTTTCCCCGAGATACACCTGTTCTTGTCTTTCCCCGAAATGCTCCTAATTCTTGTATATTCCACATTTCAGAGGCATCCATTCTCTTCTCAGTGGACAGGGCAGTGGACGAATGGAAATGTCAAGGTGTACATGGCGGTGAAAAGTCGAGGGGGAAGTAATATCAATGTGGGTCTCATGTGCGAAGCTCAAGAACATAGCACAGAATTGGAACAAAGGGAGAACATCTAGTGCTGCCTTATCTTCCAAGGGGAACCAAATTCATGAATAGTGATGATGAATGATGCTATGGTCTTTAACATTTTGTTCCCAATGGTAACATGTCTACTATGGGTCCACTTCCACCCTTTTATTTTACAAGTTAATTGAATCAGTTTTTGTCTGCATGGAACTAATACCGTTGTTAAATTTAGATATATCGTCAATGTGTTGAATTTCTCAACAACATTATGGGATCCGATTTTTCTAGCACACTTCGGAGTTTCATAATGGAACTACATGTCCTAATAGGACACTACAGCGAATAGTTTATGGATCAACAATCTTATAATGCAAAATACATTGTTGCAGAAATCACCACTACAAGAGCATACAAAAGGATATGTCTCAGGATTCCTAAAAGAAGCCAAATGTTAAGGCTGTCCTATACTTGAATGAGGGACAAAACGAAGCAAACGATTACAAATATCAAGATTAAGGTTAGGTGAAATATACTGAACAAGAATTCCATATTATGTCCTCGAAGTTTATATGGAAACATGATGTGTTACAGCAGCCTGGTCAGCAACGCCTGGTGGACAGTGTAAACCTTATTGCTTAGTTTGCCGAGATGCCTTGTTTTGCACTAAGACTAGGAGGACTTAAGCTCACCTTTATCAGTACACATCAGAATATCAGACGTTATTAGAAACGCAGTTCCAGTGAAAATGTATCGATTAAGAACTCAGTATACGTAGAGACGAAAGCATGGAACGATTTGCCCAAACAATATCACATATCTGAGAACGAAAACTTACAAAGATATGACCAGACAACATATATAACAACTAAAGCTTACAAAGACATGACCAGACAACATATATTACAACGAAAGCTTACAAAGACATGACCAAACGACCTTGGAAAGGAAGACTAACGTTTGTAAAGGCAATGCATACTGATCAGACTGACCTCATATCCGGGTTAGGTAAAACATTCTGGCCAAGATCCTCACCTTGGCTTCCCCGTAGCCCTTCCTGGAAACGGGCTGTTTTCATGGCAGCTTAGCTAACAAGGCGATGAATCGACGTGATCCCCGTAGTAGTGAACGACACGCAAAAAAAAAGCCAAGCGTAGCACAACTGCCTGGAGGACCCCGCTCCATCTTCATTAGCACGCTAGGGGTGTGAGGAAAACTACGACAACCCGCCACTTACAACCACTTAACGTCCTTTGTAGGTCGTACACATGAGTAATCGTACTCATTGTGGGCATTCAGCAACAACAACATCAACAACAACCAAACAACATACTTGGATGAACACTAGAAATTGTGCCTTAAATTTCCAAGAGCCAGATAAATGTATACCTCAAACATAAATTCGTAATTCATTTATGCGAAAAATGGCCGAAATATATTTGTATTAAGCAGAAGAAAGTAAACTAATGTTGGCAGGTTATGAAAGATAGATAGACGCAAGAGGGAAATAACAAATATAATTCTATGTTCAGCTGGTTAGTGTCTATTTTTCGACCGTCTTCTGTCTTCTTGTCAGACAATTTATTCTTCTTGTAACAATTTTTTCCAGTTTTCCTTCCTATATTATATGCTGAAATATCCCATACAAAACTAAAAAAATGCCTTTGTGGTAATTCTAAAATGCACTTTTTTTGCATTTGGTTCTGGCAGTACGGCATCTTTAATCGCTTTAGCTTCCCCTGCCTTTTCTAACGTGTTTGTGTAACACTAGCTTTTTTTGCGATTTTGTTGTTGTTGCTGCTTTTAATGTATATAATTCGTATTTCCGATGAGACACATTTGCGGCAGAACATTTCTATTTTGTCTGTGTCTAGATTGCTCTTGTTCCGACAACTATTTTATTGTGTGCTTCTAAGCCACAGTTTCTGTGTGATGATATTAAGTTGACATGTTGCTGACTCATGATATTAGGGTGACACGTTCCTGACTCATTATATTAGGGTGACACGTTCCTGACTCATGATATTAGGGTGACACGTTCTGGCTCATTATATTAGGCTGACACATTTCCGTCTCATGATATTAGGGTGACACGTTCCTGACTCATTATATTAGGGTGACACGTTCCTGACTCATGATATTACGGTGACACGTTCTGGCTCATTATATTAGGCTGACACATTTCCGTCTCATGATATTAGGGTGACACGTTCATGACTCATGATATTAGGGTGACACGTTCCTGACTCATTATATTAGGGTGACACGTTCCTGACTCATGATATTAGGGTGACACGTTCTGGCTCATTATATTAGGCTGACACATTTCCGTCTCATGATATTAGGGTGACACGTTCATGACTCATGATATTAGCGTTACATTTTCTGTATAATTATATAAGCGTGACACAACTCCTGGCTCACGATATAGGCGTGACACAGATCCTGCCTTATTATATGAACGAGACACATTTCCTGACTCGTGATATGATAATTACAGTGTATGGCTCATGATATGAGCGTGACACAGTTTCTGACTCATGGTATGAGCGTGACACAGTTTCTGACTCATGATATGAGCGTGACACAGTTCCTGACTAATGATATGGGCGTGATACAGTTTCTGACTCATGATATGAGCGTGACACAGTTTCTGGCTCATGATTTGAGCGTGACACAATTTCCGACTCACGATATGAGGGAAACACACTTCCTGATTCATGATATGTTCGTTGCAGTTTCTGACTCATGATTTGAACGTGATTACAGCAGATAAAAAGAATGTTATAAACATACGTTAATAAAATTTTATACTTTGATTCACTTTTCTCAAGACTTTTTCTTCCCCTTGAGGACCAACATTTAATACTACCACTGGACTTACATAGCATAATAAGCTCTGGTTAGCGGCAAGGCGAAGTTCACTTATCACATGTATACAGGAGATAGCATCCACATGCGACTAACAGTTTATCATTCAAGTCGTGAAAGGCGACTAACAGTTTATCATTCATGTCGTGAGATGCGACTAACAGTTTATCATTCATGTGGTGGTAGGCGCCTAACAGTTTATCATTCAAGTCGTGAAAGGCGACTAACAGTGTGTCATGTCATTCATGTCGTGAGATGCGACTAACAGTTTATCATTCAAGTGGTGGTAGGCGCCTAACAGTTTATCATTAATGCCGTGAGATGCGAATAACAGTTTATCATTCATTTCGTGAGATGCGACTAACAGTTTATCATTCAAGTCGTGAAAGGCGACTAACAGTGTGTAATATCATTCATGTCGTGAGATGCGACTAACAGTTTATCATTCAAGTGGTGGTAGGCGCCTAACAGTTTATCATTAATGCCGTGAGATGCGAATAAAAGTTTGTCATTCATGTGGTGAGATGCGACTAACAGTTTATCATTCATGTGGTGGTAGGCGCCTAACAGTTTATCATTCAAGTCGTGAAAGGCGACTAACAGTGTGTCATATTATTCATGTCGTGAGATGCGACTAACAGTTTATCATTCAAGTCGTGAAAGGCGACTAACAGTGTGTCATATCATTCATGTCGTGAGATGCGACTAACAGTTTATCATTCATGTGGTGGTAGGCGCCTAACAGTTTATCATAAATGCCGTGAGATGCGAATAACAGTTTATCATTCATGTGGTGAGATGCGACTAACAGTTTATCAAAGCATTCATACCGTGAGAGGCGACTAACAGTTTAGCATACCAAATGGATATCTGACTTACAATCAAGGACTGCAGCTCAGCGAGGAAGGAATAAGTCACCCACTTCAAAGGAAGCAGGTATCTGGTACACCTCATCGTCAACGACAATGTCATCTATGGAATAACGTTTGTTCCCTGCACCACAGATTATGGGTGTTTTTGTGTGGATAGTCTATGTTATTTGAGCTTCGTTCAAGAAGAGGATGTCAACATCTGCTAATCTTAGATACGGTGGGCGTTACCAACATATGGTGACGTCAATGTGAAACTGGAAACACACGCCCAATGGAATGAGTGGTAATGTCCATGTGTTAGTTCTTGTTATTGTTACTGAATCCCGTCATACTTTGTTAGAAAGAAGAACAGAACAAAGTTTGACACGAAACATATTGGGCACATGAGATGTTGCGTAAGACTGCCTCCATAATACTGAATGGCAAGACGGTATGATAGAAAAAAAACAATGAACAAACCACCCGGCTGTAGTACTGACTGTCTCTTCTGGTCTGTTATCTTATCTTGCTTGACGTTGAGTTGAGCTACATCCATTTAAAATATTTTACTTGTTTGCCTGCTGCAATTTTTAATCCATGCCTCTATTGTGTTTCTTTTACAAGGTAAGGTCATTATTTCGCTATCCCCTTTCTCTGTTGTATCCTTACTGTTGTGTAGTATAGGTTCACGCAGCAGCTAGGAAGCGATGCATTCTTGCCTTGTCATTTTTCAAGACATGTATTTCTCTATTTATCAAATTAAGGGAGCGAAAAGTATTCATTGACAGGTAGAACATAGATCAATACCTCACTTCACGTTCTCGTTCGTGCTCCTGGAGACAGACTGAGCCACGGCAGTCTGACCCAGGAGACGGGGATCGACGTGGTTACCATATGTGTGAGCGTTCTGAGGAGTTTCAAATTGCCCTACAGTCATGAGGACCCGAGGTAAACCTTTTCAAGTACTCATCAGAATGTTAGGAGAACCTGCATAATCCGCTGCTACTGAAGCATCGTCGTGAGATAACTCAAGGTACTTTGACCAGCTTTCAACAACAACTTACACGTATTTTACTATGTTCTTGATTAATGTTTAGTGTTGATGGACGAATGTTTAGTGTTGATGGAAGAATGTTTAGTGTTGATGGAAGAATGTTTAGTGTTGATGGAAGAATGTCTAGTTTTGATGGAAGAATGTTTAGTGTTGATGGAAGAAGAATTCAGTATCGACATAAAAATGTTTAGAGTTGATGGAAGAATGTTTAGTATTGATGGACGAATGTTTAGTGTTGAGGGAAATATATTTAGTGTTGATGGAAAATATATTTTGTGTGATGGAAGAATATTTAGTATTGATGGAGGAATGTTTAGTGTTGAGGGAAATATATTTAGTGTTGATGGAATTATGTTTAGTGTTGACCAATGCATGTTTCTTGTTGATTGCTGTTTAAAGATGAATTTTTTTGGATAATATCACACTGATTATTTCAATCAAAGAAAATAGCAATAGTCATGACTTCTACACCAGCATCTGAACATTGCCCCAAACGGTGCTATGTTAAATCAACTACTGAAAGTACTTCCTAGTACCACTTCCACATTTTAAACAGTGGTATGCAAAATGTAGTCATGTTATCCAAACCCCTGCCTTGTTATTTGATAACCAACGTCCTGAGTAAGTGCTTACGTATACAATATTCATACGGGTACATGTAGACCATCCCCTCAGGTGGAACCAACACTTTCACAATATTGATGCAGGTAACTGTAGACCTACCACTGAGGTGGAACCAACACTTTCACAATATTGATGCAGGTAACTGTAGACCTACCACTGAGGTGGAACCAACACTTTCACAATATTGATGCAGGTAACTGTAGACCTACAACTAAGGTGGAACGAACACTTTCACAATATTGATGCAGGTAACTGTAAACCTACCACTGAGGTGGAACCAACACTTTCAATCTATCGCTAGCAAATATTCTTTTTTTAAACAACACTGTATGCTAACATTTTCTACCCTAACATTTTCTACCCTAACATTTTCTTGACCTGCTAATTGTCTCGTGTATAAGAAAACCAATGTCTATAAAGATTGCAGGAATACGTGATAAACATTCTAATGAATAAATTGAAAAGACTAAAATACTAGTAAAATATAAGTTAAACCGGAGGAATCCATCTTGCTTGCTGCTCAACCATTTTAAATGGAATATCTCTAGAAGGACTGTACTTCTTGATTCCCTTTCATGTTCCAGCTTTACATCTAGCTGTCTATTCTGTACATATTCCATTATTAAACTAGTTGAACAATTAATTATAAGGGTCCGGGTAGAGGTTTCTGTTTAGTGAATAAATTGTTTCTTGTCCAATACACATCACGAACTCTCCCGCAACAAATACTGAATGAGTTGTGTTAGAATGAACGTTAGACTACGCATGCTCTCTCTATTCACTGGACAGTGTAACTGTGTTAGTCTGATGTCCAATCCACTTCGTCGACCTTAGCTATCATAACAACATGAAATAGTGTACGTTTTACTAATCCTCTGTTCTCGGTGCCAGACTTGGTACTTGTCCACGGCACAGGAGAAGAACGTTACAAATATAGACGGTAAGCACATTAGAAAAACGGTCCTTATCTCTAGAGAAAATGCACTTTATCATGAAATGATTGCGCTAGATGTACAGTGGATGATTGCGCTAGATATGCTGTGGGTGATTGCGCTAGATGTACAGAGGGTGATTGCGCTAGATGTACTGTGGATAAATACGGTAGATGTATTGTGGGTGAATACGCTATATATACTGTGGATGATTGCGCTAG